>VZQC01014125.1:448299-596422 GCA_009823505.1 Rhizomys pruinosus | reverse complement strand
CTCCCTGTAGCCCCAGCTGTCCTGGAACTCACTCTGTAGACCAGGCTGGCCTTGAACTCACAAAGATCCGCCTGCCTCTGCCTCCCAAGTGCTAGGATTAAAGGCGTGCGCCACCACGCCCGGCTTATCATTTTTTTTTAATGAATGTTGCCTGCATGTCATGTAATGCCCATGGATGTCAGAAGAGATGGCCTCAGATCCACTGAAACTGAAGTGACTAACAGTTGTTAGCTGCCATGTGGGTACGGGAATTGAATCTGGGTCCTCTGCAGGAGCAGCCAGTATGCTTAACCACTGGGCCGTCTCACCAGCCCATCTCCACCGCATCTTTTGAGCCATGGTCTCTCACTACACCTGGAACTAACTAATTCAGAAAGGTGGGCCAGCAAGCCCCAGGGGTCCTCCTGTTCTGCCTGTCTTAGAACTGGGGTTACAGGCACATACCACCATGCCCAGCTTTTTAAAGGGGTGCCTGAGATATGAAATCAGGGTCCTTACATTTGTGCAAAAAGCACCTTATACAATAAGCCATCTCCCCAAACCCTTGTTTTGTTTTTGACAAAAAGTCTTAGCATGTAGCCCAGGATAGCCTCAACCTCATGATCCTCCTGCCGCTGCCTCTGCCTGCTGAATGCTGGGATTCCAGGCCTTGTGCCGCCACACCCTGATCTCAGCCACTGTTCTTTTTTTCTTTTTAAATACATTTTTTAAATTTATTTTTGTATGTGTATGAATGTACTGTCTGCATGTAGTTTGGTGCACCCGTGTCGTGCGGTGCTGCAGAAGTCAGAAGAGGGCGTCAGATTCCCCTGGAACTGGAGTCAAAGGCAGTTCTCAGCCGCCATGTGGGTGCTAGGGATCGAACCCGGGTCCTCTGCAAGAGCAGTTGGCGCTCTTAACCGCTAGGCTATCTCTCCAGCCCTCAGCCACTATTCTTTGAAAAACCCTTTTTTGCAAGGCTGAGGTGCAGTGTGGGAATCCCTTCAACACTTCTGACCAGCTCCTACATGGACGGCAACTAGCCCTGAGCACACCAAGACAGCGAGGATAAGTCACAGGCCCCAGCCCTGCCCTGCTGGAGTTTGGAGAGTGTCCCCCAAAGACCCACATCTTGAAGCTTGGTCACCAACCCTCAGCATTCTTTGGAGCCAATAAACTCCTTAGGAGGCAGAGCCCAGATGGAGAGTCTTCTGGTCACTGGGGTGTGTCTGAAGGGGACTATGAACCTCCACGAATTCCTTTTCCTCTGTTCCTGGCTACTACCTAGGGCAGCTACCTAGACCCTCTCCTCAAGTGATGCCCTGAGCTGCCGGCCAACTGGATGAAGGCAATGCAGCCAGGAGACATCCCACCATGGAAGACCCTAGTAACAATGCCAGATGACACAGCAGCAAAGCAGGAGTCACCAGGGAAACACAGGACGGCAGGACCCCATGGAAGAAACCAGTAACCCATGAGGCCAGCTAGCACCACTGATGCATTAGACACCAAAGCCCATCTTTCCTTCTCATCCACATCCCCTGGGCAGGGTCACAAATTTGCAGGAAATGTATCCAATGCTACTACTGATTTAAAAAAAAAAAAAAGTGAGGGGCTGGAGAGATGGCCCAGTGGTTAAGTGCCTGTACTGCTCTTGTAGAGGACTTGACCTTGGCTCCCAGGACCCACCTAGAGCAGCTTGCGACCACCTATAACTCCAGCTCTAGGGAACCCAAGTCCCTCTGGTACCCAGACCCATGTACATGCATACCTACAGAGACACATAGAAACACTGGTTGGGGCTGGAGAGATGGCTCAGCAGTTAAGAGCACTGACTGCTCTTGCAGAGGACCAGGGTTCGATTCCCAGCACCCACATGGCGGCTAAGAACCGTCTTTAACTCCAGTTCCAAGGGAACTCCAGTTCCAGGGGAATCTGACACCATCTTATAACCACCGCGGCATTACACGACACAGATGCCCAAACAGACATGCAGACAGTACATACATACACAAAAAAAGAAATGTGAACTCAAGTCTTCATACTTGTCAGGCAACGCTTTATACCCTGGGCAAGATTCATGGTTTCAAAAACACGAACCTGGGCTGGAGAGATGGCCTAGCGGTCAAGAGTGCTGACTGCTCTTGCAGAGGACCCATGTTTGATTCCCAGCACCCACATGGCAGCTAAGAACCATCTTTAACTCCAGTTCCAGGGGAATCGGATGCCCTCTTCTGACCTCCACAGCATTGCATGACACAGGTGCACCTACCTACATGTAAGCAGTACACACATACACATAAGAAGTAAAAACAAATAAAATAAATAAATAATTAAAAAAAAAAAGAAATACACATCGTTAAAAATAAAGTAAAAATTTTTTTAGTAAGGTGTGGTGATGCACACCTTTAATCCTAGCACTTGGGAGGCAGAGGCAGGTGGATCTCTGTGAATTCAAGGCCAATCTGATCTACATAGTGAGTTCCAGGACAGATGGCGCTACAGGGAGACCCTATCTCTAAAAAAATAAATATTTTTTTGAATGTGGGGTGACTAAACCATTAAAAAATTGGAGTGGTTGTCAAACACACCACAGCCTCAGGGGTTTGTGGGCAGATGAACCAGGATGAAATAGCTCAGCCCTAAATTAAGTAATAACCAAAAGGTGGTTTCTAAACCCATTCTCTAAGGTGAGCGTGATCTGAATCTAGTCACTGACTTAGGAGAGCAAAAGACTGGAAGTCACAGGTCTGTTCTACTTAACAAACACACCTGCAGGGCGGAGCTAAAGAGATGGTTAAGAGCACTGGCTGTTCTTGCAGAGGACCCGGTTTCGAGTCTCAGCACCCACATGGTGGCTAACAACTCCAATATGCTGGCAATACATTCATACATATAAAATAAAAATAATAGATAAAAATTAAAAAATACACACTTGGAGAATGTCAGGTGACTAAGTCTAAGGGTCAGTTCAAACAGTGTAGAGGAGCTGGCGAATAGCTCAGCCAGTAAAGTCCTTGTTAAGACAGTCGGTATCTAGACTAGGGTCAGGCCTCACTGACTTCATGACTCTGAGTTAAGGAGCCTCTCTGTGCTTGCCTTTCCTCGGCCAGTAGGAGGTAATGGTGCCTAGCCCTGCATAGTGACCAAAGGACTGAGGTGGAGAATCTCTAAGAGACGCTCACAGAATGCTCTACTGTAAGAGCTGCCTAAGACTCCCAGACACGTCAAGAGTCCCTCAAAGATGAGCAGTCATTTCAGTACCTGGACAAAAGCCTTTGATCAAACCTACGTCATTTGTTTCTCTTTTACATGTATGAGTCATTAGCACCCACGTCGTGCAACACCTGTGGAAGCCAAAAGAGGGTGTCGGATCCCCAGGAACTGTAGTTACAGATGGTTGTTAGCCATCATGTAGGAACCAAACCCATGTCCTCTGAAGAGCAGCCAGTGCTCTTAACTGCTGAGTCATCTCTCCAGACCCAAATATAATTTATTTTTAAAACTCAAGCAAGAAACTGAAGACACTTCACTCCCTGGATCAAGGCTACAGAGGAAAGCGCCACCTAGGAGACTCCCCACTCTGGAACTGTTATGGTTGGGAGGGAAGATGCAAGCCTGTCACCTCTGCTACTTTCCAGTGTCACACTGAAGGGCCTACCAACTCGGGAGAACAAAAAGTGTGACGAAATGAGTTGGGGACTATTGTTGTTCACACCAGAAATAAATGATGGCTGGGGACATGACTCAGTGGGAGAGGGCTTGCCTGGTATGCACAAAGCCAGAGGTTCCAGACCCAGCAGGGGGAGGGGGGAAAGGAAGAGGGGGAAAGGGAGGGAGAGAGAGATTCTTTACAGGACAACAGCCCATAGGGTCTGAACACATTTGGATCAATTTAATAGTGAGGACCTTTCATTCTTCCACAGCACCGCGACCAACCAGGAAATGCAATGGGAAATTAAATGCCATCCGACGATTAATTTAAAACATATCCATCATCAATCAGGCTGGCAAATTGGCTCAGCAGGCAAAGGCACTTGCTGCCAGCCTGAGTTCAATCCCCAGAACCCACATCGTAGAAGGAGAGAACCAACTCTTGAAAGTTGTCCTCTGACCTCCACAAGCAAGCCACACACACACACACACACACACACACACACACACACACCAATAAATGAATAAACATTAAAAACAAATCCACAATTTCTAGTTGACCTGGACTCCAAGGCAGGCCTTGTCTCTGGGGACTTGAGGGAAGGGAGGGTGACCCCCGTTCAACACGATGGAGTCAGGGGAGCCCCAGATGGAAGCCAGATCTGGGAGGCAGGACACACAGTTTGGCGATGGGGAGCAATGGTTCCCTCGGCCAAGGGAGAAAGAACAAATGCTGGGGGTGGAGAGCTGGCCCACCGGGCTGGGTGTGAACTGTCCGGACGGCATGGCCACATGCACAGAGGCTTCTGTGACAAGGTGAAACCACGGCCACAGGAAGTATGGGAGTCCTGGGGTCTGGGTGTAGGAAAGGGCTCCAAAAATTGAGAAAGAAAGCACACCCCAGCACAGCTTTTTCAGCAAAAGTTGGGGGCAGGTGAGAACCCCGAGACTCTGCCGGGAAAACCAGACATCGTGACCAGAGCCACAGCTGAGCGGAAAGAGATGCTGGGAACACAGCAACACAGCAAGGAAGGGAGGGGAGAGGGCTGGCGGGTAACCTTCCAGCCTCACACATGAGAAAGAGATGCTGGGAACACAGAAACACAGCAAGGAAGGGTGGGGAGAGGGCTGGCGGGTAACCTTCCAGCCTCACACATGAGAAAGAGATGCTGGGAACACAGAAACACAGCAAGGAAGGGTGGGGAGAGGGCTGGCGGGTAACCTTCCAGCCTCACACATGAGAAAGAGATGCTGGGAACACAGAAACACAGCAAGGAAGGGTGGGGAGAGGGCTGGCGGGTAACCTTCCAGCCTCACACATGAGAACCTGATCCGACCCCCACAACCTATGTGAAAAAGCCAGGGGTGGCACATACTGAGAAGCCTAGCACTGGAGACTAAGACCCAAGGATCCCTGGGGCTCACTGGCTGGACAGCCAGCCCACCCAGTGAGCTGAGACCCTCAAAAATCAAAGTGGATGGCACCTAAGAACAGCCCCTGAGGTTCACCTCTGCTCTCCACCCACAAACATGCACACATAAGCACATGTATACACACACGAGTATGTATGCACACCCATGTGTACACATGTAAACACACATATGTACATGTATGGCCATGTGTATGTACATGCATACATACAGATACACATATGTACATGCATGTATGCTTGTATGTGTACGCCCAGGAGGACATGCATACATATGCACGTGCGTAAACATATATACTCATGCACTCATGTACATACATGCATACGCACATACCCAAAAGACAAGGAACTTAGAAATGATCAAGAAGAATGAGAGAGGAGGCAGCCAAGCTCGTGACCTGCCCACCCAACCAGCAGCAGCAGGCATCTGGAGAGGACAGGACAGCGAGGGGGACTCCCTGCCCCAGGTGGGAGTCAGCCTGCAAGAGGTGTCTGAGGAAGCTGGTGGCCACATGCATGTCCTGGTGACTCAGCATCAAGCCCCAAGGGCCACCCCTCCAGGACTGTGGCAGGGTGCAGGAGAGATGACCTGTGTGGAGTTCCCAGAGACACCTCCAGGGCAGGTTCAGCAGGGCTGGGGACATGTCTTCAGTTACAGTTGAGTAGATGAGGTAAAGAGGTGCAGTGAGGTCTTAACCCAAAGCACCCCCCAGATACGGACACCAGCTCAGCTCAGCACAGATGCCAGACTTGCCCAGGGAGAGCAGGCATCACAGGGAGAGGGGAGTTAGCTTAGTGGTTAAGCTCACTGGCTGCTCTTGGAGAAGACCCAGCAATCCCAGCACCCACATGGCAGTTAACAACCATCCATATCTCCAGTTCCAGGGGATCTGACACCCTCTTCTGTCCTCCTCAGTTATTACATGACACAGGTACACTTACACACATGCAGGTACGACATTCATACACATAAAATAAAAATAAATAAAGTGTAAAACCAGGACTGGGGAGATGGCTGAGCAGTTTGGAGGGCCTGCTGTGCGAGTGTGAGGACAGAGTGCAGGCCAGTTGCTCTGCACACACGACCGAGCACTGAGGGAGGCAGCCAGGAGGGCCGCTGCTTGCTGGCTGCCAGCCCAGCAAAACCAAAAAACAAACAAAAAATACCCACACACGCTCCAGGTTCAGTGAGAGACTCTGCCTCAAAGGAACAGAGTGACAGAGGACACTTGAGACACTTCTCTGAGCTGCAAAACAGGCAATGCCTGAGTGCACAGGAATATCTCTTTCTCTCTCTCTCTCTCTCTCTCTCATACACCCACTTAAATTTTTTAATGAAAATTTAAAGTGAAAACAGAGAGGGCCCTTGAGCAAAACAATGTGTTAAAATGGCATGACCTTACATCAGAGACACAAGTATAGAAGGATTTTAAAAAGAAAAAAAAAATTTAAAAACCAGCTTAGAGTCTGAAGGCATGTTTTATTTTTTTTTAATTTTATTTATTTCTGTATGTGTATCAATGCACTGTCTGCATGCAGGTCTCTGCACCCGTGTCGTGCAATGCCGTGGAGGTCAGAAGAGGGTCTCGGATTCCTCTGGAACTGGAGTTCTCCTGGAACCGGAGTTTCAGACGGTTCTCAGCCGCCATGTGGGCGCTGGGGATTGAACCCAGGTCCTCTGTAAGAGCGGTCGGCGCTCTTAACCGCTAGGCCATCTCTCCAGCCCGAAGCATGTTTTAAATAAACACAGGCAACCCTGGTCTCCATTACCCTAGGTTCCAGCTCTGGAGGACTCTGCAAGCCTCCCATTCCCAGCTGGGGACAAGCCAGGCCCTCGCACAGGTGGACACGTGCTCTACCACTGACCATACCCCAGCCCACTGCACTTTCATTTTGAAACAGACACGCTAGGGCACTCTGTGTGCTAGAGATGGTGCTTAGCTCTGAGGCGACTGTGGTCTCCTAGGAGACGTGGGTCCTCTTATTATAGCAGAAACCACGAGGTACCAAAGGCTGTCCTTGCCACCACCCCTAGTTGTCACAATGGCTTAGGAGGTGACCTGTGTGGAAGGGGATGAGCGCTGAGTCTCCAAGACTGTGAGGGGCTCAGCCAGGTCCATCTGCTGGGCAGGGACCCTGGGGTGTCCATGCCCCACCACCTGACTGGAAGTCTAAGCAATCTCTGCTGAGCGAAGGGTGCCCTAGAAGCAGCCATCCCAACTTCCTGCCTGGGGCTCTGTGCTGTGGGGAGATGTCCAGTGCTCCCAGACCTGGCCAGAGCACAGGCACTGGTCCCCACCAGAGTGACTGGGACATCCCAGACCTCAGGGCTGGGCCAGTCACCACGGGGTACGGGGTCAGCTAATGTTGTTCTGGGAACCCCAGCTTAGAAGCTGGCATTCAGACTCAGCAGGAGTTGACCTCCTGTGCACAGCCCTGGACTCAAGTGCCATGCATTCTTTTTTAAAAGTTTTAAGGCTTTAAGAGGAAAGTCTGTTCATGCTTCAAAAAGAAAAGCCTGGTCTAGCAAGACCTGAATCTGTCCTCGAGTGGGTGGAACTGGTGATTGAAAAGCCAAAAGGAGCCAGGCCCCTCCCCCTCAAAAAACCTAAGTGACCCCTGAGGACCAGATCCTCAACTGACTTTGAGAAAAATAAAAACCTTGGTTAATCTGGGTTAACTGTATGGCCTTAAACATCCAAAAGGAAATTATAACCAGAAATAAATAGTAAGTCCTGAGAAATCATACTTCAGGTATAAAACTTGAGATCTTAGTAAAAAGACAAAAAGTAAAAAAAAAAATTTTTTTAAAGAGCACAGTTGTTTTGCCTGTCTTACTGGCAAGTGCAGCTACCCTGTGGCTGCCACTGCTTTTGCCATCCTTCAAAGACATGAGACACAGCTTTTCAACCTTCCAATATGGACTGAAGACTCATGTCTCTCCAAGAATCCTGCAAACCTTCAGTGCCAGATGGGGACTGCTGAGATCCAACTTGTGGACTGAGCTACTACTGGGGTTTCCACTTCTTTAGAGCATAGACTGTCACTGTTGGACTACCCAGGATGTATCATGGAGACCAGTACAGGAAGATCAAGACAGGACTCGGTGCTTACTGGACCTCATTTGGTGACCATGGGAAGGGAAAACCCCAGTGTGGCGCACAAGGGCAGGACTGATGGTGGCTTGGGCTTGCCAAGGAGGAGACTTCAAACATGACATCTTTCAGCCTAATTAAAAAAAAAAATCATAAGCTGAAGATGCTAAAACCTATGATATATGTGGCATGCATATATGCATATTCTGGAGTGATGCATACTGGAAGGAATAACAAGAACAACAACAACAACAGAAAAGTCTGCGTCAAAGAACTGACTGAAACGCTGAACTCAAAACAGTAAACTTCTGCATTGAGAATTTTGAGAGAGTCTGAGAAAAAGATGAAAAAAAAAGATGAAAAACATGTTTGGCAGAATGCATGAGCTCTGGTGGGGTGGGGGGCAGGGAGGGGGACACGGGTCTAGGTTTGATTTGTAATTTTGTATAAAATGCACAGAGCTTCAAGAAAACATGGCTTTGAAAATAAATAAAAGTTTTAAGGCTTTTATTAGCATATACTGAGTTTCACTGTGCCATTTCATACATGTGCATAGTGAATGGATTTTGATCATATTCACCCTGTTACCTTGTCATCCCCCTCCCACTCCAGTTGACCCCCTTCCAACCAGCCCCTCTACTTTCACATATCGTGTGTGCATGTGAAAGCAAGAATGTGTATGGTAGTCAGGTGGGTGGTACACGCCTTTAATCCTAGCACTTGGGAGACAGAGGCAGGCAGATCTCTGTGAGTTCAAGGCCAGCCTGGTCTACAGAGTGAGTTCCAGGACAGCCAGAGCTACAGACCTGTCTCAAAAGACCAAAAAAAAAAAAAAAAAAAAAAAAGAATATATATGGTGTGATGTATGTGTGTGGTGCAGCGTATGTCAATGTGTTGTGTATGTGTGATATATGTGTGTGGAGTGTGTATGTGTGGCCATGCATGATGTGTGGTAGTGTGTGCATGGTGTCTATGTCTGTCTG
Source organism: Rhizomys pruinosus (assembly GCA_009823505.1). NCBI lineage: Eukaryota > Metazoa > Chordata > Mammalia > Rodentia > Spalacidae > Rhizomys > Rhizomys pruinosus. The sequence goes on along the minus strand of VZQC01014125.1, from coordinate 587,281 downwards.
GTGTCTGTGTGGTGTGTGTATGGTGTATGTGTATGTATGTGAGGTGTGTGTATGGAGTGTGTATATGTGTGCGTGCGTGTGTGTGTGTGTGTGTGTGTGTGTGTGTGTGTTGTACATCCCAGTATTATTAGGGTTGTTCACAGGAGCTTGGGCACCTCAGCAGTGGTTACACCACTGAAGAAAGCATCTCTTGTTCTCCGTCAACCATCATGTTACACATGAATCCCTGGGGTGGTCGTGACTCATCTCTGTGAGTCACAGTCTAAGCTTGAACAGAAGACCTGGCCTCTGAGGGGAGATGGTGCAGCCTGCGGGTTGGGATCTGGGATTGGCTACAACTGTGGGATACAGGAACTAGAGAGTTCTGGAATCTTTTACAGCAAGATTTGTATACGTGTACACATATGTACACGTACAGGCACATGCATGTATAGGCACACACATGTACAGGCTTGCACATACACAAGCCTTCCTCATACCTTCCATCAAGTCAAAGGCCCCTTCCCATCTCATCCCTCCCTCTCTTACCCCCAAGGTAGCTGTGAGGGGGGCACTGCCTCATGCTGACTGCAGCGGCTGCACCCCAGGACACATCCGGCTCCCCCAACCCCCTGTAGAGCTTCCTTCTGGCTCCCCCTGCACAGCTCTGCTTTTAAAGGCCCCCAGAGAGGTTTCTGGGGTTCAGCTCTGGCAGGAAGGGTGTCAGGAGAATGAGATGCCATGCGGGCTGTGCCCCATGCTGGGTTTCCTGGCGCGCAAGCAGTGGTGGGGTTGCCAGGCTCACGTGGAGGCTGGAGACGGCAGCAGTTACACACACAGCCTGGAGCATCTACGAGCTACCTTGACCTTGACAAAAACCATCACAGACAGAGCTTGCAGTGAAGGACAGTGGGTCCGTGAGAGGGTCCACACCCCGTGTGTGTGCGTGTCTGACACTAGGGTGTCACGCCCCCTTTCTATTTCTGCTTTGCTGTCTCAAGGTGGAGTTGAAGGGACTGTGTCCCCAGGCGTCCACATGTCTGCACAGTTCACTCTCAGAGCCGTCTCCTTTACTGTGCTTCAATCTCTCCTAGTATCACCAAAGCTCTCCTCTTAGTCCCAAGTAAGGGAAGAGAAACTAAAAATAGGCGATTTACATGTGTGGAACGCCTGCTACATTTTACTACATTTTTATTTAATCCTCACAAGGGCCCTGCCAGGCAGTTCAGAGCCTTGACAGGAGGCAAATGGTGTGGACGCAAGCACAGGCTGTGACTGTCCCCGCCTCCTCCAAGCAGCCCTAGAATGTGTCACTATGGGATGAGAAGGGGGAGTGAGGGGATGGATGGTCACGTCCCAACTTCTGCTTCCCCTCAGCTGCCCGGAATGCAGGTGTGAAGGTGAGCTCTGGGGCCATCGGAGAACATGAGTCAGTTTTCAAGACTCAAACTACTGCACAGCCATAGGAAAGAGGGTAGCAACAGGCTGTCCAAGACTGTGGGAGCCCAGGACTGACCCGCCTCAAAACCATGGTAGCATGAGAGTCATTTAAGCCTCTCGGGGACCCCCAGCAGCAGTCACATGACCACCTCAGCAAAGGGTTGGATGGATTGCCAGCATTACCTGCAGTCCCCACCTCCTCTCAGCTCACTGGAGGAGCCCTGAAGGGCTGGGCACAAGCAGGAAGAACAACTAGAATCTATACTTGCTCTTACCACCTCCTCTGACAGCAATGTCAGCTTGTGACAACCAGAAATTTACACAGGATTTGGGATGGTATACAACTTCATATAGTGTAAAACATCACACCAGCAAATGAAACATATAGAATAGTTGGGGGGAAAAAGGATGAGACTAGGAAGGTCTATTAGACCAAGGGTAATTTGACTGAGCTTCCTAGCAGCCAATGCAAAGAGGGAAACAATCAACCTCTGATGATCCTTTGTTCCACATTCATTTTCTAGGCTTTAAGGTCCGAAACCCATTTCTTGCAGGGGATTTGAAGGGACAGGGCAGCTGATAGACTGTGCCAGAAACAATCCTGGTAACAAATGAAACAGTGACTCTGAGCACAGAATGCACAAAGACAGCAAGTGAGACTTCCCCAGAGGCCAATAGGAAGAAGGCATGTTAGGGACTGTCTCATCACTGTGACAAACCCCTGACACAAGCCACTTAAGGCAGGAAGGGCTCATTTTGGCTCACAGTTTGAGGGTAGGTTACAGTGGGGATGTCCCCACAGCAGGAGTATGAGGCAGCTGCTCACTGCCAGGAAGCAGAGAGAGATGCATGCTGGTGCACAGCTCGATTTCTCCTTTTTATTCAGTCCAGGACCCCAGCCCATGGGATGGTGCTGGCCACGTTCAGGGTGGGTCTTCACTACCTAATTAACTGAATCTAGAAACTCACAGACATGCTCAGAGGTTTGTTCCCTAAGTGATTCTAGATCCTGTCTGTTGACAGCCAATATTAACCATTACAGACCAGCCAAGGAGAAACCTATGCCCCTAGATTCTAGAAAGTACTAACACAATGCTGCTCACCACTGGGTCAGGCCTGCCCCCTTCCCGTCCCTAGCAAAGCCACCAGAGGGGGCAGAGCCATTGCGAACCCTGTGAAAGCCCCACCCTCTGCACCTGCCCGGGAGAGCGTGGGAACAGGGATGGGGAGGGTTCCATAGGGCTTGAGCTCTGGGCTATAAACAGTGACCAGAAGTGGCCAGGACACAAAACCCATGGAGAATACTGTGGCCTGGGAGGCGAGAAGCGGAAGGAGATAGATGCAAACAGCAAGGGGAGAGGCTGACGGTCTCACTTTTCCCTGAGAAGCTAGCCTGGGCTAGCTAGCTGAGGATGTAGCGTCGTGCTGGGCACAGGCAGCATTCTCCTGCTTCAGATGCAATAGCAGGTATGGAGACAACTGGCCCCTCCAAACACTCTCCAGCAGGGACTTCACAGGGCCACCCAACCAGGAGCTGCAGTACTTAAGGCTGAGGCCTTAAGTGGGGGAAGGGGGAGACAAGGCCGCAGAACACAGCTGGTCACATCACATTCTCAGTCAGATGAAGGCAGCAATGAGTGAACACAAACTGGACATCTCCCTGTGTCCACTCTCAATCCAAGATCCCCCAAAGCACACGGCAAGTCGTGGAGACAGCGTCCCTCAGTTACAGCCAGAGCCTGCCTGCCATGTGTTTCTAGAGTGTCAGGTTGACAATCAAAAGTAGCCATTCCAGATCCCTGATGGCCCGAGGTTGACGCCAAGGTTAGTAGAAAATGAGGCCGTTTGCTGTTGAGCCCCTACCCTCCAGGTTATCTGTGGTAACAAAGCCCAGGCACAGGCCAGAACCTTCCAGACACTGGAAGGCTGGAGGGCAAGCCTACTCAGGTGCACCCTCCACGCAGCTCTGAGGACGGAGGAGTTTCCAAACATTGACTGGAACCAGCTACAGGCCTGGGAAACCCAACTCTGAGCCTCAGTTTCCCCATTTGTCAAGAAGGGTTAAAACATGTCTTTGTAATTTCATTACTCAGGAGGCTGAGGCAGGAGGATGCCTGGGCTACAACAGAATACTTTCTCCACAAACAAAATAAAATGATTTAAAAACAAATAAAAAAAACACCCTGTAGGAAAAGGAGGGTCAAGATTATCAGATAGGAGCAAGACAGCCCTGGAGGGACTGTGTGCATACAGTAGGGGCCTAATAAGTACTGGCTGGCCCTCTGTTGAGCTTCAAGTCACCAGCCGTCCTCCCACACTGAGCCCCGTTAGAGGTGGGGGGAGTGGATCACTTTCACTGTCAGTTTGAGTAGACTTAACATCACCAGGGAAACACACCTGTTGGCATGTCTGTGAGGGTGTTTCTAGAAAAGTTTACCTGAGGGTGAGGGTGTTTCTAGAAAGGTTTACCTGAGTGGGAAGACCCACCCTGAATGTGGGCAGCACCATCCCATGGGCTGCGGTCCAGGACTGAATGAAAAGGAGAGAGCGAGCTGAGCACCAGCATGCGTCTCTCGCTGCTTCCTGACTGCGAATGCAACGTGACCAGCTGCCTCACGCTCCTGCCGCCATGCCTTCTCTGCCATGACATGCACCCTTGGACTGTGAGCCAGAACAGCCCCTTCCTTCCTGAGTGGCTTCTGTCAGGGATTCAGCCAAAGCAATGAGGAAATTAGCCAAAGCAAGCCAGGCTAGCTGCTGTGAAAGGCCCTGGCTCCCGCCCAGTGACAGAGGCCCTGCTGAGGTGTTCGGAGTGACAAAGGGCAAGAACCCCAGGCCAAGGCAGGCAGGGACTGAGATGGAAGGATCTGAGCTGGATCTGCTGGGGTAGAAGGACCAGGGCTGGGTGCACACTCCACTCTTCCTTCTGCCTGGCGTGAAGTACTCCTGACACTAATCAGAGCTCCGTCCCTCGGGAGCAGACAATAATGATTAATGGGGTTAAATATAGCCAGAGACTGCCGGGGCAAAATTAGGTACCATGCATAAAACATCACCTCCTCCTCAGGCAGGCAGAGCCTGCCTGCACATGAGTGCATGCTGGGGGGACAAAGCCTTCTGGTTGTCCCTAGGTATCAGTCATCACAGGGTCCCAGAGCTGACACAGAATTTAAAAAAAGGTGCCCAGATGGCAGAAAGAGGTCTCTCCCACTCCTGGGCTGTGCAACCCAGGGCACAAAGGCAGGTCACTACCAGCCCTTGGGCTCTGTTGCCTCTCTCTTGACTACTGATCTTCAAAGCCACTGGGAGGGTAGAGAGGTGTGTAGAGCCAGGCGTTTAGTAAGTACTCTCCTCCCACCCACATACCCAAATAGCTGTGTGATGCAGAACAAATCACTCCACCTCTCTGAGTTTCTTGTCTACAAAGTGGAAGTCCATCTCTATCACAGCAGAAATCAACCACATATGGAAAGTGCCTAATGTGCTCCCCCAACATACATGATACTATTGATGGGGATTGAGTACCAGCCTTGTGATGGGTGCCACAGACAGTACTCCATCCATGCAGAGATACAGAGATACAGAAGATAGTGAGTACCCCACCCATGCAGAGATACAGAGATACAGAAGATAGTGAGTACTCCATCTGTACAGAGATACAGAGATACAGAAGATAGTGAGTACCCCATCCATGCAGAGATAAAGATACAGAAAATAGTGAGTACCCCATCCATGCAGAGATACAGAGATACAGAAGATAGTGAGTACCCCATCCATCCAGAGATACAGAGATACAGAAGATAATGAGTACCCCATCTGTACAGAGATACAGAAATACAGAAGATAGTGAGTACCCATCCATGCAGAGATACAGAGATACAGAAGATAGTGAGTACTCATCCATGCAGAGATACAGAGATACAGAAGATAGTGAGCACCCCATCCATGCAGAGATACAGAAGATAGTGAATACCCCATCCATCCAGAGACACAGAGATACAGAAGATAGTGAGTACTCCATCTGTACAGAGATACAGAAGATAGTGAGCACCCCATCCATGCAGAGATACAGAGGTACAGAATCTGGGCCCTTCCAGACTGTTTGGAAGTTTTGTTGTGGTTTTGGGTATTTTTGTTTGGTTCTGTTTTGTTTCTTTGAGACAGAGTCTCACTACGTAGCCCTGGCTGGCCTGGAACTCACAAGCATTTGCCTGTCTCTGCCTCCTAGTACTGAGACTAAAGGTGTGTGTCACCATGCCTGGCTCCAGGTTCTTATGGAACATACACTGTAGTGGGGAAGGAATGGAAAAAATAAGTAGACACAGAGACTCTAAGCAGACCCAGAGACTCTAAGTAGACACCGAGACTCTAAGTAGACACCGAGACTCTAAGTAGACACCGAGACTCTAAGTAGACACCGAGACTCTAAGTAGACACCGAGACTCTCTAAGTAGACACCGAGACACTCTAAGTAGACCCAGAGACTCTAAGTAGACACAGAGACTCTAAGTAGACAGAGACTCTAAGTAGGCCCAGAGACTCTAAGTAGACCCAGAAACTCTAAGTAGACACAGAGAATCTAAGTAGACACCAAGACTGTAAGTAGACACAGAGACTCTAAGTAGACCCAGAGACTCTAAGTAGACACGGAGACTCTACGTAGACACCGAGACTCTCTAAGTAGACACCGAGACTCTAAGTAGACACAGAGACTCTAAGTAGACACCGAGACTCTCTAAGTAGACACTGAGACACTCTAAGTAGACCCAGAGACTCTAAGTAGACACCGAGACTCTCTAAGTAGACACTGAGACACTCTAAGTAGACCCAGAGACTCTAAGTAGACACAGAGACTCTAAGTAGACACAGAGACTCTAAGTAGACACAGAGACTCTAAGTAGACACCAAAACTGTAGACACAGAGAATCTAAGTAGACCCAGAGACTCTAAGTAGACACGGACACTCTAAGTAGACACCGAGACTCTAAGTAGACATAGAGACTCTAAGTAGACACAGAGACTCTAAGTAGACACAGAGACTCTAAGTAGACACAGAGACTCTCTAAGTAGACACTGAGACACTCTAAGTAGACCCAGAGACTCTAAGTAGACCCAGAGACTCTAAGTAGACACAGAGACTCTAAGTAGACACAGAGACTCTAAGTAGACACAGAGACTCTAAGTAGACACCAAGACTGTAGACACAGAGAATCTAAGTAGACCCAGAGACTCTAAGTAGACACGGACACTCTAAGTAGACACCGAGACTCTCTAAGTAGACACCAAGACTCTCTAAGTAGACACCGAGATTCTAAGTAGACACAGAGACTCTAAGTAGACCCAGAGACTCTAAGCTATTTAAGGGCATAAAAGGGGCTGAAATAAAATTGTAAGGGTTTTGAGCAGGGCTGTTCAGGAGGTGTCAGGCGTCATGGGGGGCTGTGGGGTCCCCGCCAGTGACACCTTTCCCTCACCTCCTCCCACACCTGTGTCTGTCAATTGTCCCTTGACCTGGGCTAGCTGTAGATGGCTAGAGGGGAGGGGACTGGGGTGGTAGCAGCTCATCCCAAGAGCCCTGCCCCCACGTCATCTGGCATACATATCTGCTGATAATCAGCCCCTCCCCCCGCGACTGGAAGTATCACCCAGCACAAACTGGAAGCATGTCTTGGGAGACAGCAGGACTGGAATAGATACGAAGTTCTCATTCAGCACACGCTGCTGCAAGCACACGCTCCTGGGAGGAAGCACCCTCATCTGGTACCCTCAGCCAGAAGAAGCCAGCATCCTTAGACCACCCTCTTGGGACAGTTCATCGGGCTAGAGTCCCAACCTCCTTCCTTGGGGCATGAGGTAGACAGTGGCTCTGCCCCTTTCTGTGCAGCGTGGTGGCAGGCCTTCTGCTGCCCCTCCTATGGGTCCCTTTAGAACTTGCCCCAACACACACACACACACACACACACACACACACACCCCTACCTCTGGTACACTTAGTGCTCAGCCTGCAGCCTCAAGTCAGACCTCCAGCTTGGAGGAGACAAGCCGGTCCTTGGGTGAGATATAAACAAGGCTGCCCAGGGCGGGCAGGGACCCTCCTGGAGGTTGGCCATCATTAGGGGCATTGGGATCAGCCATGGCATGCCATAGCCCAGGGTAACTTCTCAGAGTGAAGGTTGTGGTCCACACTGACTCTCATCTTCCTGGACATCTGGGCTCTATCACTGGCTGTAATCACCCCAGGGGCACTGAGCTCCTTGGGGGTACTCAATAAACCCCTAAACTCCAGTGCTATCCCAGGGCCTGCTCTGAGTCCCACACCTGATAAACATTTGTAAGAATAAACCAGGAACATGAAGCTTAGCCGACACAGAGCACCCCAACCCCCGGGAGAAAAGACAGGGCCTTCGACCAAGTAACAAGCTAGAACCCCATGCCCAGCCCAAAGTGCCAGAAGCAAGGTCAGTAGAGAGCTCAGTGCCCAAGACAAGAAGGGGTCAATGTCTACACCAGGAAGAGAGCACGCAGGCTGAGGAAAAACAGACCGAGGGAGCCTGTGAGCAGCACTTGGACCAGCAGAGCTTGATCACAAGTCAGCATCAGCCCAGCCCAGCCCAGCCCAGCCCAGCCCAGCCCAGCCCAGCCCAGCCCAGCCCAGCCCAGCTCAGCCCAGCCCGGCCAGGCCCAGCCCGAGCCCAGCCCAGCAGGTGACAAGCCAGGCTCTCCCGAAACGCAAATTAAAGTAACCATGAGATCCTGCCTTTGGTCCTCAGCCTCTCACAGCTAACAGGGCCAAATAACATCTCTTACTGTCTGAAGACAGGAAGGAAGGACTTTCCAATTACCAGGGTGAATGTAAAGTGCTCTTCCTCAGAGGGAATCAAGCTGGCAATTGCTATTAAAATTAAAAACACCAACCTCTTGACCTGACAACTCAAGTCCTGGATTATACCCCAGAGAAATAAGTGACTGGTTCCTAGGAACCTGTGCATCCAAGGAGGTTAATCTTTGTTCTGTTACTGTGGGAACAAAAAGAATCAAAAAAAAAAAAAAAGGTCAATCAAGAGGGGAACCTTCAGCTTAATTATAGTACAGGCATGCTCTGGAATATTATTCAGTTGTTAAAAAAGAACATGCCAGGTCTGGTGAGGTGGCTTGGTGGGTAAAAGGACCTGTCACAGACTGCCTGACAACCTGAGATAGATCCCAAGAGCCAACATAAAAGTGGAGGGAACCAACTCTACGAAGTTATCTTCTGATGAAGACGTGTATCACAGCATGCATGCATGTATACATGCATATCATACACACATATAATAATAATAAACTTAAGTGGCTGGAGAAGTGGCTCAGCAGTTAAGAGCATTGGCTGCTTTTGCAGAGGACACGGGTTTGATTCCCAGCACCCTCGTGGTGGCTAACAACTGTTTGTAACTCCAGTTCTAGGAAATCCAATACTCTTTTCTGACCTCTACAGGCACTGCAGGATACAGGTGCACTTACATACACACAGGCAATATGCACATACACATAAAATAAATTATTTAATAATAACAAATTTTAAAAAGAATGCATCCAACTCTAGTTATTGGTACACATTTTCACAGGACATAATTGACTGGCAAAAGACCCCAAAATATTAAAACATTCCCATGTTTGAATTTGGGCTTGGTGCTCACAGGGGATGGGTTCCAGGACCTCTCTCAGCCAAATACAAGGATGCCAGGCCCTTATTAACACTGTAGAGCTTGTGTATAATCTATGCAACCCCACCCATAATTTAAAACATCTCTAGATCCACCCTGCCACGAGAAGCACGGGAGCCACAGTGGATGCACCTGCTGGCTCTGAAACCAATTCTTTGAACACATGACTCCTGCTTCCATCCTTGAAATTAGTAAACCTAGCTGGGGCTTTTACCCACTGAGCCTCCTTGCCAGATCTGGAGTGTTCTTTTTAGCAACTGTATAGTGTATTCCAGAGCATGCCTACACTATAATTAAGCTGAAGGTTCCCCTACTGATTGACATTCAGTTGGTAGAAGACTCAGCCCTGAGCTCAATCCCAGTACATAAATCAGGCAAGGTGGTGCTCACTTATAATCCTAGGACTCACCAGGTGGAGGCAGGAGAATCAGAAGTTCAAGGTCAATCTCAACTACATAATGAGTTCAAGGTTAGCCTGGGCTACAAAAGTCCCTGTCTCGAAAATAAATAAATAAACTCAGTGTGACTGACATGCTTGTGGAAACCCCAAAGATCTTTGTCTTTCAGGGAAGGACTTAGAGGTCATCCATCCTGTCCTCACCCCCCCACCCCCCTGCCCAACCAGGATATAGAACGTGCTGAAATCAAGTTATTAGAGGCCCGCTGTTTGACAGGCTACAGAGGAGCTGCTCCTGCAGGCCTGGGAAGCACAGCGCCATACTGATGACTGCCATAGGGCACCATGGATCCCATCATGGGTCCCCTGCATTCACTCTTTTAACCGCCATACCAAGTTGTCGGCCTCTTCCAACACAGAGGGAAGAGTCCACCCTCTCACCTACACAGACACTGGCATGCTGCAGAACAGTGGTCTGGAAGTATAGCTTACACCCCTGTCTGCTGACACAAGAGCTGACATATCCATATCCTGACCCCGCTGAGAGCAGGTGTCAGAAGAGGAGACAGGGACACAGGTCACAGGGCCAGCCCAGAGCACTCAAAGTGGCTCTACTCCACCCACCCACAGCGGCTGCTGTGTCCCAGCCTGGGTGTCTCATCCTATGAAATTGGAGACCATGGGATCTTATCTCATGAATGTGTTGATGCCTGCGTGCTATTCCCATAGCACCTGGCAGGGAACCTATCCATTTTTTTCCTGACCTTCTATACCAGTCCAAAAGCAAATGGACAAAAAGAAACTTTAATTCTGAAGAGTAATGATTCTGAAAAAACAGACTAGTAGTGAGCACTCTTCAAAGTGCGTGGTTCTTGACCTCTGTCTGCTGCAGACAACACAGCTCAAGTCCTCACAGTCCTGAGAGGGAGGGAGGGAGGGAGGGAGGGAGGGAGGGAGGGAGGGAGGGAGGGGAGAGGCTAGCTTCCCAAAACAGACACTTCCCACCACAGAAGGGTGGTGTGGGCAAGGGGCTTGGCCAGAGGTGTCCAAGTGGAAGCCAACAGCTGGTGAGACCATGTGAGGCCAATCTCACAGCACAGGCTCAGACGAAGGCCCACAGTCCTTTGCACAGCCCTGAGGTGTTCTTTTGTGGCCAACCAAGGGTCATTTCTCATTCTAGAACTCCTGGCCAGTGTGGCCTAAGAGAAGCTTCCACGGAACACGGAGCTTCTCCTAGGGATGGAAGTGAGCCAGGGGCAGCTGGTGTGTGAGAGACCTGGATCACCAGTACTGGCCCAGGAGCCACGAAACCAGTACCAGATCCCTCCTCTCTCCCAAAGACAGGCTCCTTCACAGCTGGCTGGTTCTCCAAGCCCCTCCTACCTGTGTGTGTTTCCCCCTGGCCCACTCTTCTGCCCCTGCAGACCCACTCACTTGATATGGGCCTGGAAGGGGGAGGATCTCTGTGCACTGATAAAAGCTGAGGGACGGGGATCCTCTCCAGGGATGTGGGACTTAATTATATTCAAATATTGATGGCTTGTAGCTTCCTGGGAGCCACACCTGGTTGGCCCCAACATCTATGCCCACCAGAACCTCGGAATGTAAAAATAAGATTTGGAAATAGAGTCTGTATAGACCACCATAGCGCAAGTGCTATGGAGACGGAGCATCCTTGGTTGGCCTGGGATCCAGTGACTGGTGTTGGTAGGAGAGGAGAGAGGGTATGGTACCTGCTTATAATCCCAGCATATGGGAGGCAAACATAGGAGGATCATGAGTTCCAGGCTAGCCTAAGCTACAGAGGGAGGCTTTCTCTCAAAAAATATAAACAGTCTGGGGAGACGGGCCCATGGGTAAAGCACGTTCCATGCAAGCATGTGGGGCTGAGTTCCGATTCCCAGAGTGCACACAAAGCCAGCCGTGGCAGTGTGTGCAAATGACTCCAGTGCTTCTCAGGGAAGGGACATGAGGGGCAGAGACCGGACAGTCCCTGAAAGCTGGTGGGTCGGCTAGCCTGGGACACACAACAGTAAAGGAAGACCCTGACCCGAGAGAGGCAGAAGGTGAGGAGCGACGGCAGCCTGTCCTCTGACCTCTGCATGGGAAATGTAGAGATAAAGTAACGAAAAGGGCATGGTGGCACACACCTTTAATCCTAGCACTTGGGAGGCAGAGGCAGGCAGATCTTTGTGAGTTCAAGGCCAGCCTGGTCTACAGAGTGACAGCTGGACAGCTGGACCTACAGGGAGACCCTGTCTTGAAAAGACCAAAAGGGGCTGGAGAGATGGCCTAGTGGTTAAGAGCGCCGACCACTCTTACAGAGGACCCGGGTTCAATCCCCAGCACCCACATGGCAACCGAGAACCGTCTGTAACTCCAATTCCAAGAGAACTCCGGTTCGAGGGGAATCCGAGACCCTCTTCTGACCTCCGCGGCATTGCACGACACGGGTGCACAGACCTGCATGCAGACAGTACATTCATACACATACGGAAATAAATAAAATTAAAAAAAAAAAGACCAAAAAAAATAAATAAATAACGAAAAAAGGGAGCTGGAGAGACAGCTCAGCGATGAAAAGCACTTCCTGCTGTTCCAGAGGACGGAGTTTGCTTACCTGCACCCACATCAGGCAGCTCACAACTGCCTGAAACTCCAGCTGCAGAGAATCTGGTGCCCTCTTCTGGCCTCTGCAGCCACTGCACACATGTGCATACACTCTCATCATGGCCAGGCATGGTGGTGCACGCCTTAATCTCAGCAGTCAGGAGCCAAAGGCAGTTGGATTTCTGTGAGTTCAAGGCCAGCCTGGTCTACATAGTGAGTTCAAGGCCAACCTGGTCTACATAGTGAATTCCAGGACAGTTGGAGCTACAGAGAGACCCTGTCTCAAAAATACGAAATAAATAAATAAATAAAAAATAACCGCACATACACATAAATAAAGTTTAAAATCTTTAAAACAGGGGCTGGAGAGATGGCCTAGCAGTTAGGAGCACTGACTGCTCTTACAGAGGACCCGGGTTCGATCCCCAGCACCCACATGGCAGCTGAGAACCGTCTTTAACTCCAGTTCCAGGGGAATCCGACGCCCTTTTCTGACCTCCGCGGCATTGCACGACACAGGTGCACAAACCTACATGCAGACAGTACATTCATACACATACAAAATAAATAAAATTTTAAAAAAATTAAAATCTTTAAAACAAATGAGACTGAGGAAGACAAGCCCCACCCCCAAGAAACAAACGGAAATGGAGAGGGAGAACACACGAGAACAGAGGAGCCGCCAGGAGCCGGGGTCACCAGGGTTCACAGACGCTGCAAGGAACCAGGAATCGCCTTTTGAGCCTCCCAAGGGAGTATGGCCCTCGCGTCCCCCCACCTCCATCCCAAGACTCAAATACAGACTCTGTCCTGAACTGGACACACCCCACCCCGTGTGAGGACCTGGGTCTCCACAGTCAAAGAGGCAATGCCCAAGATACTGTGAGCTGCCCCACAGGAGCGAGCAGTCCCCAGACCTGCACGGGCAGGTGGGAGCTCCCATGTGCTCCCCAGACCTGTCACCAAGCTCCGCAGCCTCCGTGCATCCCACGCTGGGTGGGTCTCCCCATCTCCACTCCCCGCCCGTGTCTAATACTGACTCAGGGCCCTGAGCTTGTATGTCTCTCTTCCTCCCTCCCACACTCTATTAATAAAACAAAGCAAAAATTAAATTACTTCTAACACACCCCCAGTCTGCTTTCAAGAGGGCTGGATGGTTTGAAATTCTAATTTTCTTTCCAATGTCTTAAAATAATTTCATCAGAACCCAGGAGACCACACCCCCTTCATCCTTGCCTATGTACCACAGCGGGAGGGCAGGCTGTCACGCAGGGCCCAGCACCCTGCCCTGGGAACCAGGCTGCAGTCACCTTTGGGCCCTCACCCTGGCCATCATGCACATTTACTCAGCCCCATTCAGGCTGAGGCTGGTCTGCTTCCTGGACTCGGGGCTGGGGTAGAATCTGAGCACCAGGTAGGGCACTGAGACCCCTTCTGGCCTGTCCCATCCCAAGTTCTCTTCAAGGGCAGAGACCAACTGGCATTCTGTGGCCTCCAGAAGTGACCACAGAAGCCCAGTGCTAGGAGCTGGAGTCCCCAATCAATGCCGCCCTGGTCCTTGGGGGTCTCTGTACAGAGGCCACTCTGGAAAGGCCTTAGGCCCCTGCAGACCTCAGGGCCCAACCAGTGTCTAGGGGAGCAGGCTCCAGGGTCGCAAGATCCAGAATGTTCTACCCGGGAGGCTTTGGTCCTTCATCATTCCCAACCATCAGGGGCTCGATGGATCATTTTCACAGGCAGAGCAGAAAGGGTCCTTCAGGCCCCAGTCATCCCCTCCCTTGTACAGAGAAGAAAGACAGGCTCAGAATGGGGGAGGAACTTGCCTGAAGCCACACAGCAAATCCACAGTGCAGCTCTGTGAGAACCGAGCTTGGCACCAAGACACTGTTCTTTACCACTCTGATTTGTGGGGTCTGGGAGTCCTCACAGTTTCTGTCTGTCCCTCCTGAACAAGCAGCCATGCCCAGTGTACACCTGGAACCCCTGGGGCATCTGTACTGCACTGCTTACCAAAAGAGGAAGAGGACCTGGGGGTCAGTAAGACCAGCTAAACTTACAGGCCTCAGCCTGCCCCCCACCCCACTCCCTGGGGACCTGAAAGACACCAGTAGACAAAGAGCAGGCTTCGAGTGCTAAGGACACAGTAGACATCACTGGGAAGAGCAGGCCCCAAGTGCTAAGGACACAGTACACATCACTGTGAAGAGCAGGCCCCAGTGCTAAGGACACAGCCTGGATCTCCTTCTGTTCATAGAGTCCCCTGCAGCAGCCCCAGCTCTCCTGACGCCAGCCAACTCCTGGTTCATGGTGACAACAGCTAGGCTGTAATGAGCCTACGTCTCAGCATGGAGTAATTCCCACCTGCTCCCCAGAGCTAGTCACAACTAACAGAACTCTAACTCTGTCTTCAAGGAAAGCCAGCAGGTGCCTCTGCCTGTAAAGCCATCTCCCCAAGCACATGACAGGATGGGGACCCAGGAGGAACAGTAACAGGCCTTAGGATACACTGGCTAGCAAACATCACCTTTCTCCCTCACCATGGACAAGGCAGACATCACCAATCAATCATGGAACTCTTTCCCTCTGAGTGCAACCTGGTCTAGAATCTCTGCACTGTGCACACAGACTGAGGAGTCCAGGTACAGGTTGGGATATGAGTTAGGGTTAGGTGGCACTCCGCGAGCAAAAGAGACAGGACCTGCAGATGTCACTGCGGGGAAGATGGTGCTTCCACGACACAACTTCCTGGGAACACCCTGGAGATACGGACCTGAACTGTCTCAAGAACAAGGCCATACAATCCAGGGCTTTCTAGAAGTCCTGTCCCTCCTCAGCTGTCCCAGGCTGATCCAGTGCCGCCCTACTCTATTCTGGACCCTCTGTCTTGGCCCTGGAGTCCCCACCCTATGTGGAGCTCGGGAACCAGGCACCCACCAGGGAAGTGGAAGAGAGAGAGGCCCAGGGCTCCACAGGAGTGTCTCGGGTGTGCAGCAAGGAGCAAAGCCAGGGGTGGAGGTGATTCCTCACCCCTGAAATCAGGCTGAAGTAGCTGGTAGACTAATTGTCAGGGGCCTCTGCTGGAGGATCTGGGCCTCCGCACCCCTCTTTATTCCCAGGGCACCTCCAACCCAAGGCTTTTCATAACACTCGGGCCACGTCCATCCAGCAGAGGCTCTGGCCTCAAGTTCGGAGGCAGGAATTAGCTTCAGAGGCAGCGTGGAGGGTGGTCCTGCACTTCCGCAGCCTGATCCCCAAACCTCCAACTCCCCACCAACACCAGATCCCATCTCAACTGCCTGGTGAACTTGGGCCAATTCCAGCCAAAGCTGGCCTCAGTTTCCCCACCCATATTCTGAGGGTCAGAGTGTGGAGAGGATGGCCTGGGAGCCTGAGCCCACGGGGGAACTCCCTGGAATTTGAGGGAAGCCCAGGCAAGAATCTCTCAGCCTCCTGCCCTGTCCCAGAAGGTCCAGCGGAGGCCTGTGTCTGAAGTGGGGGATGAGGAATTGGGGGGGGGGGGGGAACCAGTGATGATGGGGTAATAATGCAAGAGGAAACAAGCAGGTAAGGGAGGTATGTGCTCCTGCATGACAGAGGACAACAGGCAGGGACAGAGACTGCAGGAAGCCTTCACAGGAGGTGGTCCAGGGATAGCGGCTTCTACCAGCTCCAGCCCAAGGGCCAGAGCCTGCCACCCTCTGCTGCCCTAACTTTCCCTCTACCCTGTGCACACTGACACTGGCCTTTCCAATTCTCTGCTGCCTCTTGGGCTCTCGGCCTACCTCAGGACCTTTGCACTTGCTGTTCCCACCTACCTGTCCTTCCCTAAAACTTCTGTAGTGCTTGTGCCTTTGTAACTCTACTGGAACCTTCTCCGTGGCCCTAGGGAGTTAAAATTGCAGGCCTTGGGGCTGGAGAGAAGGCTCAGCTGTTATAAGCACTAGCTGCTCTTGTAAAGGACCTGGGTTCAGTTTCCAGCACTCGCATGGACACTAACGACCATCTGTAACTAGTTCCAGGAGATCCAACGCCCTCTTCTGGCCTCTTCAGGCATTGCATGCACATAGTTCACTTAAATACAATGCAGGCAAAACACTCATACACATAAAATACAGATATAGATGATGATGATGATGATAGATAGATAGATAGACAGATAGATGGATGATAGACAGACAGATATTGCAAGCTTCTCTGACTGTCCACCCCCGTGTCCCCATCCCTATTCCCTGCTGTTTTCTACTGGACCAGGATGCCTACTGATCACTACTGCTTCCTCTGACCCTGGGCCCTCACTTTGAGTGCCTGTCTGATAAGCCACGAGGCCCCATGTGGCTGAGAACCAATGGGGGTTGGGGAATCTTTGTCAGCCAAGCTCAATGTGAGGGGCGGTCACTTGTTGCTGGTCCCAGAGAGATGCCATCTGCTGCCCACCCAGAGCCAGATGAGTCAGACTGTGCCTCAGAGAACCCAGGCTTCACTCTGAATCTACCACATGCAAATGCTTGGTGATGGCCTCTCTGAAAGGTGTAGAATGAGGCCCTCGCTGTCACCCTCAAGTGCCAGGCATCTGATGAATTTGGTTCCACCAGATCCTTAGGGAAGCCCTGTGGAGGTGGCCTGGTACTAAGTCAAGGCTCAAAAGCCTGTGACTCTCCTAAGCGCTGGCTCTTGCTCAGCACAGACCTTATACAGCTTGTCAGTCACCTCCCTTGATCTACACACTGACCTTCAAGGAGAGGTCTTCATAGTATCCCCCTTTTCGAGGAGGGAAACAGAATACAGAGAGGTCAAGAACACTACCCAAAGCCACACAGCTCCCACAGCCAGGGGATAGGCAGCAGGCTACCTGGAGATGCAGCCCAGCATCCTTGCTCGTGGGTCAGGGCTCCCATGGTCTCCGCACAGCCCTGCTGCCTGCAGCTGCCTGCCTCCTGAACAAAGGAAAGCTGCCTCTCCTGAGCCCATAAGGCAAGACTCTAATCCTTGTTATTAATGTAAATAATATTTCTGCAAAGCCGGCAAGCACCCTGCCCTCCCCAGAGGCCACAGGGATTACACCCACAGTGTCCCACACAGCAAGGACAATAACCAATTGACTCTTATTAAAACTCCAATAACACCGGCGTGATTGTGACTTTCATAATCTCTGCACAGCAAGCGGGGGTCAACCACATTAGGAGAATGTAATTAGACTAATAAATTCCTGGCAATCCTATTTCTTTCTCTTTTTTTCTTCCATTTGCTCTGGGGGGGGGGTGAGGCACAAAGAGGACCTTATGACCCACGCCATGGCCCCATCCTGGGCTCTGATGCAGACTGGCTGCCTGTGGTCCTAGAAGATCACAAGCTTGGGGCACATCACAGCTCCAGAACATGAGGCTGTGACGGGAGTGGGTGTGACACTGCCTGAATGCTCCTGTGTGCTGAGTTCCAGCTGCGCCTGGACCCAGTGGCCCAGGGCCACCTCCACTCCACAGACAGGAAAACTGAGGTTCTAGAGAGGCCGGCAGCTGGCATGGCCCAAGTCACAGAGCCAGCAACGGGCAGTGCTGGGGTCTAGATCTTTGTCTTTTTGGCAGGCTCTCATGTACCTCAGGCTGGCCTCAAACTCATGCCACCGCTGAGAATAACCTTGAACTTCTGACCCTCCTACCTCCGCCTCCCAAGTGGTAGGATTACAGGCATGTGTCAGCACGCTTTGTTTATTCAGTGCTGGGGCTCAGACTCAAGGCTTTCTGCATTCAAGTTCAGCACTCTACCAACTGAGCCACACCCCCAGCCCTGAGAACTGGGGTCCATGTAGCGGCCAAGTGCATCAAAAAGCCATGGCTAGCTGCCTAAGCCAGGCCCAACTAATCCTACCTGCTGTCATGAGCCATCATCCCACCTGCAGATGGGGCAACGAAGTCCGCAGCACACACTGCTGGTTTCTCAAGAACCCAGGCAAAGGCAAGTTTAACCCAGAATAAGAAAACAGGGGCTGGAGAGATGGCACAGTGGTTAAGAACACTGGTTGCTCTTGCGGAGGACCCAGGTTTGGTTCCCAGCACCACGTGGCAGCTAACAACCATCCTGAACTCCAGTTCCAGATCTGACGCCCTCTTCTGGCTACTGTGTGCCTGTGGCATGTACTTACATAATGCAGGCAAAATACTCTTATACATAAAACAAAAACAGTATTTTTTTGGTCTTTTTGAGACAGGGTCTACTTGTAGCCCCAGGTGTCCTGGAATTCACTACGGAGACCAGGCTGGTCTTGAACTCACAGAGACCTGCCTCTGCCTAAGTGCTGGGATTAAAGGTGTACATCACCATGCCCAGCTCAAATAAATTATTTTTAAATGAATATGTAATTTTTTAGAAAAGAAACTGTGGAGGACTTCCGGAAGCCATCCCCTGCGGTGACTGGGCTGGGAACTGCACACCCAGGAACTGTGGAGGATTTCTGGAAGCAATTCCCTGCCGTGACTGGGCTGGGAACTGTACACCCAGGAACTGTGGAGGACTTCCAGAAGCCATCCCCTGTGGTGACTGGGCTGGGAACTGCACACCCAGGTACTGTGGAGGACTTCCGGAAGCCATCCCCTTCGGTGACTGGGCTGGGAACTGCACACCCAGGTACTGTGGAGGACTTCCGGAAGCCATCCCCTGCCGTGCCTGGGCTGGGAACTGCACACCCAGGTACTGTGTAGGACTTCCGGAAGCCATCCCCTGCCGTGCCTGGGCTGGGAACTGCACACCCAGGTAGGGTCCCCTAGCCTCAGCCACTCTAGGGAGAGAGAGCATATCCCGCCTTTCCCCCAGCATGCCCCGGGTCTGATGCTCACAGCCTGATGGGAGCCTACTCCAGCCACAGCAGCTACAGCTGCCCCAGACTACAACTGTGAGTCTGTCAGTCTGTCCTGGAGGGTAGGACAGCAAGTCCTCAAGTCCCCTGTCTCACAGCTCCCCCACCCAAACCCTGGATTTCTGGACCAAATATTTCACTGCCTTCAGCCCGCCCTCCTTGGTGAACTGGTTAAAAGTTTGAGACCATGGCTCACAGTAAAGAAACTAATGAGGGATCGGGCCCTGAGCCAAACCTGCCTACTTTTCTCACGGCCCGAGAGCCACTTCTGCACTTACAAATGGCTGGGAAAAGATCAGTAAAAGACATCGATCTGGTGACAGATGAAATGGATATGAAATTCAAATTCCAGCATCTATAAATAAAGATTTATTGGCACACAGCCACACCCACTCACTGACATATTGCCTACAGTGACTTCAACCTGTCACAGCCAAGTGGAAGAGTTCTGGGGCCTCCACGGTGGGAGAGCTGGCCTTCCCAGAGCAGTCTGCTTCATGGGAAGTCCTGACCAGCCACTAGGACCCCCAGATCATCTCTAACACTATGTGGGCTTTCCAAGCCCACCCTTAAAGGGCCTGTAACCCAATGGGTGCTCAATACTAAAGAAATGAGCCGACAGCACCCCCCAGAGGGTGGGAGGGAGAAAGCGACAGTTTCATAGCAGCCAGTAAATCCCACTCTGGCTTCAGATCAATCCAGGGCCAATGACGGTGCTGAGTTAAAAGTACTGGGGCTCTGGGATAGCTACCAAGTTATAAGCACCTACCCTCTCTGCTTTCTTCTATGAGTATATGACAAAAAGGACCTCGTTGCCATAGAAACGAGGTTACATCTGCAGCAGGAAGGATTAAAGGTAGACTCTAGAAGATGTAAGTAATCCAGTAGGGGAGACCAAGTCGCACGGATTCCTAATCTATGATTAAGGCATCTAAGAGCTTCTGCCCTGTTGGTTATTAGTGCTGAGTTGAAGTGTGTGGTGTAAAGTGCAGACCTCGTCAATAAGTGACAACCAGCGCATCCAGAAGGCAGATGCCTGGTCTGATCTATGAGAGTGCCGTGTGGCCGCCCCTCAGCACCAAATCCAGTCCACACTGCCAGCTGAGGCCATGGGCAGTCGACAGCTGCTTCTGGTGCATGCACCATCTCTCCAGATGTGTATGTGTGGTATGTATATGTATGTGGTGTGTCAGTGTGTGGATATGGTGTATATAAGTGTGTGTGTGTGTGTGTGTGTGTGTGTGTGTGTGTGTGTGACTGGTGTGCCTGGTATGTGGTATGTCTGTATGTGTAATGGGCTGCTTGTCTCTGGGCGAGGGCTGGCCTGTCACAGTGCCCAGGCCCCCCAGACTGGCATCCCCACACCATCCCCCGTGTGCCCGGCCCCTCTCACACCTCTGCCTTCCTAGGGGTACAGGCAGGGGAGGCCACAGCCACTGCAATGGAGGGGAAACTGAGGTCTGTAAGACCCAGAGATAGTCTGTCCCAGAAGTCACATGGTATTGAGGGCAGGACTCCACACAGGCCTGTCTGGAAAGAACATCTAAAAGCTAGGTTAAGACCAGCCAGCCACAAACGTGTCTAAGGTGAAAATTGGATTTTTCTGCTGACTCAGATTTTGCCAGCTTTGTTCCAGCTCCTGCGGGGAGGGGAGGATGGAGGAAGGAAAGCTTTGTGGCAACGAGGAGAGGGTCCTCAGCACCTCTGCACCCACCTCATCACTCCTGCCCTGTGCTATCTAGAAGCCCGGAGAAGCAACGGCTGAGGTCAGCAACCCCGGTTGGAAGGCTCCTCAGTTGGGCCTAGATGAGGGGAGAGCACAGGCCAGGCCTAGGTTTTGCCCCTTTTGCTGTCACATGTTCACTGTGTGACACTGGCCAAGCGGCCTAACCTCTCTGAGCCTGTCTCTTAAACTGGATGGTAGGAGTAACCACCTCCCTGCAGTATTGCTGTGAAGGTTAAATGGACAACCCATGAAGCATTTACACATAGTATGGCATCAGGCACACAGTGGGTGCTTGCCAAAACACCCATCACAGCACACCTCCATCCTGGCCTTGCTCTCCTTCAGGCACCCAGGGGAAAACATCGCCCTCCACAGCCTGGCATTCAGCTGCGCTCTAGCCTACAGCGGCAGCCACAGCCCTGCTCACTACCACGAGCCAAGGCTGGTCCCTCACCACACCAACTCCATGCTCTGAGCCTTTGTGTGAGCAGAGAGCCCCCCAAGTGCTCTATCCTGGCTACTGCCCCTACCAAGGCCACTCGGGTCCCAGTCAGGCCCATGACCTCCCTGGCCAGGCCCAGGACCCTTTCTCCACTTGAGACCTCTGCTGAGTTCAGTTGCTCAGATGAACTCAGCTCTGTTCTCAAACATTCCATGTGGTGAGACCACCCCAGTCCTTGGCACTCTACAGAGTGCCAAGAGGCATGGGCATCTCATACATCTTGGAATGCTCTAGGGACATGGGGACTTGTGGGCCAAGCACCTCATCCACCCCTCTTCCTCTGGTCCAGCACCTCACCTCTGTCCAGCAGTGACCTTCCCTGAAAAGTGTAAAACTACAGAGCTCATACCCTGAGCCACAGCAGACCAGGACCCCACCAGGCCGGGACTCCACCAGGCCAGGACCCCGCCAGACCAGGACCCCACCCTAGCCAGGATCCTAGCCATGACTTTACCAGCCCACAGGGCCAAAGCCACCTATCCATCCAGTCTCTTCTTTTCTGAAGGTCAGAGATTCCTGTCATGCAAGATACTTCAAGGCTGGCTGAGGCCATGCCTCCCAGAAGGGTCTCCACAAAGCTGGGAGCAGGTCTGGCTGGGAAGCCTTAGAGTCAGCTGGGCTCCTGGCCTGTCCCCAATGCAGAAGTCCAGGAGCTCCATGGGGGCCAGGTCCTCGTGGTTCAAGTTGGACTCATGTCAACCCCAAGCTCCACGTCGCGGTTCAAGTTGGACTCACGTCAACCCCAAGCTCCACGTCGCGGTTCAAGTTGGACTCACGTCAACCCCAAGCTCCCCGTCACGGTTCAAGTTGGACTCACGTCAACCCCAAGCTCCCCGTCACGGTTCAAGTTGGACTCACGTCAACCCCAAGCTCATGCCTGCCCTGAACCCAGCTAGCCTTCTAGACTCCACAGAGTGGCCAGAGGCAGGGCTGCAGGCTCCAAGGAGAACCCCAAGCTGCTAGTTCTCCTCATGGCTACTGACTCATGTTGGGGAGACACAAGCTGGGTAGCCAGTGGGGGTGTTCTGTCTCATTCAAAATAAATATCTGATGGGAACAATGAAATGTAATTGAGCCGATTACACAGAAAGCAGGTATTTCTGCAGATGACAAAAGTAAGTATTGAACAGGGAGTGCTGGGAGAGACGGGGTGCACTCAGATCTTTATTCATCACCCAGAAAGCCACAGGCAGTGAGAGACAGATGAGACTGGACCCCACACAGAAAGAAAGCCACAGGCATGGAGGAGGCAAGGTGTGCAAGTCAGCAACAAAGAGGGGTGACCTGCAAGAAGCTTTTAGAACCACTCTGGCTGGGTGGGTAGTGTCACCCAACCCTGCTCTGCCTCACCCTGGTCCGCACAGTGGAGGTTGAATTGGGGGTCTCCCTCCGCCCACTCCGCCCTCCCCTATCCTTCTCCACCCTCTTCCCTGCTGTTCCTCCCATGCCTGGCACAGTCCCAGCTCAGGACCTTTGCACACACTGCTGCCCCTACCTAGAACCTCCTTCCAGTGATGTCCCATGTCCTTCTCATCCCCGGGGCTGAGCCTCTAGCCAAGGTCACCCCTCCTCTACTGTATCCCTTTCCCGCATTCTCCGCAGTGTACCCAACCAGAAGCTTCCTGGTCTGCTTAGGATTTGTTCCCCACACCCCAATTAGAATGGAGCCCCTGGGGGTGGGAACTGGGTCTGCTTTGCCCAGAACTCTATTCTCAGCACCTATGGCAGTGCTGGGCACTCAACGGGGAGCCAGGAACTAGGGCTAAATGATATGAATGAATGAATGAATGAATGAATGAATGAATGAAAGAAATGAATGTAGATCCCCAAAGAAAACCAAAGGAGGGTTGGCTGTGATGGTTACGATTAACCGTCAGCTTGACGGGGTCTACACCAGCTGGGAGACGGGCCTCTAGGCGTGCCCACAGAAGACTGACTACACAGTGTTAACGAATGTAGAAGTCTCATCTTAATTGTGGATGGGACCATTCCCCAAGTGTGGATCCTGGACTGTATAAATGGGGAAGCTGGGTCTGAAGAGATAGCTCAGCAGTTAAGAGCACTGGCTGTTCTGGGTCCCAGCACCTACATGCCCACTAACAACCTTCCATAACTCCAGTTCCAGGGGATCCAACACCCTATTCTGTCCTGCATGGACACTGCACAACACAGGTGCACTTACACGCATGCAGGCACAACATTCACACATAAAACAAAACTAAACGAAATAAAATGGGGAGGCGGCAGGCATTCCTATTCCTTTCTTTTGGTCTCCCTGTAGCCCCAGCTGTCCTGGAACTCACCATGTGGACCAGGCTGGCCGAGATCTGCCTGCCTCTGCCTCTCAAGTGCTGGGACCACCACACCCGGCGGTTTCTTTCTCTTTATTGATGAGTGTTTTTCCTGCATGTATCTAAGTGCACTCACACATGCAATGCCTATGGAGTCCAGAAGAGGGCATCGAATCACCTGGAACTGGAGTTATAAACTCCACTAGGAGCCACTCTGTGGGTGGTGGAAACTAAACCCTGGCCCTCTGCAAGTAACAAATGCCCTTAACTGCTGAGTCGTCTCTCTAGCCTCTTAGTGTGATGGTTTAAAAAATTTTATATAGACGAGTGTTTTGCCTGTACATACGCAAGTACGTGCAGCATCCTGAAGCCCAGAAGAGTGTTTGGATCTCCACATCCCCTGGAACCCAAGTTGTGAGTTACATGTGGCTCCTGGGAACTGAACCTGGGTCCGCTGCAAGAGCAACAAGTGCTCTAACCACTGAGCAATCTCTCGGGCCCCTCTATGTTTCTTGACTGTGGTGATGTGACTGGCCCCTCCAACCCCCTGCCACTGAGACTTCCCTACCAGGATGGACTGTATGTAACCTGAAACTATGAATCAAAGACCCTTTCTCCCTGGAGTTGCTTTTGTTGGGGGATTTTATCACAGCAAGAAGAAAGTAGCTAGGATGCTGGCTTTTTGATCCATTCCTTGGAGTTGCTCCTAACCTGGCCTTCAGAGTCAGCCTGGGTTCCCACCCAGCTCCATCATGTCGGTTCCCTGTCCCAGGGTCCCTGTGTCCTCTCTGGACCTTGGTCCCCTCATCTGTAAAGTGGAGCAAGAGCCCCACATGGACAGCTGGGAGGACTCAATACACTGACCCCTCAAAGGCATGAAGACGGTGCCTGGCGTCCACTGGTGCCCAAGGCCACTGCGCCTGCTGTTTCTCTATAGCCACTATTGCGTTGTGACAGGGCACCAGCCAGCCACAGGGAGTGTGACAGGATTGGGAGCCGGGAGAGCCAGGCTCTGTCACCAACATGCTGAGCCGTGAATGCCCATCTCTGTGATTACCTCAGGAGCAAATCCAGGACTACCTTCCCCCACACGGCTCCCGAAAGAACCTGGACGCGACCACAGCTTTGGGGGTGGAGATTGAGCTGCCCTCACTACCATGAATCACTGTTATATTTGCAGCCACAACGTCCAACAGCTGAGTTCAGAGGTGACGCCCCAGCCTGTCACCAAGCACCAGGCCCCCTTCTGAGGAGGCAGCAGCACTTTCAAAGCATCAATTACTGTCACTGCTCCCCACATTCTGGACACAATCTCATCCAGAGCAGAGGTGGAATTACAATCACTGCTCTGCAGGGGGCGGGCTGCTTGAACTTAGCTGCCATAGAGCAGGGGTAGAGCAGGGGTACACCTCTCCCCGGGAGGGAGCAGAGTATCTGGGAATCTCCCTTATGCTGGTTGGGGAGAAGTGATGCCAACTTCAGGCTTAGTGAAACTGTGTTACTACTGGGCAGGAAGACCACTGGGCAGGAAAGCAAGTGGCCACTCGGGTGGCCAGTGGCCATCCTGCTTCCCTGTGCCTGCCTGAGGGGACACTGGATTCAGAGCCTGGACTCCAGGCACCCTCCACGGCCGGAGCTCCAGCCAGGGTTGTGCTCTGAAGGCAAGAAGCAGAAAGCAGGGCGTGGAGATCAAGACATAGCAGGTGACACCAACAGAAAGGACACCCACCTCTTAGTCTGAACTCTGTGCACATGACCTGGACAGCCACGCTAGTGAGCTAATAGACCCCTGCTTCCTCAGATGCAGGAGGCGCCATTAACTCCCCTGGCCTCTCTCTCATACCTGCCCTGTGCCCCAGCTACATCCTGCCGCCATGCCTTCTCTTGATCCTCAAGGCTGACCCATGCCCACCAGGAACTGTGAACCCCTGGGAAACTTGGGACAGGACACGCATCTCCAAACAGTTATCAGATAGGCCTGGCTGTTTGTGGACCAGAAGGAAGCCCCTAGAAGGTCACAGGATGCTTGGGGAGCAGAAGGAAGCCCTGTGAGCTCACTGAGAACAGACTCACCTACCTTGCTCGGCCTTGTGTTCCAGGATGCCAGGCCTAGAACACAGTAGGTGCTCCACAGGGCCACTGAACTGGAGAACATGCCACCGGATCAAGGCCCACTTTTGTCCCCTTCCCAAGGTTACCCATGGTCCTTTGTACTACCACTAAGCAATAAGAAATGAATTACCTTTTCTGAATCCAACCATCTGTTGCTAGAAAGTTCTTGGTTTTGCGGCCAGCTCTACCCTTGACTTCACAGATAAAGGCTGCATATTTTTTGAAATGGAGGCAGGGTCCCAGGAAAGTAGTGAGGACCCACATGAATCAGTTCTGTGCTACCAACCCCAGGATCACATCCCAGTGTCTCGATGCCCAGTGACCTCAGCCTAATGACCCTCAGCTGTAAGATGGGGGAACAGGAGCCCTCCCCATGCTGGAGAAGGTTATGAATAGAAAGAAAAACAAGACGTAGCACACGCAGCCCTGTAGCCATTACTCTGTCAAGCAGAGGTTACAGACCACAGAGGCGATGAGAGCTGGTAGACAGACTTGGGGTCTATGAAGCCAGGGTGCAGTGCTCCCCTTCCTTCAATGAGGGCCAGAGTCTATCTCCAATCAGTGGTCTGCTTGGCTCAGCAGCCCAGGACTCTCCTCAACAATGCCATAGAAGTCCCATGTGCTAGCTTTTCCCAGGGGAGTCTGACATCTGGCATTTAGCCAGCCCTCACCACGGGGACACAGGGACCCTGAGTCAACTGCCATCCCTGGCTGCAGGACAAGGGCCTGGATTGTGAGCAGAGAGGTCTCAGCCCTCGCTACAGGAGACTGAGTGGTGAGAGATGAGCCAGCTGCCGGCTGTTAGCACATTGAGTTCCACATGACCCCCTCCTGAAGTCACGGGCAGGGTCGCAGTACTGAGGACCTCAAGACCAGCGGGAGTCTTTAAAAGAAGCATCCGCGTGGGAGAACACAAGCTACGTGGGACCTGGCAGCTGAGGAAGGCTGTAACCCAGCTACCAAGGAGGCTGAGGCAGAAGGGTGGTGAGTTCAAGTCCTGCCTGGGCTGCAAAGTGAGTTCAAGGGTGAGGTCCATTGTGGGGGTAGCATGGCAGCCAGAGCATGAGGTGCTGGTCAGTCAGCAAGCTCAGCTTGCTTACACTGTTCTGGCTAACCTGGCAGCTGACAGTACTCAGGGAACGAGAACGATGCCCTTAGGTACCATGAAAGCTCCAAGCTGCCAGGATCCAGGCCTGGGGCTCCCAGAACAGAGGGAGGCCAGGGCCCAGACCCAATCCCCTTCCTGAGTTTCACAGGTAAGAGAGACACCAATGTGACTACGGGGAAGCCCTCTCCGGAGGCACCCCCACTTCTGTACACCCCATGGCTCACTTCGCTGACAGTAGCCTGCCTAAAGCACCTTAGACTGGTCTGAGTGTTTGCCTTGGCCCCCCAGCAGCCCCCCCCCGAGTCCTGGCTGCCTCTGCAGCCTCTGCCGTGGGTCAGCATCTCACATAGAAAGCCCTGCTGTATACAACCAGACACCTGGCTCACCCGAAGACCAACCTGAGGCTCCAGGCTCCGCACGCCGCCCAGTGTGAGAACCTCCTCAGGGTGAGAGTGAGAGTCCAGTGTGAGGGAGCACTGCCCATGGAAAAGCAGGAATGGGTGGGAAAGATGGGAGCATGTGAGTACAAGACTAAAGCCAACAGGGGGTACACAACAGAATCCCCAGTGACACCCTGACACCCACACTGCACAGGACCCCAGTGACGCCCACATTCCACACACCCGTGACATCACACTCGAGAACCCCACAATGACACTCCCCAGTGACACCCACACTTTGCACACCCCACAGCGACTCCCCACCCACATAGCCCTGGATGCCATGACCCCCAAACAGAAGCAAAGCCACTGACCCAGCACAGACTCATGGGAACATCTGCCCTGTCACTGCAGAGCCAAGCTGCCTACCCACCCTTGGCCTCCAAACTTTGCCCCCAGGCTCCTTCCCAGGAGAGTTCTAGAAACCTAGCCCATTCTGGTGGAGACTTAGCAGCTGCAGAGCCCGATCCCTGTGGACAGATCCTCCCTCCACAGCTGCCTTCCACTCAAAGACTTGCGATACCGGGGGACCACAGGGCTATAAGGCATGGAGCCAGAGGGTCTCCCTGACAGGGGTGGGGGCAAAGGAGATCTGTGGGGTACCAGGTTTCATCTCCACCCTGTTCTGAGAGCTGTTGTGTGTGAGTGCAACCTTCCTACAAGGACAGTCCCCACCAGGTGCCACAGCCACCAGGAGCTTTGTGTGCAGAGCATTGCTCTAAGAGTTGGGGTGGAGGGCAGGAAGGTGGACGCTTTCAAACCCCGTCCTTCCAAGAAAGTGGAGCATCTGGATTAAAAGGACCTCACAGACACCTTCTGTCCCCCAAACCATCCTGGGACACAGCCTCTGTCCTCGGGTGCAATATCAAGCTGATACAGGCACGGAGCAACAAGGCAAAGCCAGGGGTTCAGTGCAGAGTGAGGTCTGGCCTCCACTTACCCTCCCTGTGGTCCTTTGGGGATGGACAGTTGATAATGGAAGCTATCGAGGCCCTGAAAGTTATACCACACAGAAAGGCCTATGAGGGGGACTGACACCTCCCTTCCATGACACTGCCCGTCTCTATCCCCAGGAGACGGGAAGGAGGACAGAAAAGTAGAAACATGCACTCATTAGGCACCTACAGTATGCAAGGATCAAGACAGCTGCCCTTCCCTTCCTCCCTCTCCAGCTACCTCCTGGGCCCCCAACACTGACAGAGACCCGGCCCCTAGCAAGGACCCTGTGACCTTATTTAAAAGTCACTGCTGAGCACATGAGGGTTTTTCCCTCTCAGATCTATCCCTCTCCCTGGCTCCGTTTTATAGGCAGTAATAATTCTCATAAATTCCTCAACAGATGGAATTTTTATCTGCTAATCATGGCAGTTTGACTGGCCATAGTTCAGAAGCTCTGGATGTGGACTGGCAGGGGGCCAGCAGAGGTGACCATCAAGGGACCCCACAAGAAACCCAGAGTCCAGGGCCGCACCCTAAGGATGTCGTCTTCTGAGGGAACTCGCATGAAAGCACTAGAAAATGGCAGGTGCAAGGCAGCACCTACACAGGGCACAAAGACGCCCCCCATCTCCCCCTGGGCCCCTGTTCTGTGTACACAGGACACCTAGTGCCCGGAAGTACAAGGTGTAAAAACCTAGTGACTGGGAGGTGCTGTGCCCTGCTGTCTCCATGCCAAGAGCCCAGGCGCATCATCCACACAGGCCCCACCTACCAATGACAGTCCTGAAAATTTCCACTCCTAGATAAGGAAGTCAGTGATGGAGCCCTGTCACACCAGTAGCCTGAACAGCCCTTCCTCTGGGGGTGTAAAGCGAGAGTCTCTCCTTACACAGCCTGCATCACAGATCCATGTCAAATCCCATCATGGCCAAGAAAACACAGACTCAGGAACATCCAACTGAAAGGACCTGAAGGCCCAGGAGCAGTGCACCCAGGAGAGCCAGAAATGTCCCAACAAAGAGTCATCCTTCCTGGCTGTGCAGCCCAGGAGGCTCCTGAGAACTCTGAATGGGAAAGATGAATGTAAAGATGGAGAGGTCAAGTATGGCTGGCATAGCTGGACAGTATTCTTCTGGGAAGAACCACACAAACATCTGGAAAGTTCTATGTCAAGGATTTGGAACTAATTGAATAACAAGAGGCTGGTTGCATGGGGGATTTGTTGTTACTTTCTTTTTGGTGGTGGTGGTAGCTTTGGGTTTGGGTTTTTGGTTTTGGAGACAGGGTCTCTCTATAACCCAAACTGATCTCAAAGTTATTATGTAGCTGAGGGTGACCTTGAACTCCTGATCCTCCTGCCTCCAGCCGCCTACCTGCTGGATATATGCTTTGTAGGTAAGAACAAGACTCTGGCCCCCAGAGCTGAGTGACTCCCAAAGAGAACCTTGCACGCCCAGACCCTCACCCTGCCCTCCAACTAGAAAAAAGTATCAAAAAGAATCAAAGCAATCTCAGGGCTGACTTGAGGCCCTCATGAAACTCCTGGCCCCCAGAAAAGCCGCCAGCAACCTGTCCAAGGCTTTCTCTTGGAGCAGCACGGAGAGCCCCTTCCTCAAATGAGGGCCCCCACAGCCCTGAGGGAGAGACTTGGGGACCCTGTCTCCTGGTGAAGACACATAGCCTGGTTCTGACTTAGAGAATGGAACCACAAACCCTGCCATTGCGCACTGAGCCGTTTGGCCTCACTGTCCTTCCACCTTGTTGGCGATAGGGTCTCTGTTGTTTGCTGGAGCCACAAGTGAGAAATTCAATTAGTGGAACTCACCCTCAGCTCCCTGTGAGGTCCCACACCGGGAGGTCTCTGCAGAGGCAGCTGGCTGCTGGGCTAGGCTGAAGCAGGGTACTGGGGAGCTGCTGCCGTCCGCCCCCCGCCCTCGCCCTCGCCCCCGCCCTCTCCCCTCCTTCCTGGGGTCCTGAAAGCAGAAAGTAGCTGCTGGGAACCCTGGGAGCCCCCTGCTGTCCAAGCCCCGCATGCCAGCTGGCCAGAGAGAAACCGAAAGGGCCCAGCTCCCTTTGCACCAAGCAGGCAAAAAGGGTGTGTGGGTGACTGTGCGCAAGCACACACTTCCTCCGACCTCCACTTGGACAGGAACCCCGCCACACAACGCAGCTGCGGGCCAGAAAACGATGGCATGTTTTCCCAAAGGAACTACCCTCTCTGAAATGAGACTGCTGGCCAGCTTGGGAGTCACCCTGACTAAACACCAGGTCATAGGAATGTTCTGTCACCTACAGACCAAGGGCTAGGGTGTGTGGCTCAGTGCTAGAGTGAACTCCCAGCTGGGCAAGGTTCCACGCCCAGTGCTACACAAAAGATACAGAGAGGGGACTGGAGAGATGGCCTGGCGGTTAAGAGCGCTGACCGCTCTTACAGAGGACCCGGGTTCGATCCCCAGCACCCACATGGCCTGAAACTCCAATTCCAGGAGAACTCCAGCTCCAGGGGAATCCGACACCCTCTTCTGACCTCCGCGGCACTGCACAACACAGGTGCACAAACCTGCATGCAGACAGTACATTCATACACATAAAGAAATAAAAAAAATAAAAAAAAAGATACAGAGAAAAAGACACAAAAAGGACTTCTGGGGCTAGAGAGATGGCTCCCCGGTTAAGAGCACCTACTGCTCTTGCAGAGGTCCAGTGTTTAATTTCCAGCACCCATATGGCGGCTAAGAACCATCTTTGAGCCTGGCGTGGTGGTGCACACCTTTAATCCTAGCACTTGGGAGGCAGAGAGGCAGCCGGATCTTTGTGAGTTCAAGGCCAGCCTGGTCTACAGAGTGAGTTCCAGGCCAGCTGGGACTAAAGGGAGACTCTGTCTCGACATGTCTCAAAAAAAAAAAAAAAGGAGGGATTTCTACAAACTCTCATGGTAAAATAAAAATAAGGAGAAAGAAGGTTGGCTACTAAGTCTAATTGTTCTTTTTTATTTTTATGTTTTTGGTTTTTGAGACAGGGTCCTACTATACAGCCCAGCTAGCTTCAGGCTTACAACCCCTTTTCCTCAGCATTCCCAGGCCTGGAGCTATAGGTGTACATAACTGCTTATCCTGTACATCTGCATGTGTGTGCATATTTTTATTTTAAGTGTTTTAGGCAGGGTCTCTGACTGGACCTGGAGCTCATCAATCTGGCTAGGCTGGCTCCTTAATGAGCTTCAGGACCTGCCTGACTCCATCACTGGGCCTACAGATGCTCACAAGGATCACCACTCAAGAGAACCTGCGGTGGGGTTGAGGGGAACTTTGCCCACTGAGCTGCCTCCCCACCCCTTATTCTGATGATTCCTTCACATTCTGGGAAATCACCCCAGAATGTATGTCAGACCAGAAGAGAAGAGTCCCCAGAAGCTCTGAGACCACTTAGTCTGGCACACGCAGCATCTAACAACACAGAAATCTTATCTCAAACAAGATGGAAGGGCAGGACGGGCAAGATGGCTCAGCCTGACAACCTGATCTCAGTGTCTAGAACCCACATGGTAGAAGGAGAGAATTAAGTCCCAGAAGTTGTCCTCTGATCTCCACAGTGCACTATGGGATGTGTGTGCCTCCCACCACACACATCATAAGTAAATAAATAAATAAATAAATAAAAAGTTTTTAAAATGGAAGGCAAGACTGACACCCAAAGTTATCCTCCAATCTCCACATGTATGCCATAGCAAAAGCATGCATCCGCACACACATACACACATACACACACACACACACACACATCATGCAGAGTTACACACATGCACACATGTGTGTACAGGCACCCACACAAACACACAGATTGTTTTAATGATTCAATCAGCTATCACAAGCCCCACCTGGACACAGGGCCAGAGTGGCACTTTAGGTCCCCAGAACTTAGTGTCAGCTCAGAGCCTAGTTCCAGAATGGGCAAGGTGCACCCTGCTCCCCCACCCTTGCAGGTGCCTGCCGGCTTCCCCAGAGCCCCCAGGTCTATGCACTGGCTCACTACAGAATCTAGCTGCTCCCCCAGGGGCACCAAGAACACCAGGCCACCCCCAAAGTCCTCCGTGAGCCAAAGTCCTGACCTGTACGTTCCCACTGCCTTCTCCCATGCTCAGCCACCTTGTCCGTGTGAATTCAAGGACCTACCTGCAGGGAGGCTGGGCCGCCACAGACCTTTCCAGGGGTGACAGATGGTCTACACACTTGGTAGTCCTAAGCTTCTGTCTCCCCAAACCAAAAGGGCCTTTTATAGAAACACGCTGGGGCCCCCGAGAAGCCCTCGTGCTCTCATTAGCAACAGTCTATTTTTATGGACCACCAGGGCCAGAGCAATTGTTACAAATCACCAACAATTAAGAGTTTGAAAAGTCCAACCACCTGGGGAAAAGGGAACCTGCCAAGGGGGGACACCCCGGGCAACACCAGGGTGCGAGAGGAGGAGAGAGTCAGGGAAGGCTGGGCCCAGGGTCCTAGAAAAGGCTAGACTCTCCCCGGGGCGTTCCTAGCTCTGCCCACCCCGCATCTGGATGGGAGCTATCTGTCTGGAGAACTGGGTCCTCTCCGTTCCTTTTCTCCCCTCCATCGTACAGGTAGTTCCTATGAAGACTCATTAACCTGTACTACCAAACTCTATGGGCTTTCTTTAAATATGGAATCTAGATTTTTTTTTTTTGTCTTTTTGCAACAGGGTCTCCCTGTAGCCTCAGCTGTCCTGGCACTCACTATGTAGACCAGGCTGGCCTTGAACTCACAGAGATCTGCCTGCTTCAGCCTCCTGAGTACTGCCTTGCCCCACCACGCCCAGGAGAATCTAGACTTTTAAAGGGGGTTGGGGAGTTGGGGATGTAGCTCAGTCGACAGAGTGTGGCCTAGGACACACAAAGTCCAGGGTTCAATCCCTAGCACTGCAGAGAACCAAGCATGCTGGCACATTCTAGAGTGGACACAGGAGGCTCAGAATTTGAAAGTCATCCTTGGCTACATAGGGAATTTAAGGCAGGCCTGGGCTACGTGAGACTTTGTCTCCAAAAACAAGAGCACTGACTGCTCTTGCAGAGGACTCAGTTTTGAATCCCAGCACCCACATGGCAGCTAACAACCTTCCAAAACTCCAGTTCCAGAGAATCTGACACCTTCTGACCTCTGCAGGAAGTACAACTGTACAACATGGGTACACTTACATATATGCAGGCAATACATTCATACACATAAAATTAAAATAAATAAAAATTTTTAAGTCATTGAAAACAAAACATGTTGGGGCTGCAAAGATGGTTCAGCAGTTAAAAAGAGCACTGGCTGCTCCTACAGAGGACCCAGTTTGGTTCCCAGCACTCACATGGCAGCTAACAACGTAACCCCAGTTCCAGGGAATCTGATACCCTCTTCTAACCTCTGCCAGCACTGCACAACACAGGTGCATTTACATATATGCAGAGAAAACACTCATACACATTCAATAAATAAACAAATAAATAACAAAAGATTTAAGGTCAAAAGTAAAATCTATTTGGGAAGAGGAGGGGGGCTGGTGGAGGGGCACATGAGGAGGGAATTGGGGTGAATATGATCGAAGTCCATTAGATACGCATATTAAAATTTCATAGTGAAACACATTCTTTGTACTATTAATCCACACTAATAAAGCATCTAAAAACAGCATTAACTTATCACAAGTGACTGAATTAACAAGATATTGACCGATTTAAAAAAAAAAGGGGGGGGGTGACAATTAGCATTAGAACAGCCACATCCCACAGATCTGGACGTGCCTCCCTAGAGCTGAGCTAGAGTCCCTGAGAGCCCCCTCCCCAGAGCATGGGGGAGAAGTCAGCCAAACAGAGTCCCCAAGAAAGAGCCCCTGAAGGCCTTGATGGGACCCCCAAGGGTGAGCCCCTCCCTTACAAGGGAAATAAGTCTACAAGGATTCCCTCAGCTGAGGCCCTAACAGAGCACCTCACCCCAGAGCTCTGACGAAGCTCCCAACACTAAGACACAGGTCCCCGCCCCCCCCAAAAAGCAGCTCACCCCAGAGCTAAAGTTCAGAAGAAAACCCCCAAGTCTTGAACCAGAGACTTCAAGAAAAAGGCCCTGCAGGGAAATTTCTTTTTTTTTCAGGAGGGGGTCTCTTTTTTGAGACAGGGCCTCCCTGTAGCCCCAGCTGGCCTGGAACTCACAGAGACCCTCCTGCCTCTGCCTCTTGAGTGCTGGGATTAAAGGCATGCACCCACCACGCCAGGCCGGAATTTCTTCTTTAACCCCCAAGAAAAGCCTGCCCCTCCCCCAACCAAGTGCCCCCACAGCCCTGTTGGGGTGAGGGGCCTCACGCACCCTGTTGAAAGCACACAGCCTGGTTCTGACTTTACAGCGGGGCGGGGGGGGGGGGTGTAGGACACAAAAAAACACAACTTTCCTTGGAGGTACAACAGGTTTTTCTAGAAATTCAATTAGTGGAACCTACCCGAAGTTCCCTGTGAGGTCCCACACCAGGAGGTGTCTGCCGAGGCAGCTGGGGCGAGCCGAAGCAGCGTGCTGGGGAGCTGCGGGCCCCGCCCCTTTCCCCAGGTCCCGCGCTGGACTGGAGCTCTGAAACCAGGAAGTCGCTGCTGGGAACCCTGGGCGCCCTCTGCTGGCCGAGCCCCGCATGTCAGCTGGCCAGAGAGAAATGGAAAGGGCCCAGCTCCCTTCGCACCAAGCAGGCAAAAAAGGGTGTGTCAAACCAGCACCAATGAAATTAGCAGTAATGAAGTGGCTGATCCTGGAACAAATGGATACATCTTACAGTCACGAGTGGTACAGCACTACATCTCCTTTGGCATAAACTTCAAGAACGGAAAGTAAAGCAGCCAGCCAGAAATCAAAGCCATGTGATGGGGTCAGGGGTGTTTGGTGGAATGGGGGAAGAGTGGAAGTGTTCTCTATCTCAGCCTGAGCTACAGAGTGAGCTCTGTTTCAAAAATAAAAATCAGACATGTTCCACTTTACCCTTTGATTCCTTCCTGTGGAAATCAAAGTGTTCACCATGGGGAAGAAATGGATCACATCAATCTTTCAAGGGCACACCCTGTGATAGTTAATACTGTGTACTTGGCAGGATCTAGAATCACCTAGGCATGTCTGTGAGGGAGTTTCTAGATTAGGTTATTGGACGGGGAACGCCCACCCTGAATGGCTGGGGTCTTGGAGTACTGGGCTAGTGTCAAGTGGGACTTCCAGTTGAAGACCTGCCCCCCATCCCACTGCCCTGTAGGCATGTCTGTAAGAGATTATCTTAATTGATAATTGATGAAGGAGGGCCCAGCTAAAAGTGGAAGGCCTGGGCTGCAGAAGTAAGCTGCTAAGGGTGCTGGAGAGGTGGCTCAGTGGTTAAGAGCCCTGGCTGTTCTTTTTCTTATTTTTTTTTTTTATGTGTATGAATGTATTGTCTGCATGCAGGTCTGTGCACCCATGTCGTGCGATGCCGCGGAGGTCAGAAGAGGGTCTTGGATTCCCCTGGAACTGGAGTTCTCCTGGAACCAGAGTTTCAGACGGTTCTCAGTAGCCATGTGGGTGCTGGGGATCGAACCCGGCTCCTCTGCAAGAGCGGTCGGCGCTCTTAACCGCTAGGCCATCCCTCCAGCCCCGAGCCCTGGCTGTTCTTACAGAGGACCTAGGTTTGGTTCCCAGCAACCACGTAGGGACTAGCAACTGTCCATAACTCCAGTTCCAGGGGACCCAACACCCTCTTCTGACCTCTGTGGGCACTACATGATACGGATGCACTTACATACATGCAGGCAATACATATACACTCATATACATAAAATAAAAATAATAAATAATTTTTTTAAGAAACCTAGCTGAGCATCTGCCAGACAGTAACCCAGGAAGCCACATCCCTCCCGAGTTCTGCCCCTGACTTCATTGAATGATGGACTGTGACTCAGAAACGTGAGATGAAATCTCCTCCCTCCCCAGGTTGCCTTTGGTCACATCGTTCACCACAGTGACAGAAAGCAAACCAGGGCGCATATCTAGTAAGACCGTTTCAAAAAGAAAATGAGCCGGTGTGGTGATGCACACCCTTAATCCCAGCACTCAGGAAGCAGAAGCTGGTGGACCTTTGTGAGTTCAAGTCCAGCCTTGTCTACATAGTGAGTATCAGCTCAGCTGGGACTACAGCAAGACCCTGTCTCAAAAAAAACCAAAGAAATCAAAATTCAAAAATAAATAAAATCAGGCATGACCCGCACAGTTTTTGCTTTCCACCCAGAAAATTCCTGATAGTTCCTTCAGATCACTAAGCTAAGGGCTTACTTTTTATACATGAAACCCCCTTACTCCATGATGTAGGGCTAACCTTAGAACTCACTTTGGAATGTGCACAGGTGGGCCATACACAGGTTCTAATGAGTTATCGGGTATCTCTGTTCAGCCAGAAAAACAGGACAGATAGCAGTGGTACAGAGAGAAGGTGAGCAGCTGACTCCCTGGTAGGCCCAACATGCGGCCTCAGACAGAGCCGCCAAGGCCAAATCTGCGACTACCTGTCAGGGAGGAAAGTCACTGCTAGCAGCTGAGATTTGGGGCTGTTTATTATATAGCATTAGCACAACTGCAGTAGGGAATGTTCTCACTCAGATGGATATAAGTGGGGCCAAGCTCGCAGCGCCTGGATAGAGCTTGTGTACGTGGCACAGACATGTGGTAGGAAGGGTGGACTTTGAAGTCACACGGCCAGAGTTCCAGTCTCACCTCTGCCACTGAAAAGCTGGGGTCATGTAGATGCACTTCCCAAACCTCAGTTTCCTCATGTGTGAAATGCAGAGCCTGTATCACAGGAGCTAGGGGAAGAGAAAGGAAGGTTGCATGGAGACGGAGGCTCACTCAGTTCCTTGCACCTATAGTTGCATGTTGATCTTTCCATTATTGATGTTTGTGACAAGGTCTGAGATCACATCTCTATCACCCATTGCTACACCTCAGAACCTTCTAGAAAACACTTAACCAGTTCTTACTGGCATGAGGGCTCTAGGGGGAATGGGTGTCCCTGAGATAGAAAGTCTGACAGGAGGTAGAAGGGACAGTTGTCAAGCAGCCCCTGGGGGTCTCCTTCTATAATTTCATTCCCAACCTGCCTGACATCCAAGGGCCCTGTTGGTGCCAGGATCAAACATGGCCGACTTGGTGTCCTTCCAGAATTTCCTGCCTCAGCTATCCCTGAGGGAATAAAAGGAAAGAATGAAGGGAATTGGGGAGGCAGGTGGGCCAGCTGGCTGAGAGAGACTGTATTAGTTACTTTTCTTTATGCTGTGATAAAACACCTGACAGAAGCTTCTTAAGGCAGGAAGGGTTT
Organism: Rhizomys pruinosus; assembly: GCA_009823505.1. Taxonomy (NCBI): domain Eukaryota; kingdom Metazoa; phylum Chordata; class Mammalia; order Rodentia; family Spalacidae; genus Rhizomys; species Rhizomys pruinosus. Next base: position 549,824 of record VZQC01014125.1, on the reverse strand, counting down.
ATGTTGGTTCACACTTCCGGGGTACAGTCCATCATGGCGGGAGGCATGGCAGCAGGAGCCTGAGGCAGCTGGCCGCATTGTGTCTACAGTCAGGAAGCAGAGGGTGATGCACACTGGTGCTCAGCTGCTTTTTCTCCTCTTCTGAGGAGGGAGGGTTGTTTGGTTATTTGTTCCTTTGCTTGTTTGTTTGAGACCAGGCCTCCTGTATCTCAGGCTGGCTCTGAATTCACGTTGTAGACAAGGAAGACTGAACTTCTCATCCTCCTGTCACTGCTTCTGGGTTGGGATGACAGGCATGCGTGACCATGCTGTTTATGTGGTGCTGGAGATGGAACCCAGGTCTGCTGCATGCCGGGGAAGTGCTCTACCAACACAGCTACAAAGCCCCGCCCTGTCTTCGCCTTGTTAGTCTGGACGCCAGTTCATCAGCAAGGGCTGCCACACCATGGAGGACTGCCCAGCCTCAGTTAAGCATCTCTGGGATCTCCCTTACAAACATGCCCAGAGATGTGTCTCCTAATGATTCTGCCTTCCCCCCGGACCTTATCTGATGTCTCACCTCCATGGGAAGTGCATGTGACCAGTGAAAAAAACGTCCAAAGGACCATTCTCCTCAGCTTCTCTCCATGTGACCTCGGGGACACCAGGTGCCTGGGCTCCTCCATCGCAGCTTATTAATGATCCCCTTTGTCACTATGGTTTTCCTGAACCTTCCCCAGACAGCAGGTCCAGAACAAGGCAGCATCAGTCACTCAGCCCATGTTGGGCTAGAAAGGTCTTCAGAGGTAACAGAAACACAAGCACATGTACCCCAACTCTGTGCCTCTATGTACCCCAGCTCAGCACACTATGGCTGCTCCTGGTCCCTGTGACATCACAGTCTCCTCTGCCCCATGATCCTGTTTCTCCATTTCCAATAAGACCTTCAATGCCCACCAAAGGCCAGGAAGGCTGAGGAGATGGAAAGGCTTAAAACCGGCTGGACTGGCAAGATGGCTCAGCAGGTAAAAGCACTTGCCACCAATCCTGTCAACCTGAGTTCAATCCCCAGAACCCACATGGTGGAAAAAGAGAACTGACTCTCACAAGTTGTCCTCTGTCCTCCACATGGGTGCCAGTGTGTATACGCACACACACACACACACACACACACACACACACACACGTGAGTACACTCGCACATACAATTAACAAATAATAAATAAATGTAATTTAAAAATAAAACTCTGAAGCTGGGCATGGTGGAGCATGCCTTTAATCCTAGCACCGGGGAGGCAGAAGTAGGCAGATCTTTGTGAGTTCAAGGCCAGCCTGGCCTACAGAGTGAGTTCCAGGACAGCTAGGGCTACAGAGAGACCCTGTCTCGAAAAGACCAAAAAAATAAAAATAAAACTCTGTGCCTGGCGTGGTGGCACAGGCGTTTACTCCCAGCACTCGGGAGCCAGAGGCAAGAGGATCTCTGTGAGTTCAAAGCCAGCCCGGTCTACATAACAAGCTCCAGGCCAGCTGGGACTAAAGTCCTACCCTGTCTCAAAAAGACCAAAAAAAGGTTAATTTTGGGGAGCTGGAGAGATGGCTCAGTGGTTAAGAACACTGACTGCTCTTTCAGAGGACCCGGTTCAATTCCCAACACCCACATGGTGGCTAAGACCCGTCTTTAGTGCCACGTGTGGTAGTGTATGCCTTTAATCCCAGCCCTTGGGAGGCAGGGACAGGTGGATCTCTGTGAGTTCAAGGCCAGCCTGGTCTACATAGTGAGTTCCAGGCCAGCTGGGACGAAAGGGAGACCCTGTCTCAAAAATACCAAAAAATAAAATAAAATAAAACTCCACAGCTTGGAACCACAGGCTCATCAACCCTGCTGAGCACTGACTTGAGTCATTAACACGAAGATGTGATGACCCTTTTATGTTACCATTGGTTTGTTCATTTCATGCAGCCTTCAACACACACACACTATGGACCATTCAGAGTTAACACAAATGGAATCCTCACTCAGACCTGAGACACATGCCCTGACTGTTACTCATCCACTCCATGTAACAGATCAGCCCGACTCCATGCTCTGGAACATCAGACAGGGCTGGAGAGATGGCCTAGCGGTTGAGAGCACCAACTGCTCTTGCAGAGGACCCGGGTTCAATCCCCAGCACCCACATGGCAGCTGAGAATTTACAATCTCAGGCATCGTTCTGGAGGGCCTGGGCCTCCCAGAAAGATGCGGCCACCTGCTGGCCAGGGCTGCAGCTCAGCTTACAGCTGAGGATTGGAGGCCATGACAAGAATTCAACCCTGTGGTCATTGGGAGGCTGTTGCAACGGGGCCTCTGCAGGCTTCGAGGGTGGCCGATGGCCGAGGGACTCAGAACAAGCTGCTGATTTCTCCCTGCGTTAATGCTGAGAGGGGTGGAGGGAGGAGGAGGAGGAGGAGGAGGAGGAGGAGGAGGAGGAGGAGGAGGAGGAGGAGGAGGAAGAGAAAGAGGAAAGAGAGAGAGGAGAGGAAGAGGAGGATGAGAAGAGGAAGGACAGAGGAGGGAGAGGAGCAGGAGCTGGGATAGCACCTGTCATAACCTTGCCTCCCAGCCTCAGAAAGGAGTAGCCCAGGCCCACCTGAGTCTTCAGTCTCACAGCCCATTGCTGGACCAGTATGGGAGAAAACAGGTGAACGTTTAGATGTCAGGAGAGGAGGATGTTGGAGGCCACCTCCCATTTTACAGGTGAAGAAACTGAGATTCTGAGAGGTTTAATGGTTTGTGTGACATCACACAATCAGCAAGTGAGGAATGAGAGACCTGACTTCAAGACTGTCCAACTCCAACAGCTATACCCTCAACAGGGCTGGCCTCAGTCTCCCCATATGCGGAGGAAGGTGTTAAGTGATATCATCTTGTTGTTTGTTCATTTGTTTTTAGATAAGGTCTTGCTATGCAGCCCAGGCTAGCCTGGAACTCGGGATCCTCCTGACTCAGCCTCTGGAGTACTAGGATTATAGAGTTTGCCATCACACGCACCATAAATCGCATAATCTTTAAGATCTTCTGTCTAGAAGATTCCAAGGTATAGTGAGTCAGGTGCAATCCTTGGATGTGAATCTCAATCTCCGGACCTCCAGCCACCAGGCTTTTGTCTACACCCACACCGGAGCTTTGCCCCTGGTCTCTCCTATTCTATGTAAGAGTGGCTGCCGTGAGTCTGCAAATGCCTCTGGGCCTCTGTGACTTCTGAAAATGGGAGGAAGGAGGAATAGACAAGACCTGACCATGATGGAGAAGCTGTTGATGAAGATGATGTTGATGTCAAATGATAAAATGAAATGATAGTGATGATGGTGGTGATGGTGATAATGATAATGATGTTGATGGTGGTGATGAGAGTGGTGATGGTGATGGTGATGATGGTAGTGATGGCAGTGACAGTGGTGTTGGTGGTAATAGTGGTGATGGTGCTGATGATGGTGATGGTGGTGATGTGAGGTAGTAATGGCAATGATCACAGTGGTGATGGTGCTGATGATGATGGCAGTAGTAGTGATTATTGTGGTGATGGTGATGGTGGTGATGATAATGGTGGTGATTATAGTGATGGTAGTGATGGTGATGATGGTGATGATGGTGATGATGGTGATGAAGGCAGTGATAACAGTGATGATGGCAATGATAATGATGATGGTGATGGTGGTACAGATGGTGCTGATGGTAGCGATGGCAATGATGATGGTAGTGGTAGTAATGTAGATGGTCAGTCATATACATGCTGATTGCTTCTCATGATGCCAAAAGCATACTCTGAATTCTCTTGTCACCACCTGTGCCCTCTGACATGCTGTCATTGGATGGATAGCTACTCACCATTATCTGGAGGGGGAGAGCCCTCTGCAGTTGGGGAAACTGAGGCATAGAGAAGTGTCGCAGGCAGCAGAAAGTATACATGCTTGCCCTAGATACCACTTCTACTCACCACAGGAGACAAAACAGGGCAGTGGTAGTTGGCCAGCTCCCCCGGCCTCCCTGTGCCCCTGCTCCTGGGGCTGCTGCAGATGGAGGAGAGGCAAGGAGGCCTCTGGAGAGCAGTGACCTTGCTCAAATTACTCTGGGGAAAGGACGCTCCCAATCAAGACATAGCGCTCTGAGCCGCAGCACACAAACATTCCCGAAAGAGGGGAAAATTAAGTCTTTGAAATAACATTAATCATGATAACTCTAGGCTGGTTCCCTCCTCCAGCCTGTGGGCTGCACTTCAAGGTGGGTTAACCCTTTGTCGTCCATGCTCTTGCAGAGCCCCTGGCACCACCTGTCTTCCCTCCCCTCTGAGGCCAGTACTTACAACATAAAGGCTGTCTTCCCCACCCATCAGCCTTCCTCTTGTCCTGGCATCATGCTAAGGCAGGGCAGAGGAGACTCTGGAGCCGGATGAAAAAAATCAATAAAGAACACAGGTTGCAGTCAGGGTGAGAGTGAAGAGTGACCTACTACCCCACACTGCCTCTTCCAAAACAAAAATTCACAGGATGTGGTGTGGACTCAGAAGGCAGAGGCAGGTGGATCTCTGTGAGTTCAAACCTAGCCTGATCTACATAGCAAGTTCCAGGACAGCTATAGGGAGGCCCTGTCCCCCCCAAAAATGAAAAATAAATAAAAATAAAATCAGAAGCCAGTGGGCATGGTGGTACACATCTGTATCCCAGCACTTGGGAGGCTGAGGTATGATTGTGATTTGAGGCTAGCCTGGGCTATGCATTGAAATGTTATATTTAAAATAAATAGGGACTGGAGAGGTGGCTTAGTGGTTAAGAGCACTGGCTGTTCTTGCAGAAGATCCAGGATCAATCCTCAGCACCCACATGGCAGCTGACAACCGTCCATAGCTCCAATTCCAGGGGATCCGACTCCCTCTTCTGTCCTCCACAAGCATTGCATGACACCAGTGCACTTGCACACACACACACACGCACACACACACACACACAATACACACATACACAGAAAATAAAAATAAAGCAAAAATTTTTAAACAAAAAAAGTAAACAAATCAGTAAAAATGTAACTGAAAGTCTCCCATCCCAGGAGTCCCCTGAATCCTCAGAAAATCACAAAGGTCAGTCACCCTCATGGAGATTGCAACAGGGGGAGCCAGGCCTGAGTTAGAGCAGCTACCACAGCGTCCAGAGCAGAGAGCCAGCACGGGGTGTGTCAGACCAGCCCCAATGGGGGATATCCAGGAAGCCGGGTCTGTAAGGAGGTAACTGAGGTTCATGAGGTCACAGGTGGGGCCCAATGTGACTGGTGTCCCCATGAAAGGAAGTAGTAATGCCACAGGTGCCCACACTCAGAGAAGAGAAGGACTCTGCAGGAAGGTGGCCTTTTCTTTAAGCCAAAGAGAGAGGCCTCCGGAGACAACAACCTTCCCGGCACCTTGACCTTGGACTTCCAGCCTCCAGAACTAGGAGAGAATAGAGTCCATTTTTTAAGCCCTATTTCATGGTGTTTTGTTATTTGGCCTTAGCTGACTAACACACGTGGTAAAATAATCAGGACAAGTGCCAGCACTGGCAAAGTCTACACTGTGCCAACACTAGCCAGGTGGATCCACTGAGTCAGTCCTCACGACTCCAGAGGGGCAGCTGCACCATCCCACCTCAAATGGGGAAACTGAGGCAGGAAATCTGTCCTTAGGACTGAGGATGTATTTCTGTGGGAGAGCGCCTGCCTAGTGTGTGCAAGGCCCTAGGTTCAATGAGAAGTATCAAAAAAAAAGAAAGAAGAAAGAAAGAAAAGAAAGAAAGGAGAGAGAGAGAGAAAGAAAGAAAGAAAGAAAGAAAGAAAGAAAGAAAGAAAGAAAGAAAGAAAGAAAGAAAGAAAGGAAGGAAGGAGAGAAAGAAAGAAAGAAAGAAAGAAGAAAGAAAAAAGAAAGAAAGAAAGAAGAAAGAAGAAAGAAGGAAGGAAGGAAGGAAGGAAGGAAGGAAGGAAAGAAAGAAAGAAAGAAAGAAAGAAAGAAAGAAAGAAAGAAAGAAAGAAAGAAAGAAAGAAAGAAAGAAAGCGAAGAAAGAAAAGCCAGCCCCATGGGCCTTGAGTCCGTGAGGTAGAGGCAAAGCCAGTATGCTGGGCAATATCACCAGCCTTTCCATTTTCCCAAGAAGCTGAAAAATCACCTGTGTTTTTTTAAGAACTGACAGTTAATTAAGGAAGAAATAATGTTTATGGCCAGACACCTATGTCTGGCCCCCTGGCTGGAACTGCTGCTCCTGTACAACTGCTGCAAGCGGAGGACTCGGGCTCTTCTCCCACCAGCTGCCAGCCAGCCGGCCCAGCTCCCCAGCAGCGTGGGTCTCACAACTACTGGCTTCAGAGATCTAGCAAAGCAGAGAACAAGGGAGCCCAGCAGGGAACAACAGACTGGGGCACACAGGCACGTGTTCTGCAGGCAGCGCCCTGTGCAGAGAGGTCCAGTGCACCGCTGAGGTCACATAGCTGGCTACTGTCAGGCCAGCAGGACCTGCCTGCTGGTCACCATCACGGTGAGGACCTGTTTGTCAACCTGTGTTTCCTGTGCCTCGAACGATGGATTCCTGTCTAGCCAGCCCAGGTTCAAGGTTTGCTCTGACTATGAGTGCTGCAAACCCAAGGTTTGTCTCATCATTTTTGTGTTCCCAGATATACAGCAGAGTCGGACTCATCTGAACCCCCCCTTCTGTCTGCCAACCTTGGGCAATGTGCTCCCCCTAGCTAAGCTTCAGGTTTTTTTCTGCAAAGGTGGGGCACAGGCACCCCCATCATGGGGTTATGGGACGGTGGAGCACATGCTCATGGTAGGTGCTTATTATGACTGTGACCATTAGGGCTGGAAGCCATGATCTGGAAGACCCTTCCAGCCCCACAAGGCCAGCTCTATCCTCTCTGAGGGAGCCATGGTGCAAGTAGAAGGCCTTGTGCTGGAAAGGGTCTGCGGAGGGTCTCCACAGGTCCAGATGGGAGTGCACAGGCCAGTGCTGCAGAATCCTCTGAAGCTGAGGCATCACAGTTAGCAGACGGACTAAGTTGCAAGCCATCCCTGGGTGGGGATCTGGGACCCACGCTCAGCCTCAGTGTCCCTCCTGGGACTGCAGATGATCAAGGAGGCAGGCTGGCCCACCTCCTCCTGCCTGGCACACCTTCAGAACCACCAAGGCTGCACGTGTTCCCATGATGAGCTCCTGTGAAAAATCGACTGTGATAGCTGCACTTTTGTTCTCCTGTTGTTATTGTTTTTTAATTACACTTCCTATTTGTTTTAACTTGAGAACCAAATTGGATCGGCCAACCTGAAATTAATCTAGGGCGTAACATGGTGGGGTAGAAAACGGGCCATGACAGGGCTGGAGAGATGGCTCAGTGGTTGAGGGCACCGACTGCTCTTGCAGAGGACCCGGGTTCGATTCCCAGCACCCACATGGCAGATAAGAACTGTCTTTAACTCCAGTTCCAGGGGAATCTGACACCCTCTTCTGACCTCCGCAGCATTGCACAACACAGGTGCACCAACCTACATGCAGACAGTACACTCATACACATAAAATAATAAATTAAAAAGGGAAAAGAAAAGAAAACGGGCCATGCTTCTGGAGGAGAGGTGAGGGCTGCTGGTGAGCACCCAGCTATCCTGCCTCCACAGCCACCGCCTGCCCAGGCTCAGCACTGAACACCTTCTGCATACCATTCTTCACACTGCTGCTCTGAACACCGACTGGGCACAGCTCTCGATGGGCAGTGTGAGCCCAGCCATGACACAAGCCTGTCAAGGGACCTGGCTGAAAGGCTCCCAGCCCTGCTTCACCATAAGGAGTCTGGATTCTAAGGGCTAGAAAGATGGCTTAATGGTTAAAAGCTCTGGCTACTCTAGAGGACGCCCTGGTTTGGTTCCCAGAACCCACAAGGTGGCTAACGACCGTCCGTAACTCCAGTTCTAAGGGATTTGACGCCCTCTCCTGACCCCTGCAGGAATTGCATCCACATGGTCCAGGCAAAACACTCATACACATAAAAAATAAAAATAAATAAATCCAAAAAAAATTTTTAAAGAATCTAAATCTAAGGTTGGGCATGGTGGTGCACTCCTTTAATCCCAGCCCTTGGGAGGCAGAAGCAAAGCGAATCTCTGTGAGTTCAAGGCCAGTCTGGTCTACATAGTGAGTTCCAAGACAACTGGACAGCTAGGGCCACTGTCCCTGTGTGGCCAGGACCTCACGGTGCCACTGTCCCTGTGTGGCCAGGACCTCACGGTGCCACTGTCCCTGTGTGGCCAGGACCTCGTGGTGCCACTGTCCCTGTGTGGCCAGGACCTCGTGGGGCCACTGTCCCTGTGTGGCCAGGACCTCGTGGGGACACTGTCCCTGTGTGGCCAGGACCTCATGGGGACACTGTCCCTGTGTTCCACCCCAGCTTGGTTAGGGAAATATTCCAGCAACATCTTCTCCTTCTCTGGCATCAGGATACCCAAATCTTCCCTCTTTGTCTCCTCCTGAGCTTCCCAGACACCCATCAGTGTACAGCTCTGCCTGGTGCCCACAAAGATGCCCTCTCTCTGAAAACACAGGAGAGCAGAGTCCATTTCACCCATCTCCAATCCCCTGGGCTTCAGCCACCTCCCATTAAGCCTGAGTCCCCAGTGGCTGTCTCCAGATTTCCTGCAAGCCAGAATCAATTTACTACTCAAAATATAACACCATCAGTAAACAGAGTCCATACACGATCATCTTTAACAGGAACATGGGGTAGCACAAAAGTACACATAGATGTCTACGGCCATACCACCCTGAATGCGCCTGATCTCGTCTGATCTCCGAAGCTAAGTAGGGTCGGGCCTGGTTAGTACTTGGATGGGAGACCGCCTGGGAATACCGGGTGCTGTAGGCTTAAAAGAAAAAAAAAAGTACACATAGATGATAAACTGTGAGCTGCGAGGTGGCAGAGGGCTGTCTGTGACTGTGATATTCTCGTTCTATTTTTTTTTTTTTTTTGCTACTAGCAAACATGACTTTTCTAATTAGGGGAAGGAAATAGAGTTGGTCAAAATCTCATGTGAGTCAGGAACATGGATTCCTCTACAAAACCCCATGTCTGCAGTGACCACCTGTGGCCAGGTCCCCTCCAAACCCTGCTTTACAGATGGAGTTCTAGTGCACCACTCACAGTCTCCTGCTCACATGTCCTCCTCCATGAAATCTGGCCACTGGGGTAGAATCCTATGATGAAGCACAGAATGCATTTCCTATTGGACCCCTTGAACAGAGAGTCTGCAGCCATAGGAATATATATAATGCTCTGAACAAAATTTTAGCACCCAGAACCAGGATAGAATCTTCCAGAACATGTATAGATTAGGAATCTGGGGCAGGAAGGACTCAGAGATCAGTCAGTCCATCCCATGCCTCTGTCCCCAATAGAGGCAGTATCATGTCATAGCTGGCTTCTAACAAGGGAAGTTCTTCCTTAAGACTAACTTAAATCTATCCCCCCTAATCCTCTTGCTTCCTGACTCAGGCCATTGGCCCAACCAGCCACTGTGTTAGGGGCTCAGAGCTTGCTGGACACTTGGACAAGTCCGTAAAACCTCAACCATATGGAGAGTAGCAAGCACTCCAGGTGAGCAGAGACCACTGCCCCTCTCCCTGTACTGCAGGCCCTGGAGGGTGGACAGGCAGAGGCAGCCCCTCAGAGTCACCACACCAGAGCGTCACCACACCAGTGTCGTGATGGTTCTAGACAGAATTGCCACCACTTCTGGGAGAACGATGACTTAAATGCCATCCAGAATGTTCTGCAGAGTAAATGAAAATATGGAACTCCTGGCTTGATTTATCTCAGCCAGAGGAAGCAGGGAGAATTCATTTCCCTCTAAACGACCTGCTCTGGCTCCTAAATATTCAATAATTTCCTAGCTGGGAAATGGATTTCCTCCCAGGCCCTTGCAGACCGCCAGCGGGCCTGTGCTTGGCACCAGCAGGCGTTAAGGAAGGCCTGTCACGGTCAGCTCCAGTACAGCCTCAACTTGCTCTGGCTTGGGGACACCTAGCTGCACACCAGCACCGGGAACCCCTTCCCAGCTGGGCCCAGACAGCCACACCCAGTCCAGAGCCAGTCCATGGGATATTATATTTCTAACCACCAGCCAGAACCAGGCCAGCAGGAGGCAGAGCAACCTGGAGACCTGGGCTCTGCTGAGTGTCCTGTTCCTCACAGGACCAACCCCCATGTCCCTTTGCTGATCTGTCTTCCCCCTAGAGAGGGTGACTTTGGGGCAGAGAGTGTCTCTAACTCCTGTATCCCCAGGCCAGACTCTGCTAACGAAGTAGATGGACATAGTGTTGAATATATGAACCAACCAGTGAATGAACGAATGAATGAGGAGTGGATGGAGCAACCAAGCACTATTCCTGGGACTCTGATGGGTGGGTTGAAATTTATTTCTCTTTCGACCCTCTGCCCACGATGCAGTCCCTGCTCAGGACATGCAGGGCAGACTGGTGCAGCCATCCTTGTCACCAGACCTCCATCTGGCAGCTTCCATTCTTCCTTGGCTCAGAAACTGGGCCCTCAGGACAGTTGGCACAGTGGCTGGCTCCTGTCCACTCTGATGCATTAACCCCGCCAACCTGAAGCCATTCCGCGGGGCCTTCCAGGTACCAGGTTGAAGGAGGATGCAGTGGGTCTGAGCCCTTTGAGCTTGAGTTGTGCTCATCAAATGGAGGGTGCAGGTGGAGAAGAGAGTCTGTACAGGAGAGATGCATCCAAAGGGGGTGAACTAAACAAACAAACAAAAACAAACCAGCATCCTGAGGTGTCTGGAGGGTTGAGGGGAGGTGGAGCAAAAAGCAGAGACAGAGAGCAGGTTCCAGAGAGTGAGGTGGGAGTGAATAGGAGAGATGCCAGGCTTAAAGGAGCGGATGAGACAGAGGCAGGAAGGAGACAGAGGGCCGGCCGCTCACCTGGCATAGGCCCTGCCATCCTTGGCTGGAGGCAGGAGCTGGACTGGCCAGCCCTGGGTATCTGTTGTCTCAAAGTCCACTGGGCTCAGCCAAGAGGACACCTCTAGCCCAGTTTGTGGGTGCCTCTCCATTCCCATGTGGTTTCTCCCATGAAACACGGAGCTGCCAAAGGGGGTCCATACCCCCAAGGATGTCCTCTTTTGCCTCTTGTGTAGATGTGCTTCTAAATTTTTTTATTATTTTTTATGTATATGAGTGTACTGTCTGCATGTAGGTTGGTGCACCGGTGTCATGCAATGCCATGGAGGTCAGAAGAGGGCAACGGATTCCCCTGGAACTGGAGTTAAAGATGGTTCTTAGCCGCCCTGTGGGTGCTGGGAGTCAAACCCTGGTCCTTGGCAAGAGCAGTTGGCACTCTTAACCGCTAAGCCATCTTTCCAGTCCCTAGATGTGCTTCTAAAAGGCAGAGGAGACGTAGTGACACCTGGTGACCTTGCAAGCAGACAGGAGACTGGGGAGGGACCCAGTCCCAGTACAGGACCTGAACCTGAGGTCCCAGTGCAGTGAGCAGCAGGAGGCCAAGGGCGGAGGGCTGCCATATTAGGAATGGGGCTGGCTTCTCTGGAGCTGTCGGGTAAATAGGGCTGCAGGCCTGCTCTCAGACTCAGTGTTGTGTACCCCTAAACAGATTATCTCCCTAACCTAAGCCCTGTGGCTCTGTCAGAAAAGGGAGCCTAGGGCTGGAGAGATGGCCTAGCGGTTAAGAGCGCCGACCGCTCTTACAGAGGACCCAGGTTCGATCCCCAGCACCCACATGGCGGCTGAGAACCGTCTGAAACTCCAATTCCAGGAGAACTCCAGTTCCAGGGGAATCCGAGACCCTCTTCTGACCTCCGCGGCACTGCACGACACGGGTGCACAAACTTGCATGCAGACAGTACATTCATACACGTACAGAAATAAATAAAAAAAAAAAATAAAAAAAAAAAAAGAAAGAAAAGGGAGCCTAGTGCCCAGGGCTGCAAAGAGAGCCTGTGCCTTCAAGATGGAAATGATTCATCCAAGGCACAGGACTAGGATTGAGTGGCACCTTGGGAGGCTGATGCAAAGAGGCCCTGGGGCCCACCCTGACCCTCCCCACCCCCCACCTCGGTCCTCCTCCCCACCCCCCAACAGCTGCTTCCAGTTGTGATCCTCAGAAAGCTCTAAGGGTAGATTGGAGCATCAAAGATAAAGTAGTAACCTGAGCCAGCAGCAGTGGTGCGCACCTTTAATCCCAGCACTCCAAAGGCAGAGGCAGGCAGATTTCTATGCCACCTAGGCCAACCTGATCTAGCTACATCATATGTTCTGGGCCAGCTCAGGGACAGTAGAGGACACTGTGAACACTTGCTTTGTGGTGGCCTCAAATGTAGATAAGGCACAGGCCCTGCTCAAAGTGTGCAGACACCCACTGAGAGGTGGCCTGGGAGACACAAGCCTGTGTTGAATTCTAAGGTCTGTGTTTGTGAAGGGGGAGAGCTTGGTTAGACATGGGAGAGTCTGTGGCCCTGGGAGAAAATCGTGAGAAAAAATAGGGACAGGGAAGATGGGGCGGGGGAGGGGGGACACACGCTGTCCTGTAAGCTGTGAGGCTGTCTCTCTAGCCGGCCTCAGGGATAAAGTGGAAGAGAGTCATTCTGGATGTTCCCGGAGCCTGGCCTAGCCTTCTAGAAATCATGTGCTGAAAGAACACAGAGCAGAGCCCTCCCCCTGCTCCTCTTCCAGCCACAGCCTTGGCTGTCAGAGGCAACCCTTGTGGGCCAGGAACAGTACACGTTCTCTGGAACATTCCTCTAGACCGAATTTGCTGTGTGACCCTGGGCAAGTCGCATCGCCTCTCTGGGCCTCAGTTTCCCTATTATAAAATGCCGTGGTCAAGTCTGCTTACCTAAGGACTCAATCAGTGCAGAGATATCTATTTAGGTAGGGTCGAGTCCCTGGCTTGAGCTTGCAGGGCTGTGGGACTTTAGACAGGCCTCCGAACCCTCCAGGCCTCGTGACTTTGTACAGGGCAGGGCATAACCCAGTTACTTGCAAATGGTGGAAGTCCAGAGAGAGGTTTGTGGTGCAGAGGCCACACAGTACCTGATGCTCTGTATCCTGGGATAGAGCCACCTATCCCTGAGCCCCAGCTCTGCCAGGCCCAGAGCTGGCTATGCACAAGGCAGGAATGGGGCCGTGCACGTGCCTAGTTTGCTCTGACATCTACTTCAAACATGGCTCCTTTCTTGCCAACCAGTGAAATCTCCTCCGGCCTCCGGGTCTGAGTGGAGTGTCTGCAGATGCAAAGGCTTCATTTATCAGGCATGTTTGATGAAATGCTCTTCCTTGAGGATCGGCGCTCCAGACGCACTTCCAGCCAGCAAGGGGCTTTGAAACTTAACAGCGGGTTCTTTAAAGGGACTGCAGAAGCGCACTGCATCCTGAATATGTGGCTTTGAACATGTCGGCATTAATGGAGGTCGCCATCCCAGGGGACACAGGCCTTTCCCAGAAATAAATCAACAGCCCGCGCCTCCGGCTAACAATTCGTTTTGCTTGAGTTTCTTTCCAGATCATCCCCTGGTGCTGGGGAGGGACTGAGTTTTAGAGGTATGGGTTACTGAGCCTGGGGGTTGGGGGTCCTGTCTGAAAGGGATCTAGAGGGCCACCTGTCACCAGAGGCTCAGCTCAAACATGCATGTGGCCACCTGTCATTAGACAAGGCGTAGGGCTCAAAGACAAGGAGAGGGAGTTTTCTGACCTATAGACATAGTGGTTTGAGCAGTATCTGCTTTAACCCACTGTCCTGGGGAAGAGCAGCCACTCTGTGTATACTGGTGGCAGAGCAGCCTTTGGAGTTTGTAACCAGGCAGCTTGGCACCAACCTCAGCTCTGCTGTGTCCAAGCTGTGCAGCCTTTGGTGAGTAACTTGACCTCTCTGAGCGTACTCCACCCTCGCTTTGAAAACAGAGCCCCACCAGGCGTAGTGGCGCACGCCTTTAGTCCTAGTACTTGGGAGGCAGAGGCAGGTGGATCTTTGTGAGTTCAAGGCCAGCCTGGTCTCTAGAGCGAGTTCCAGGACAGCTGGGGCTACAGGGAGACCCTGTCTTGAAAAGACAAAAAAAAAAAAAAAAAAAAAAAAAAAAAAAGAAAACAGAGCCCCTCCAGCAGGCAGGGCCTCACAGTCATGGGAAGGGGGTTCACATCGAGTGACAGGCTCTCCCATAATGCCCCCAACCCCTCTGACTTTCTTCCCAACACTTCACTGTTCATCCTGAAAACTTACCAGACCATCAGATGTATAATGCTTTCCGTTTCTGTCATTTCTCAATAACTGATTGTTTTATCAATAGCGTTGCTCAATGGGAGTCCCATGATTTATCTGGCTCTACCTTCCACTCCCTGGGTGGCCCTGGGCAGGTCATTCATTCTTACAGAGAACAGAAGATAGGGGAAGGGGGCCCAGAGAGCATCCATCCCAGCTGTTCAGTTCAGATATCGACAGTAACCAATGTCAGCAGCCCCAAGGAGACCCACACCCCATGGCAGACCCTCCACAGCCCCAATGAGCCAGAATTGCCTCCCTCTGCCTCTGACTGGCCAGGTGACTTACTTGGAGGAGGTTGGCCAGCCGAGCCAGTGGAAGCTGGAACTGTGCTCCTTACGTTACGGGGCAGCTTCTTTCCAACACTCCCTCTGGGAGTGGACCTTGAACTCTGGGGTTGAAGAAAGCTCTCTAGTTAGGGAGAAGAACCTGGAAGCCTTGAGACAGAGCCTCGTCAGTTGAGTCCCCAGACCACACACAACCGGCCGCTGTGCATAAAATGATGGAGCCCAGGCTTGCCCACCTTGCTGCAGATGGCTGTGTAATGTGTGTCTAGACAGTGAGGACAATGGCAGGCTCATCTCAGCCCACCTGGGATGTTCTGGGCTTGCACTTGGAAAAGTCTCAGATTCAGATCCCAGGCACACTACCCCCATGCCCTGACACCCACTAAGCACAGAGCCACGTGTGGCGGTACTCGCCTGCATGCAACCTAACACGGGATGCTGAGGCAGGAAGATCATGAGTTCAAGTCCAGCCTGGGCTACATAGGGAGACTATCTCGGAAAACAGATGTACAACCTGGACGTACTGCTGCACATCTTTCCAGCACTTGGGAGGCAGAGGCAAGTGGAACTCCGTGAGATCGAGGCCAGCCTGGGTAATATGGCAATTTCCAGGCCAACTGGGGCTCCAGGGAGACCCTGTCTTTAAAAAAAAAGTACAAAAATAGTCAACCCATGGACTGAGGATGTGGCAGGGTGGTAGAACTGCTGCCTGGTGTGCACGAGCCCCGGGCTTCACCCCTAGAAATTCTAAAATATAAAAACAAAAAATTAGTTTATCCAGCCACACACACAGTGAAGGGCTAGTTAGTCCCTATCTCTGTGTTTGAGGGGGTTTTGTTATGCAGCCATGGCTAGCTGAGATAAATCTACAGTATGTACCATGCCCAGGACTCAGCCTTGATGGGAGAATTTTGGATCCATACAACAGTCCTTAAGAGGGTTTTATACCCAGTGAGAGAAGAAAATGAGGCTCAGACAGGGCAAGAGCTGCTCACCTCTCAGGCTTGGGGAGAGGAGTAAGGATTGGCAACATGGTGGGAAAATGCAAGCTTAGCATGTTCCAGACAGTGGGCTACATCCCTCCCTGCCGCCTGTGGCTATAAGGTGACTCTTGCAGATCTCTGCATCAGTGACTGTCCTCTTTAATGCTATGACAAATCACCCCAAACCGAGCATCTCTTATGCGTATGCACACATGTGCATGTCCACGTGCATTTTACATGAGTGTGTGGGCAGAGGACAACCTTGGGTGTGGGTCCTCAGGTGCCATCCACTGCGTGCGTGCATGAGAGTGTGTGTGCGTGTGTGTGTGTGTGTGTGTGTGTGTGTGTGTGTGTGTATGTGTGTCAGGGTTTCTTACCAGCCTAGAGTTTATCAAACAAGCTAAGCCAGCCAGAAGCAATCCCCCCAGAATCTGCCTGTCGCTATCTCCCCTGAGCTGGGATTACACGCCTGTTCCATCACACTATAATTTTTAAATATCCTCTGAAGCTCAAACTCATGACCTCTGGCAAACATATTATTGACTGAGCAATCTCCCCAGCCCCAATCTGAACATCTTAAAGCAAGGAGCATCTAGTTAGCTCTAGATAGCTATGGTTAGTATGGGTCAGTGGGCAGCTCTGCTTGGGGGGCCAGAACAGATACAAAGGATGGGGAATGGCTTCTGTCTGTTAAGTGACAGTATCTGCTGGGTCTGACGGCAGAGGGGGAAGAGAGGAGCAGCCAAGGGCCTTCAGCATGTGTCGGGTGGCGTGCTGGGAACCGTATATCTGCTCCTGTTCCATTCTTGAACCATCCCTACAATCTAATGACATATTATTTTTAGTGTCTCTATCCCAACTAGGGACACTAATAACTGACCAACCCAAGGCCGCAGAGAAAGTGGCAGAGCCAGATTTAAGGGCAGGTCTGTTTCACACCAGCTTATGTCCTGACCACTGAACTACCCCAGTGTACCTGGTTCCAGCTTTGACATTCCAGGGGACACAAGGCTGGGCTTGGTAGAGGCTCCACAGGCATCGGGATCCTGTTTCTTCCCCATCTAGAAGTTTCTGCTGATGCTGCAGGAAGTTTCACTCACAGAGATGAAAGTCCCTTTGCTGGGAAAGCCGGCTCTGCTGACAAAGGACAGTGTTCCTTTGGAGTCGGTCTTCCCAGAGGAGCGCCAACGGACTGAATGAAGTGTGGAGCAGCCCCGGTCTACAGGCAGGGATGGGAACCCAGAGATTCCACCGTGTGAACAGGCCCAAGGCTGCAGTGCATTCAGGAAATAGCCACGAGGCTGCTCAGGCAGGTTGATAACATTGGGCTCAGATGGGGAAACTAAGGCCCAGAGAGGAGCAGAAGCTGGCTGGACCTTGCCAGGAACCCATCCGTCCCTGTCCATCTTGGGAACACTTCTGGGCTCTTACTAAGAAGGGCTTGGGAGAGGCAGGTGACTCCCCTGAGGAAGACCTGCCTAGGTGACTGCTGACACTGAGCTATGCCTGGGCTTTTTCTTCCCGGAGACCCAGCAGAACAGGGGGATGATGGGAAGCAGTCTCCACTGTCTGCTCCTGGAACTTGGCTCCTGGTGACGGGGCAGCCCTCCTCACAGCCAGGCACAGTGGGGCTGCAGGTGCATCATGGATGTAGTTTGACAAGCCATGAGCAGGCTCTGGCTTTGCAAGCTAGACCTCCGCCCTGGGCTGGAGATTTCTCAAAGCAGGAATCGGGGCGGCTCCATAGACACCCTCAGCAACGCAGACGTCAATGGGAACCTCAGCTCATGATATGTAGGGTGGCCTTGAGCAAAGCCAGTGGCCTGCCTGGGCCTCTAACCTCCTGCCAAGGAAGAACACAGACACAGGCATCTTTAAAGTGCATTTCTTGGGACTCTGGGGTTTCCCGCCATGGCCCCAGAGGCAATATGGATGGGAAGGAATAAGAAGTAATTCTTGAGTTCCAGCTGTTGCCAGACTGGCCTTACTTTGATCTGAGGGCTATGCCCAGAGTCCATGTAAGATGTCTGCCTAACAAAGGGCTTGAGTGCTTTTAAAGAGTCTAGGCTAGAGAAGAAAGGAGAAATCTTCTGGGAGCTGGTAGAGACGGGACTGAGGGCTTCTAGCTACTGAAAGAGGTTGAGGACAAACCACCACCATGCAGCCCTGCCTGGCAGGGCTCCCCATCACCCCACCTCCCTCACACTCAGAGCCTCCCTCACCTGGCTTGCTCCCTGAAAAACACCAGGTCAAGCCTGTTCCTGGGTGGACAGTCCTCAGGTAAAATAAAGCTGGCTAAAGGCTGGGCCACAAGTGCAGGAAGCAAAAGCTGGTGTAGAGGAGGACCAGTGGATCCTGGCACATCAGCAACAAAATATCTCCAGCTGCCAGTCCCTACCGCACCCCTTCCCAGTCATGTGGCCTGGGACTTGTTGCTTGACCTCTCTGAATCTCTGTTTCTTCCTTTGCCTGGATGCAGGTGAGAAACACTGAGAATCAAGGACACTCACCTCAGCTGCCCACACAGCCAAAGAGACATGGAGGCCTGGAGCCTCGCCCAACCCTGACTCAGGCTTCCACTCAAGCATCCTCAGAGGCAGAAGTGCCAGATCTTCAGCACAGCAGGAAAGAAGAAGGAAGATCCAGGGCAAAGGGGGAGGAGGGTGTGGCACTCACTTGAGACAGGATGAAAGACCCAGCTCTGCCTCCTTAAGTGCTGTGTGACCTTGAGGAGGTGAGTCACCTCTCTGGGAACCACCTCATTAAGTGCACAGAAGATGGGGGTGAGACATGGTTAGGTGGTCTAGGTCACAGTCCCCACTCCATGCACGTGACTAAGGACCAGAGTAGTCATTGACATTGTTACAGCTATGAAGTGGAAGAAAGGTTATTGTACCCATTTTATAGGTATGAAGCCCAAGACTCAGAGAGAATGAGGGTTTCCCAAAGCTCATAGAAACAAGAGGGAAATAGTTAAATGTGAATCTTCGTGGCTCCTCAGCCAGCTGACACCACAGATTGACTGTTCGCCCTTGTCACTCATATGGGTCCTTCACAAAGACCCCTACTGGAAGTTTCCCCAGGATCTGAGGGCTTGCTGTTCTCCACCCCTAACCCCATCACCCAGACCATGGGCCTGATCCCCGAAGGACCTAGTCAGGTCTAGAATTCTAAGGGTGGAGCCCAGCTCCATTCACAAGCCTAATGGAGATGAATGGAGTGGATCAAGTGGGGTTCTGCCCCACACTTCCTTCTTGACTGCTATGTGACGCAGAGTGGGTAACCCCACCTCTCTGAGCCTCTCCTCAACTCTTGATGGAAAATTGTAAGCCATTGCTGGTGTGACGGTCCAGGGAGATGGTCCTCTGCGGGCATGGGGCAGGTGCTCAGGCCTTCGGTCCTCTCTGGCTCAGACAGAAGTGGGGCTGGACACAGGACTGGAAGCGGGATGAGTCCTAGATCTGCCCAGAAGGAGCCTCTGGGCTCCAGTGTAAAGTTATCTGTAACTTGGAGTTCCACTGGTAGAGCTAAGGTCAGGGCTGGGAGCAGGGGCGCTGTACCCAGCACACAGCACCTGGCCTCTCCAGCACGTTCTGGCAGAGCTGAGGTCAGGGCTGGGAGTAGGGCGCTGAACCCAGTGCACAGCACCCGGCCTCTCCAGCACGTTCTGGCAGAACTGAGGTCAGGGCTGGG
Source organism: Rhizomys pruinosus (assembly GCA_009823505.1). Lineage (NCBI taxonomy): Eukaryota > Metazoa > Chordata > Mammalia > Rodentia > Spalacidae > Rhizomys > Rhizomys pruinosus. Next base: position 530,553 of record VZQC01014125.1, on the reverse strand, counting down.
AGCAGGGGCGCTGTACCCAGCACACAGCACCCAGCCTCTCCAGCACATTCTGGCAGAGCTGAGGTCAGGGCTGGGAGCAGGGCGCTGTACCCAGCACACAGCACCCGGCCTCTCTAGCACATTCTGGCAGAGCTGAGGTCAGGGCTGGGAGCAGGGCGCTATACCCAGCACACAGCACCCGGCCTCTCCAGCACATTCTGGTGGAGCTGAGGTCAGGGCTGGGGGCAGGGCGCTGTACCCAGCACACAGCACCCGGCCTCTCCAGCACGTTCTGGCAGCTAGCTCCCAGCAGCAGGAGGCCCCTTCTCCTGCCTTCCAGTGAGACCCAGACGTCCACACCCCCACCCCTATTGCAGATCTGTGTCTCCAGCCTGACAGGGGAACCTGGCTCTCTACTGTTCTGTGCAGCCTGAGGGGTTGAGGGTACCCACAGTGCACAGGAGGAAACTAAGGCCAGGGAGTAGCAGGGCGTACCCCCTTACCCGGCCATTAGCTGTCCATGCAGAGCTCAGGGAGTACAGGGCATACCCCCTTACCCAGCCATCAGCTGGCCATGCAGAGCTCAGGGAGTACAGGGCATACCCCCTTACCCAGCCATCTGGCCATGCAGAGCTCAGATCCCAGGTCTGTCCCCACCCACCAGACCCCAGGCTGACTCTGACCTTCCAGCGGAGCCTGTCCCAGCATCCACAGGAGCTGTGTCCCTGGGAGCAGCCAGCACACTCTCCATCCTAGAGCAGGCAGATTTACAACTGGGGCAGTGGAGAGTCACCTGGACACACACCCATGCCTCTAAAAGCAATTGACCTTGACTTTCCTTCCCCTCCCTCCCTGCAGCCATTGATCCAAGGTGGCCTCCTCAGTGACTCCCGACTACACGCCTAGCTCAACCATCTGCTACGCAAGAGAGATTCCTTCAGCCTGGAAGGCCAGCTTCCGCCTCACAGCTGCCAGCATTGTGTAAGTGCCCAGGAATGCCGGCTCCTGGGGCTGGGGTTTGACTCAGTTGGTAGCCTGCCTCGCATGCCCAAGACCCTGAGTTCTATCCCTGGTATAAACCAGGCATGGCATATACATATCCCCCTGTGGAGACAGAAGCAGGAGGATCAATTCAAGGTCACCCTCAGCTGCATAGTAAGTTCAAAGCCAGCCCTGTCATATATTATATATATATATATATAGATAGATAGATAGATAGATAGATAGATATAGATATAGATATAGATATATAGATATCTATATATATATATGGCTTCCGCCCTGGGGAAGAGCAGCCAGACCCTCGGCATTCCCGGCGTCCTGTCCCTCTCTGCTTTTCACAGCGCACAGTGAGGTTCTGAGACACCCCCGCTTGCAGGCTCTCATTAGTTTCCCCCACCTCTGGCAGGGCCAGCTATTCCTCAGACTTGCCCTCCTGCCCCCACCTCCCAATCCCCCACCCTCCCCACACTCCCTCTCAGAACTCCGTGAACAACTGAGCACAGGGGAGGGGCAGGGCAAGCTCCCCGAACACACAGAGCGGTCTTGTCTTACCAGAATCTTACCAGCATTTGGTTCACCTGGCTGAACTGTACCACCCACCTGAAGCCATCCATGCCCACAAGGAAGACTGCCCTGCGGGCTGGCCCTCCATGTCCCTCTGCTGTCCTGTGAACCTGTCTCACCTGCTGGCCTTGGCTTCCCTTCCAACAGAGGCACTGGCCCTACCTGTGGGAAGCTGAGTTCAGCCAGTGACTGACAGGTGCCCGAGCTGGGACCAGCTCTGCTGTGTGATGGACAATCCAGGGTCCCCTGTGCAGCCTGGCTGAGACCACTACGGGGAGCTCTGCCCGGAATCACACCCTGCCAGCTTTCTTACCTCCTTCTCTCCTTTCTCCTGGGTGGTACCCTCACCTCTCCAGGCCAGCAGGACAGTGGCTGATGCCCACTCCCCTCCCTGTAGGCCCCGAAGTGCCTACCTGTTGGGGTAGGAAAGAGGCTGAGGTAAGAACAAGATGGGAGCAAGCACAGGGAGGATTCTAAAGGAGAGAAGTTGAGGCTGGGGCCTCCCACACCACCATCCGCCTTCTCCCTCGTCCCCACAGAGGAGCCACGTACAGCCACAAGTGTTCCGTGAGCATACAGTTTTCAGTACACAGGCCCTGAGCCAAGTTGACAAGATGGCACAGGCACACTGAGCCGGAGTCCCAGGTCACCCCACTGACTTTAGAGTCAGAGACTGCAGGAGGTGGACCAAGATGAGATGGCAGACAGCATTAAAGCTGAGACAGAAGCAGTAGAGCCCCCAGCCCCAGCAGCAGGATTCTTTTGTGACAACTGAAACATTTGGCTAAAACAGACCTACATCCAGACCACAGCACAGTACGGGGAGATCAGAAGTCCTGGCTCTTCCAAAGACAACCCAGCTGGTGTGCAGCTCAGCAGTCCAGCACTTGGCCAGCATGCAGGAAGCCTCTGGGTTCAAGCCTTAGCTCCTCAAAACATAAATAAAATTCACAAGAGAAATTAGCTCCCTCTGTGATGAGCAGAGCCCCACGCAGGAGAACTGTGCACAGTGAAGCCCTCGATGGTAGGTCTTTGTGATTCGTTGGAGGCTGGGTGGCCGTGGGAAGGTGCTGTGAGGAGTTCCATGTGAGAGGACACCATAATAGTACTCAGCGGAGCCCTGGCTGCTGGCCGAGGTCCCGGCTCTATCAGCAGATGCTCTGCCTGCTTCCCTGTGCTGAAAGCCAGGCAGCTCTTTGCTGATGGGTCCTCTCTGCCACCACCTCCCCAGTGGACACAGCTTCATGATGCTGTGGACTGCGGGTTAGTGTGGGCTCTGCAGCCACAGCCCTGGGTTCAAATCCCACCTTAACCTCATGGTTTACTAGTGTGTGTACTCCTAGATAAGACAATTTAATCTTCTGAACCTCGATTCTGGCTCTGTGAGGCAGATGTAGCGGCCATAACTACCCAGGTAGAGTGGCTGGGAAGGGTGAGACTCATTCTGAGCCCTCCACAAGAGACTGTGCTTACTGCTGGGTTTATATTTATTACTCCCTTTTCACCTTCCTGGGTGTGTTGGACAGCTTTAGTATCAACTTGACACACCTGGGTTGAGGGACCCTCCACTGGGGAAGTGGCTCCATTGGACTGGCCTGTGGCCACGTCTGTGGGATATTTTCTTGATTGTTGAGTGATGTTGGAAAGCCCAACCTACTGTGGGTGGTGCCATCCCTGGGCAGGTGGTTCTGTACTATACAAGAAACCAGCCTGGTCTACATAATGAGTTCCAGGACAGCTGGGGCTACAGGGAGACCCTGTCTCAAAAAGACCAAAAAAAAAAAAAGCAGGCTGAGCATGGGACAGAGGAGCAAGTTGGCACTGGTTAGAGTGTTTTGACACAGTAAGGCAAACTAGAACACTGGATACGGTTCTGCAGCCCGCACAGGCGGCCCCTGTGGCAGAGAACACGGGTTAAGGCAGAGGCAGGGAATCCAGGGAAACATGATATCTGACTGAGAGAGGAGAAGTAGCCAGAGAGACTGAAGTGGAAGTGGGGTTAGTTAGAGGGGGAAGCAAGGCCTGGGGCCTCAAGGACAGGGAGCAGAATGGACGCTGAGCCAGGGATGGACTGTGTGACCTTGTCACAAGGTGGCCGAAGATCTCAAGCATGGGGAAGATAGTCCCTTCCTTTTTTTAAAATTTTATTTATTTCTGTATGTGTATGAATGTACTGTCTGCATGCAGGTTTGTGCACCCGTGTCGTGCAATGCCGCGGAGGTCAGAAGAGGGTGTCGGACTCCCCTGGAACTGGAGTTCTCCTGGAATTGGAGTTTCAGACTGTTCTCGGCTGCCATGTGGGTGCTGGGGATCGAACCCGGGTCCTCTGTAAGAGCAGTTGGCACTCTTTTTTTTTTTTTTTTTTAATTTAATTTATTTATTTTTGTATGTGTATCAATGCACCCGTGTCGTGCAATGCCGCGGAGGTCAGAAGAGGGTGTCGGACTCCCCTGGAACTGGAGTTCTCCTGGAATTGGAGTTTCAGACTGTTCTCGGCTGCCATGTGGGTGCTGGGGATCGAACCCGGGTCCTCTGTAAGAGCAGTCGGCGCTCTTAACCGCTAGGCCATCTCTCCAGCCTGATAGTCCCTTCCAAAGCCACATGTGGAATATGCCTCTCGTAGGGGACCCCAGTCTGTAAGATAAGAGTGGCCACAGAGGACAGAGGTGTCTGATCTGAGACCTGACTGAACTCAATTTGGACTTCACCACTGAGGGGATACATGAACTTGGCCAAAATAACTGAGCTCCTGAGGCCTCAGTGGCATCAGCTGCAGAATGGAGATCACTGAGAAGCCAACTCATGTAATCTTCACAAGGACTGAATGGGCTGATACATGAAATCAGCTCACTGAATCCAGGTCAATACAGGTGTAAAGAGTGTCTGATGATGGTATGATTGAGTGAGCCAATGACTCAAGTTTTGATGGTTCTAAGTGTTCACAAGAGTATAACTAAATTCATAAGAGACTCCTGGCCCAGTGTGAGTAGAAATGTGGTCCACTCATTCAGTGTTTTGTCCCCATCCCAGAAGGTTAGCAAGATGCCTGTGTGCAGGCATATGGGCGCATACGCACATGGATGTATGGTACCATGAATAGATGTGTGCATGAATGGATGCATGGATAGATTATGATCAATCAGTAGATCAATGGGTGGGTGGGCAGATGGATTGAAGGATGCATGCATAGATGGATGCATGGCTGGATGAATGGACAAATGGATGGATTGATCAGTGGGGTAGGTGGGTAGATGAATAGATGGATGGATGGATGGCTAGATGGATGGACAGATGACTAAATAGATAAACAGATGGATGAATGGATAGATGAATAGATGGATGAATGGATGTATGACTAAATAATGAATGGAAGGATAAATGGATAGATGAATGGATGGATAAATGAATGGATGAATGGATGTATGCATGGCTGGATGAATGGATAGATGAATGGCTAGATGAATAGATGGATGAATAGATAGATGAATGGAAGGATAAATGTATAGATGAATGGATGGATAAATGAATGGATGAATGGATGGATTGTTCAGTGGGGTAGGTGGGTAGATGAACAGATGGATGGATGGATGGATGGATGGATGGATGGATGGATGGCCGAATAAACTGATGGATTGAGCAATCAATCATTGGATTGGTAGATGCGGGTGTTGTGCATGCATGGGGGATGGGTGCTTGGATGGATGGATAGATTGATCAATGAATCAGTGGGTAGGTAGATGGATGGTTACATGCATGCATGCCTGAATAGAGAAATGGATAGATTGATGGCTGGATGAATGGGTGGGTAGGTGGTAGGATCAATCAGTCAATTGATTAATCAATGGATAGGTAGATGGATGAATGGATATGTGGATGGATGAGTGGATAGACAGAGGACTGGATGGAGCACTCAATCAATCAACTACTTATTTATTTATTTATTTATTTATTTATTTATTTATTTATTTTTGGTCTTTTTGAGACAGGGTCTCCTTGTAGCCCCAGCTGGCCTGGAACTCGCTCTGTAGACCAGGCTGGCCTTGAACTCACAAAGATCCGCCTGCCTCTGCCTCCCAAGTGCTAGGATTAAAGGCGTGCACCACCATGCCCAGCAGAGCAATCAATTTATTAGTGAATGTATGAATGGATAGATAGCTGGGTGGAAGAATGGATGGAAAGATGGAGAGATGAATAGGTGGGTGGATGATGAATGGATGGATGAATGTTAGGTAGACCAAAGGATAGATGGTTGGATGTACAGACTCATACATGGATCAACGGCTGGCTGGCTGGGCAAAGCTGATTATTCTCTGTTCAATGCCCAAAGCAGAGACAAGAAGGCCATCTCTGTCTCTACTTCCCTGCACCCAGATTTCCTTAACTAGAGGCCCCTTACCTTCCTCCCTGTCAGAGGCCACCTGCTTACCTGGAGAGCTCCCCAGTCCCCTCATTGCCCCCCCTCAAGTTCTCACCCTCCCTCCCCTGGTTGAAACAAAAATCTCAATTGTGGAAGAAAAACAAGTGCATTGGCCAAACTGGGGGTTCCTGCCACAGGGCCGGAGCATTTGTAGACACAGAAGGAGTCTGATTTTGGTCACTTACAGAATTACCCTGGAGAACTGGGGAGCACGGGTTGCGTTTGACAGCTTGGGACATCTCCCATCACCCTACACACTTCCTCCCTCATGGAGCTGCAGCAAGGCCTTGGCAGGGGAACAGGTGAAATGCTGGGTAGTCACATGCAGCCCCGGGGAAGCAGCATAACGGGTAACTCCACAGCAGGCTTGTTACACTCTGACACCTCCAGTCCCCTCCTCACCCCAGGACACGAGGAACCTGAGTCTAGCTGCCCCTGCCTCATTAAACAGCCAGCACAGGGCCCTGGGAAATGTCTTAATTAGGTGACCACACTGGCTAGCGTAAATTAATTTGATAAAGATAATGATGTTCAGCTGAGCAAAACTGCCTGAGTGTCCAGGAGCAGCGGCCCCAAGGCCGAGCTCAAAGAACAAGATCTGGCAAGAGGCCAAGGGCTGTGGGCTGTGCTTCTGGGCCACATGGAGGCCCCGGCAGGTACATTCGTGACTGGAGGCAGAAGGACCCTGGGACCCATCTGGTTCTAAAAGCCTCTGGGAATAAGCTTTTGCCAACATGTCAAGGGAATCCTATCAGCAGCTTTCATTTTTTAACTTTAATTGTAAAATATTTTATTATTTTTATATGTGAGTGAGTATATTGCCTGCATGTATTTAAGTGCACCTGTGTTGAGCAATGCCTGCAGAGGTCAGAAGAGGGCATCAAATTCCCTGGAACTAGAGTTATGGGTGGTTGTTAGCTTCCATGTGGGTGCTGGGAACCAAACCTGGGTCCTCTCCAAGAGCAGTCACTAGTGTTAACTGCTGAGCCATCTCTCTAGTCCCCTGTCAGCTAAGATCCTCAGTGTCCCCAGCTATTAGATGAATTGTCAGCTGATACCCTGGCTCCAGTACTGATTAAATGAGATAATACACTCAAGGTACCTGCCATGTGCCCAGAGCATGTGGGGGACCCCTAGAAAGGAGCTGCAGGCTTGGGGGAGGGGTGTTACTGGGAATTGAACTAAGAGCCTTGCTTGTGGTAGGTAAGTGCTCTACCACTGAGCTATATCTCAGTTATCTTGGTTTGGTTTGGTTTGGTTCGGTTCAGTTCGGTTCGGTTCGGTTCGACAAGGTCTCACTAATCTGCCCAGTCTAGACTTGAACTCACTCTGTAGCCCAGGCTGGCCTCGAACCTTCAATCATCCCACTTCAGCCTGATTATAGCTGGGGTTATGCCCCTGTGCCAGCAGGCCCAGAAAGCAGCTGTCGCTTTTGTTTCCAGAGGTAAATGATGTTGGTCTGCCCCACCCAACCTAGGCCTCTTTTGCCTCAAGCACTAATTAATGGCTGGTTTTCATCAGCAGCCTTCAAAGGGTTGAAGAATTTCATGAAGATGGCGCTGCTGCTACATTGAAAGTGTAGGGTCAAACCCGGCACTTCTGTCTATCCACGCGCTATCGCACTATCGGAGGGCAAGGGCAGAGTCATTGACGTGGGCCTGGGGCAGGGATGAGGCCAAGCCTCACCTTTGATGTTTCAGTTTCCTTCTGAGCCAGCTGTGCTTACCAAGCCCTCCAGCTGCTGGGTAGGGTTAATAGTCCTGGGTTGCAGTGGACATCCACAGATGATGGGAGGTATGGGATGAGGGAAGAGTGTGTGGGGAGTCCTGGGGTTCAGGTACAGCTCGACCACGGCAGCCTGCCATACCTTAACCAGGTCACACCCCTCACCAAGTCTTGGAGTCCCATCCATGAGAGGGAAGGGCAATTTCCCGACTCTCCACATCTTCTCAGCCAGATCCTTTTCAAGGATCCTCCTCAGCAACATCTGCTCTTAGGTTTGGGGATCCTAAATTTCCCCACTTCCAGTGTGGCATCTCAGCAAGGATGGGGGAAGATCACACTGAAATAACCTGCACGACTAAGGATAGACCTCAGGCAGTGTCTGGAGGGGTGGGATGAAGGACTCTGGACTTGCTAGTTCTTCCCGCAAACCAGAGATAGCACATGACAACCTAGGCTCTCGGAGATGACAAAGCCGGTACTGAACACGACATCCCCTCGTAAACCAGAGAGAGACGCAGGGTGTCTAATTAGCAAACTATTCGATAATTGGTGTAATCTGGAGCGATTCCGTTTCTGACAGTCCCTGCCACCGTGTCCCATTTCAAGCTTGAGTTGCCGGCCGCATCATGCTGATAATTGTAATACCAAGGAGAAAAAAAAAAATCAAATCGGAGTCACCGGAAGTTCCCATTAAATTGATTTAAGACAGAAAAAGTTAATGGGATTCCCTCCCCTCCCCACACTCCGTCTGCACCTCACAAAGCAGCCACATGGAGAGTGAACCAGTGTCTCCTGAGCCTTGCCACCGCCCCCCACCTGCGACCACCTCTTGGCCTGCTGCAAGGCACTGGAAAGCCACGTCTCCTGAGGGCAGCAATGATGACTGACAGGGGTCCAGGGCAAGCTGGACACACATATTTGTGATGTATATTTCTCTTTCTCTCTCCTGAGAACTAAGCCTCGGAGTCATGACATCAGAGCCGTTTGATGTCTATGGGGCTAGAAATGAGCTGATCCAACATAGTTCCCAGCCACAGGCAACAGAAAACAATTGAAGCCAACAAGGGGACCCAGGAACAGTATTGACTCAGGAAACTGGAAAAACCTGAGGAAGAGCTAGCCTGGGTCAAACTGAACCTCGAGTACCTGCATCCAGGGCCAGCTCTGAGGGCAGACTCCCCACGACCGCTTTATCTCACAGGAATTCAGTTTGGGCCTCTTGAACTGCACACCCAAGAAAACATGCAAATGAATGCAAATGAGGTCCTGATTTATGCAAAATAGCCTATAAATGCATGTCCCTGGATTTGCCAAAGGAAAAAAGCCTTGTCACCTAATTTAGCAGTAATAACAGGGGGAGAAGACTGTGTCTGTCTCTGCATTGGGTTCAGGCCAAGAGGAACTCTCCACGCCTTCTGGAATGGAACAGAGAGACCCTTGGTCGTGGCAGCCCTGCATCAAGAGCCGGGAGCCTTGGCCTGGCCAACAGAGTCCCACCTTACAGCGATGCCCAGTCCCCTGTAGCTCCGCCCCTGGGTCTCCCTTCCCTCCTGAAGCTGAGGGTTCTTGACCCCAGGCTCTGTCCATCACACCGGCCCCACCCACAGGTGACCCACTGTGGTAATTATCACTACTTGAAATAGCACTGAGCACCTGCCCATCTCCAGGCCCTGTGCTGAGTACTTCCTTTAATCCTGGGAGCATCCTGGAATCAAAACCTCTCGTCACCCTTTCCAAGTTACTTTAAGGGGAGCCCTCGCACTTAGATACCCGAGTGTTTGGCGCTCACGGGAGCAGCATCTAGGAGCGTGGACTGACACCTGCCAGGCTCCCACTTCCACAAATGACCTCCATTCATCTTGGAGACAGCCCACTTGGTCAGCGCTCTAATAGTCCCATGTCCTGGAAGAAGTAACTGAGGGTAGGGGGTTGTAAATATGTTGTGCCTCATGGCATCACCTGGACACCTGTTCTCAAGCAGAGATGCTGGGAGTGAGCAGTGGCCTTTGCTGGTTTTTACTGTATTTATTGTTTTTATTTTATGTATATGAGTGTATTGCCTGCATGTCACACCACGCTGTGACTACTCCAAGTCTGTGGTGTAGCTCACCCATTAGATTGGTGGGACTGTGAGCAAAGTTCAGATTTGATCTCCCGTGGGCCACACCCATCCCCAGAATCACCCCACATGAACACACAGGCACCTGCTTTATGGCATTTAAAAAACAAACAGCAGGCGGGGGCTAATGGGATAACTTAGCAAGTCACCCATGTTGTGCAGTGCTCACAGAGGTCAGAAGAGGGTATCAGATCCCCTGGAACTAGAGTTGCAGACAGTTGCTAGCTGCCTTATGGGTGCTGGGAATCTAACCTGGGTCCTGCAAGAGCAGCCAGGCTCTTAACCCCTGAGCCATCTCTCCAGCTCCTCAGTGGGCTTTGTTTTATGGCTAAGGAGGAGGCATCAGTAATGTGTGACGGTGTACTGAGCCTGGGTTCCTCGGGTCCTCTTCTGTGCTGTGTGACCCTGGGCAAAAGGGTTGCTCCCTGAAGGTTTCCTCTGTAAAGCAGGGTGATATTAGACCCTCCCTCTGGGGACACATCACAGCCAAGTGTCAGGCGGAATGGGATTCTGTACCTCTGGATTCACTGGACTGACTCGGGTTCACCCAGGCTCAGAGGATTACGGATAGCACAGCCAAGGACAGCACAACCAGAACTCAAGTCCAGGTCTCCCAATGCTCACTGGGCACCAAGGTCAGCCCCAGGCCCCTGAGAACACTCACAGGGCCTTGTGGGAGGAGCCAGCTGCCGCCCCACAAGAACCAGTGCCTTGCCACTCACCGGGAGGTTTGGTGGCTTCCGTTGATGAGGAGAGCTGACAGGAGCTAACTCAGGTAATTATATTAATTTCCTCAATTTGCACATTCCTGCCACTTTGCCATTTCCCTGGGAAGGTGTAGATGAGGAGCTTGGAGCAGTGCCCTGATTAGGTCCACGTCTCTGGAAACTTTCAGTTTTGTGTCTTATTATCATGTATCTTCAACAGTGGAGGGGTTCGGCTCCCTGGGACCAGAGCTTACCCAGGACTAGGGAAGTGTCTTCCCAAGTCGCCTTAGGGGACCTCCACCATCCCATTGGAGAACCCTCCAAGGATTCCCAGGGACGTATCTCCTCTGTCACTGGCATCTCCTCCTGGACCCCCACCTGGCCCTGGGGGAAGCAGAGCCAGAGTGTCCTGTTAGAGCAGCAGCTTCGCCACGGAGCTGGGTGATCGGGCTGCAGCCACTGTCAGATTGGAAGCTCCCAACAACACCACGCTGTGACTACCCCAAGTCTGTGGTTCTAGCTCACTCATTAGACTGGTGGGACTGTGAGCAAAGTTCAGATTTGATCTCCCATGGGCCATGCCCATCCCCAGAATCACCCCGCATGAACACACAAGCACCTGCTTTATGGCATTTAAAAAACAAACGGCAGGCAGGGGCTGATGGGATAACTTAGCAAGTTAAAGCACCCACCCCAAAGTCTAAGAAACTGAGTTCAGTCCCTAGAACCCTCCTGGTAAGAGAAGTGATTCCCCCTGGTTTTCCTCTGACCTGCACTCATGTACCATGGCTTGTACATAAACAAAAATAAAAGGTAATTTTATTTTTTTAACATTTTACTCATTTTTATTGTATATGAGTATATCATCTGTATGTATGTAAGTGCACCCATGACATGCAATCCTCAGAGGGGCCAGAAGAGGGCATCAGATCCCCTGGAACTGGAGTTACAAATGATTGTTGGTAGTGGGAATCAAATCCATATCTTCTGCACTGAGCCATCTCTCCAGCTCCTAAAAATGTAATTTTAAAAAAAGAAGAGAACAAAGAAAGCAGGCTGCGAAGGCTCTGCTACCTCTACAGGACGATGGGGACACTCTTTAGTTGGAATGTGTGTATACCAGGCTAGGGATAAGCCAGGGGTCTTATGGACCATGTTGGTGGCAGCTCAGAGGGCCTGACATGCCATTGGCCTCAAGAAGAACCAGCTGGCTTCCTCCTGAGCCCAGGGTTTGGAAACAGGCTAGCCTTGGGGGTAGTACACAGCTCCAGCTGCAGCCGGCCAGACCAGAGCTTTGGCGACAGCTAGACTTACCCCAACCTATGTGACCAGCATGATGCTGTGGCCTGTGGCTCCCACTGGCCTGCCTCCCTTTGTTATCTGAGGATGCCCTGAGGACAGGAGAAGCGGCATAGACCTGAGAACTTAGCCATAGCTGAGCCATAGCCTGCCGAGTGCTCAGAGGGCCTGGGGGACAGCCTCATCACCTGTTCAGCTGAGATATTGGACATGAGTGTCCAGTGACATTCACTGACACACCATGAGGGTATCACTTGCCAAAAGCCATGGCTGATGGATTACAGAGCCAAGATTCAAGGCCAAATCTGAGCAACTCAAAGGCCTCTTGCTGAGCCGGCCCAGCTGCCTCCAGGAAGCCTTCTGTTCTGCTTTCATTCTGTTGCTGTGAGAAAACACTCTGACCAAAAGCAACTGGACGAGAAAAAGGTTTATTTGACTTACGCTTCCAGGTGGCTTCCCGGTCACAGTCTATCACCCGGGGAAGTCAGGGCAGGAAGTCAAGAACCTGAGGCCGAAAACTCTGAAAGAACACTGCTTGCAGGCCCATTCACAAACGGCCTCGGCCGACTTTCTTTTAATTTCTTCTATTGAATTTCTGTATATTTCATACAGAACATCTCTACAATCTTGTTCATCCTTACACCCCCTTCCCCACGGCACCCTCTCATAGCCACCCCCACTGGAATTCATACTCTGTCATCTGTGTTAAGGCTGATTGTGTCAAGGTAGTGTCCCCAGATGTCCCTCCGTGCAAGTTCACCCACTGAGGTCAGCCTACCTAGAATCCCTCCTTTTAGGAAGGTCACTCCTTCCTCACCCAGCAGAAATCAGCTGCCAATAATTCTTCAGCTAGGATTGGGGCCTGCTGTCCATTTCCACAGTTCTGTGCTGGGTTTTTTTGTCTGCTTGAGTTTGCATGGGTCTCGTGCACGCTGACCCCATTGCTATAGGTTCATGTGGGCAGGGTCCCAGGAGCCAATAGGACTCCATCTCCCTATGGTCATGCACCTCTTCCCTGGCTCTTATAATCTTTCCATACCCTCTTCCAAAATGGTCCTTGAGCCCTGGGTGGATGAAACTTAATATAGGAGTCCTATCCAAGGACCAGCATTCTACAGCTAAATACAGCTCAGGCCCACCTGCCCAGGTAGTGCCACCACCCTCGGAGGCTGGGCCCCCGTATCAATTAACCATCAAGACAATCCCTCACAGACACATCAATAGGCTGATCTGATCTGGACAGTCCTTTAATTGAGACCCTTCTCAGGTGACTCTAGGCTACATCTAGTTGACAGTTAAAGCTGCCCAGGACACTCAGCTACCTTATGCTCCTCAGCAGTAAAATCCTGAGTGATGGTCAGGACTCCTATCAACAGGGAGGTAGGGTCGATTACAGTCACAGTACCCAACGGGGTGGTTTGTCTAAACTCTGGGTTTATTTTATGTGGATGTGCATTTAAAAAAAATTTTTTTATGTGTATGAATGTACTGTCTGCATGTAGGTTTGTGCACCCATATCGTGCAATGCTGCAGAGATCAGAAAGCGTTGGATTCCCCTGGAACTGGAGTTAAAGATGGTTCTCAGCCACCATGTGGGTGCTGGGAACTGAACCTGGGTCCTCTGCAAGAGCAGTAGGCACTCTTAACTGCTACACCATCTCTCCAGCCCCAGGTGTACATGTTTGTGTGCATGTGTGTGTGTGTGTGTGTGTGTGTGTGTGTGTGAGAGAGAGAGAGAGAGAGAGAGAGAGAGATTAAGTGTAAAGGTGACCGTGCAAGAGTGTTGGGTGAATGTGTACGTGGTGGTATGAGTGTGTAACAGAGACTGATAGTTCATGAGTGTATGTGAGGGAGTGGGATAAAGCATGGAAGAGAGAATATGCTGATGGGTGTGCTGTGAAGACAGCAAAAACGTGTAATGCTATGTGTGAGGGTGTGCTGTGTGTGCTGTGTGTGCAGTGTGGGAGGGTGTGCTGTGTGAGGGTGTGCTATGTGAGGGTGTGCTGTGTGTGAGGGTGTGCTGTGTGAGGGTGTGCTGTGAGGGTGTGCTGTGTGAGGGTGTGCTGGTTAGTTTTAAAAACCTGACACAAGCTTAGACGCACCTGGGAAACGGGAATCTCAGTTGTGGAATTTGCTCCATTGGACTGGCCTGCAGCCATGTCTGCGAAACATTTTCTTGACTTGATTGATTTGTGAGGACAGTAAGCAGCGATCCTCTGTGGTCTCTGCTTCAGTCTCCTGCTTTGAGTTCTTACCTTGGTTTTTCTTGATGATAAACTGTAACTTAAAGGTGAAATAAACCCTTTCCTCCCCAAGTTGCTTTCAATCAGTGTTTTTACATTTTATTTATATTTATGTTATGTGAGGGGTTTTGCCTGCATGTATGTAAAATGCACCTGTGGGTGCAAATGTCCTCAAAGGTTAGAAGAGGGTGGTTGTTAGCCACCATGTGGGTGCTGGGAACCAAACCCAGATCCTCTGCAAGAGCAGCCAGTGTTCTTAATCACCAAGCATCTTTCCAACTCCGGTCAGTCTTTTATTGAAGCAACCGAAAAACAAACTAGGACCAAGAAGGTGAGTGAGTGAGTGATAATGTGTTTGCGTGTGTGCACACGCGTGTGCGTGTGTGTGTTTGTAAGGGAGGCTGTGTGTGGTGAGTGTGTGGGTATATGGGTGTGGATGGGAGGATGTGTACAGTAGGGTGTGTAGAGATGTATTAAGAGGGCATTAGGGAAAAAAAAGAAAAGAAAAAAAAAAAAGAGAGAGCATTAGGGCCTGGCGTGGTGGTGCACGCTTTTAATACCAGCACTTGGGAGGCAGAGGCAGGTATATCTCACGGAGTTTGAGGCCAGCCTGGTCTACATAGTGAGCTCCAGACCAGCTGAGGCTACAGGGAGACCCTGTCTCAAAAAGACACACAAAAAAGAGAGTATTAGACAAGTGTAAGGGGAGTGTGACTGCATATAAAGAAGTGTGAGCACACTGTGAGGGAATGTGAGTGTGCAGTGTGTATATGAGTATGGTAGTGTGAGCGTGGAGGGAGAGGGTGCAAGGAAGGTGTGAGGACGGTGTCAATGTGTGACTATGTGAGAGTGTGTCCCACGGAGGAGACCTGGACAGCCTGGATGCTGGTGTTCTCTGAGTTCACCTGTGGAAGCTCCGACCTCCATGTGATGCTTGGATGTGGGGCCCTTGGAGGCGATGAGGCCCTGAGGGTGGAGCCACTGAGGACGTCAGTGCCCTCCTAAGAGGAGGAACAGAGGTCCCCCACCCACCCCTGGCTGTCTTGAGAATGTGGCCGCATGCAGCCTGGAGACACTGAATCTGGTGCTCCCTGACCTTGCCTTCTAGCATCAGGGGCTGTAAGCAAGGATGGCCTGCTGGGTGAGTCCCAAGCCCTGACACATGGGGGCCGGCGTGACATGGAAGAATAGTCGAGAACAGCCACGCTGAGTTCCAAACAAGATGCTGGCGTCCATGGAAGCGGTTCTCCCTGAAAGGCCAGCTTAAAGTATTGAAGTCCAGAAGCCAGCTGGAACCAGGTCTGGCGACAGCCAAGGTCAGAGGTGACAATGTCAGGTGTGACAAAGTCAAGGTTGATAAAGTCAGGGCTGAGAAGTTTGGGGACAAACCACGTGCGTCCCCTCATGGTACTCGGGAAGCTCTCCACCGTCTCCGGAGCCTTGTGGCCTTGACCCCCAGCCTGGCTACTGACCTGCTCCACTGGACTCTGTATACACTGGCTGTCCCCTGCCCCAGATCACACCCATCACCCCTTAATTAATGAAACAAAAACCTTATCTTAGGATCTGCATCTGAAGAGCCCTATCCAAGGCCCTTCTCTGTGGGAACCAAAATCAGGGGCTGGGGTCCCCAGCACTGACAGTCCATCAGCCCACACAGGAAGCTCCATTTGAGTTGTGGACTGGAAACTGGGGTGGAGGGGTAGGCTGAGTAGGGGCTAAAAGGAAGTCAAGGCAGGGGGAGTGCGGCCACCCGAGGACAGGCCGAACCGCCCTGGCAGCGTATTCAGGGCAGGGAGGGCCGATGCAGTAAGAGCTACAACAGTGTGTGAACACCTCAGTCCAGTGCCACCTACTTCCTGCCCCTGCATCCCAGAGTGCCCCTGGGCCCAAAGAGCAGGCTGGGGACAGAGAGAAGAAAGCAGAGGAAGACAGGTCTGAAGGACCATGCTTGTGGCCCACAAAGCCTGCGTTCACCATGAGAGGCAGCCTGATGCCCAGAAGTGACCACTGTCTTTCATTAGGACTCGGAGCTTCCTGCCACCAAACGCCTAGTGAAATGAGCTCTGTCTCTGGAGAACAGGGTGTCTGTGCCCCAACTGATGGCAAGGCCTTGTCCCGGGTACGTATACTCCCACCTCTGGAGTCCCTAACATGGTAAAAGAACCTCAGGAGATGACCCACATCTTCCTCTGGGGGACAGAGAGCTGCCCAGTTCTGGAGCGCAGCTGGGATGGGACCTGAGGCCTCTGATGGTCACCCTGCGATGGAAGAGGGTGGAGGCCAGGTGAGCTGCCTGTGGGAAATGGGAAGGGACAACTGCCATAGCTGGAGAGATCAGCAACAACTCTAATTTCCCTGAGGGAGGGGCGTGGCCGCCTGACCACATAGCCACCTGACCACTGGGCTGGACTGGGCTAGACTGGAGAAAGTAATTTTCTTCTCAGGCAAGGAAAAGGGACACAGACTAGTTAGCTCTGGGTCCTCTGCAGCTGTCCCTTCTATCACATCCCCAAGGAGCTCCCAGAACCCAGTCTTCTTCTCCTAGTCCACCTGCAGCTTCTGTGAGCCTCCTTGGCCAAGGCACCAGCAGTCTCCATGCAGGTGAATGTAGTTCATCCCAGGGCTTGCCTGACTGTCAGTAGCACTGGACAGACAATTACATCCTCCCCTCAAACACTCTTCATGGCTCCATTTCCCACCTTTGTCCCATGTGCTGTGGTTAAGATGACTCCCCCTAGGATCACCTGCTGATGGGGTGAAGCAATGGACATTTGAGAGGCAGGGCCTCTGGGGAAGTAGCTGGGCCACAGGTGTTCCCATCAGGAATGGATTAATGCTGGTCTCAACTAGGATGGCTCAGGTCTCATGGGACTAGATTCATCCCTTCGGTAAATGGGTTGTTATTGCTGAGCCAGGCATCTCTCCTGGGCCCTCCTCTACATACACAGCTAAACCACCACTGGCCATGCGCCTCACTGGAGCTGGGCCCACTTTGGTGGGATGCTCTTGGACTTCCGGGACTAAGGGTGAAATAAACCTTGCTTCTCTACCAATTTCCCAGACTCCGTTTATTATCACAGCATGAATCAGACAGAGACCCTGGGCCAAGCCTTGCCTTGATGCTCACCTCCCAAAGCCTCTGAAGCTGGCCCTCCCTCTGCTGAGGGGCTTCTCCGATCTCCTGGCTGCTGCTCACTGAGAAAGTTCAGTCAGGCTTGTGGCTGAAGATGTCCCCAGCCTGGACTCTGAATCCAGGTCATTTCACAGTCCTCCCTGGGGCTTCTGGTCCTACATGTTCTCCCAGCACGGGTTAAGAACTTGGGATGGCCAGGCATGGCAGTGCTGCCCTACAGTCCCAGCATTCTGGAGGCTGAGGCAGGAGGATTGCAAGCTTGAGGCCAGCCTGGGCTTCATAGTGAGTGAGACCTGTCTCAGTCAATCACTTGAAATCCACTTAAGACAGATGGAGGATCACTCTACTGCTAAAACCCTCCACGATGTCATCACTAAGTTCTCTCCATCATCGGACTGTCTTCCATACCACCCCCTACTCCCAGCACCCCTGCCTAGCACTCTGCTCTTGCCTGGACTATTCCAGGCCGAGAATGTGTTCCTGCCCTGTCTGCTTCCTTCTAGGTCTTTGCTCAAATCCTCCTCACCCTGCAGGGCTTCCTCATGACCCCCATGCGTCACACACGCTATCCAACGTCTCTCTCACTCTGCCTCCCGCAGGAGCATTCTGGGACCCATACAGCAGGTGCCTGGCAGAGCTGGTCTGAGCACAGGCCTGCAGGGCCTGGAGTCCAGGCCTGCTCCTTGTCTCAGCCTCCACATGCTGGCCCTATCCTAGGAAAGCCTTGGCCAGCATGTGACTAACAGGATAAAGGTGAAAGTGATCCATTCTGTCCCATCCCTGTGATATCCCCCAAATCCTCACCATGTCAACATACCTTTCACATTTTATTCCAGCATCTCCAGAGATCCATTATATACAGACTGTATTTATACACAGATAATATACACCATATATACGTGTTCATATATATTCACACACCAGCCCATGTGCTCAGACACACACACACACACACACACACACACACACACACACACTATCTCTCTCTCACCCTTCCTGGAGGGCATGGCCACTTTGCCTCAGGGCCCTGCTCAGCTCCGACAGAAGGTTCTGGGCTCTGCAGGCAGTGGTGAGGTTTTGTTTTTTGCTTTAAAAAAAAGGCCACTTTCTCCAGATGTGTCCTTCTACTCCCTAGACCCTAAAACCCCTCCCCTAAACACTCTGAATTTATTTTCTAAAGAAGAGGTTTCCCTCCACTCTGCCAAGGCCCCAGTGGAGAATTCAGACCTGTGTCATGGCCTGTGCAGGTTCCTGAGGGGACCAGAAGGGGTCCCAGCATGTCTGTAGTGGTCCAGGTGCCCGGCACCCTCCTGATGGAGAGTGAACAGCTATAGTGCCAACGGCACCTGCCAGATAAGGAGTGTGCTGTCCGTCTCCCCGCATGGGGCTGACCGCCCACCCACACCACCTGGGGCACTGCCAAAGTGACGATAGCCTTGCCCGCCCGAGATAATGGCAACAGAGCAGATCTCCTTCCGGTGGGCGTCCCGGGCGCTGGGCCGGCTGCGCACCCAGACGTCAGGGTCATCCGCCATCTCATAGATGGAGCCATCCTCCTCACTGTGTTCCAGCGCTGAGCTATCCGTGGGCACCGGTTCCCGCACTGACAGCAGGGGCCCCGGCAGGTGGGCCGTGGAGCGCAGGCGGTACTGCAGCAAGATACCCTTCTTACGTGTCAGCTCTCGACCCGTGTGGCTGTCGGGTGCAGGCACCAGCTCGTGAGCCTGGCCATCTGCCTTGTCCTCCTTAGCCCGGGGTCCCTCAGACTCTTCCTGGTCGCTCCGTAGAATGTCAGGGGCTAAGATGCTCATGGCCACTGCCAGGAAGGCTACAGGTCCACAGTGACCATTGAGAGACACCATACCTTTCCCTGTGAGAAAAAGGGCAGGGGAGAGGGCCCGAGGGCCAGGGGCTTTAAGGAAGACCCCAGGGCCTCTGGGGAACTTTTTGGGTAGGTTGGGCATTTTTTGTGTCATCTATGTTGGCACCTCCCCAGAGGTCTGCCACGCTCCAGGGCATGACTTCATAGACCGAGCAGGATCCACAATTACCCAGGGCGAAATGGCCTCGCTACCAACTCCCTGTCAGCTCCACCCAGAAAGTCAACCCATCTGACAGCCCTTCCTTCTGGGCCTAGCTCTATACCCTGAGGGCATCCTGCCTGCATCAACATGAGAGAACTGCCACTCAGCTCTGCCCCATCTCTGTCCATCACACACCCACCACCTGGATCATGGCTGTCGTGGGCATCACCAGCCCTTGGATCCCCATGTCCCACCCCAGCCAGGGTGGCTCATTGGGTACACAAAATCCTGTAGTGGGTAGCATCATGAAGACAGGATACCCGGGAGTCTAGAAGAGTGTGGAAGTCTGACTCTTGCCTCTCAAGGCAGAGGCCAAGGAAGTCCAAACACTAATGGTCTTCCATAACCCTGCTCTTGTTTTCCTAGGCCTAAGGTCACAGGCCAGGGAAGACTAGCTGCCATATCGGACACAGAACCCTGAAAGGTGGTCCATCCCCGGAGCCCACACTTATTTCCTGTCTTTCACGCTGGGATTTCTTGAAACTGCTGTGGAGGGGGGCAGCAGAGACCCAGGGCAGCCTCTGCCATCAGTCAGATAGGCAGATGAGTGTCTCTCCAAGCCCTCAAATCATCCTACCTGTATCACCTACTGTACCCAGATCAGGAAGCTGAGACTCTGGAGATAGGAGATGATGGGCTGGGATTATGTCATTCTATGCTGTGACCAAGCTGAGAGGGATTGGGAGGCTAGACTCTACCATGAACCAATGGAGAATACAGATACCTGGGCCTATGAACCAATGGAGAATACAGATGCCTGGGCCCATGAACCAATGGAGAATACAGACGCTTGGGCCCATGAACCAATGGAGAATACAGATGCCTGGGCCCATGAACCAATGGAGAATACAGACGCTTTTGGCCCATGAACCAATGGAGAATACAGATGCCTGGGCCCATGAACCAATGGAGAATACAGACGCCTGGACCCTTGAACCAATGGAGAATACAGACACCTCCCCATGAACCAATGGAGAATACAGACGCCTGGGCCCATGAACCAATGGAGAATACAGACGCCTGGGCCCATGAACCAATGGAGAATACAGACGCCTGGGCCCATGAACCAATGGAGAATACAGACATCTGGGCCCAGTTCCCTTCTCATCCCAGCAGCCAAGCCTCCAGCCCCACCAAGACACCCCCCAGAGCCTTACCTGTGATCTTGGGGATACCCTCCAGCCGGGGCACAGGCAACAAGACAATGACACCCTGGTCGGTGCCCACCCACAGCAGACCTTGGCAAATGAGGAGGCTGGTGACACACAGGTGCTTCTGGCCTGTGGAGAGAGGGACAATGTGAGCTCGGTGTCCTAGGTGACAGCTGAACAACCAGATTTCCCCCAAGACTATGGTTAGGACACAGGTAACCAATTGGGCCTTAATCTCCTCCTGGGTGAAATGGGATGTAGACACAATGGTGGGATGCTGCGGGCAGAGCCTGGCACAAAGGGGCAGTTGGGTGGTCCATGCCAGGACCACAACCAGCTGGCCTGGCTGTAGAGCCAGTGAAGATGAGGAAGATCCAGGGCAGAGTCCAGGAACAGGCCTACTGACAGCAGATGGGTAGATGGAGGATGGGTGGATGGATGGATGGATGAGTAGATAAATGGATCCATGGATTTATGGAGGGAAGGAAGGAGGGAGAGAAGGAGGAATGGATGGACAGATGAAAAGAAGGATGGGTAGGTAGGTAAACAGATGGGTGTATGGGTCAATGGATGGATAGGTGTATGCAGATGGATGGATAGGTGCACACAGATGGATGGATAGGTATATGCTGATGGATGGATAGATGTACGCAGATGGATGGATAGGTGTACACAGATGGGTGGATATGTGTATGCAGATGGATGGATAGGTGCACGCAGTACGCAGATGGATGGATAGGTGTACACAGATGGATGGATAGGTGTAAGTAGATGGATGGATAGGTGTATGCAGATAGATGGATGGATGGATAGGTGTACACAGATAGATGAATAGGTGTATGCAGATGGATGGATAGGTGTACACAGATGGATGGATAGGTGTATGCAGATGGATGGATAGGTGTACGCAGATAGATGGATAGGTGTATGCAGATGGATGGATAGGTATATGCAGATGGATGGACAGATGTACACAGATGGATGGATAGGTGTACACAGATGGATGGATAGGTGTACACAGATGGATGGATAGGTGTACGCAGTACGCAGATGGATAGGTGTATGCAGATGGATGGATAGGTGTACGCAGATGGATGGATAGGTGTACGCAGATGGATAGGTGTATGCAGATGGATGGATAGGTGTATGCAGATGGATGGATAGGTGTACGCAAAAGGATGGATAAGTGTATGCAGATGGATGGTTGCATGGGTTAGAAGATGGATGGAGTGTGCTGAGTGGTGGGCGAATGAGTGGGCAGATGGATGGATTTGTAGATGGGGGAGTAAATAGATTCATGAGTTAATGAATGAGGGAGAGGAGGGAAAGAAGAAGGGATAGGTGTGTGTATTGATGGACTGATAGAAGGAGGGATGGATGGGCAGGTGGATGGATGAATAAGTAAATAGATATGTGAATGGGTAACCAGGTGGATGGGTGGGTAGATTGGAAGATGAGGGGAAGGCAGGTGGACTGGCGGATGGATGGATGGATGGATGGATGGATGGATGGATGGATGGATGGATGGGTCACTGGGAGAATGAATGATGAACACAGAGAAGAAAGGACCTGGATGCTGATGTTCCTTGGCAGCCATATGGATTTGGACAAGTCACTTCTTTCCTCCATCAATGAATATATTACAAAGATACTTTGTTCACTTTCATAATTATTAGAAATGTCAGATGATGCCAGGTGTGGTGGCACATGCTTCTAATCCCAGCACTCGGGAGGCAGAGGCAGGCAGATCTCTGTGAGTTCAAGACCAGCCTGGTCTACAAACTGAGCTCCAGGCCAGCTGGGACTAAAGGGAGACCCTATCTCAAAAAAAAAAAGTCAGATGAATACTTACATGCTTACAGACTATATATATATATATATATATATATATATCTATATATAAAATACAAATAAAAAAAAAAAAAAAAAAAAAAGTTTTCTTTGGTCTTTTTGAGACAGGGTCTCCCTGTAGCCCCAGCTGGAATTCACTATGTAGATCAGGCTGGCCTTGAACTCACAGAGATCTGCCTCCTGAATGATGGGATTAAAGGCATGCACCACCATACCTGGCCTAGATTGTTATATATAATTGCAATACATGTATGGATGAGGGGTGGGTGGATGGATGGGTTAGTGGATGGGTAGATGAGTAGACAAGTGCATGGGCAGGTGTATGTACTATGTGTGAGTAAGCACACATATGCCCACACACTGAGAACAGCTTTGAGACCACAGTACAGTCAATCAGAGGAGGTTCTCAGGATAAGATTTATCATTATTTAAAGGCCTTAGACTCTACTCTGCTAAGATCGGCTTCATCCCAACCACAAACCCACAAAAATAACAAGATCAAGAGAGGGGGTTGTGGCAACATTGCATCCCACATGTTTTGTCTTCCTTCCCATAGACCCTGGGCCCAGGACTGGCAGGGGCCGGTTCCCAAGGCCTCCACATCCTTGCCTCCAGCATGGCAGAAACTTGACAAATGAAAGGAAGATGAAGAAGAACCCAAAGAGACAGGGGAGCTGAGAAATGACTTCATCTGTCGAAATCGTTCTGGGGCCCTTCTCGCCCTCCGCCTCAAGGAAAAAGAGAGGCGTTCACAAACGGTCCAAAAGAAAAAAAATTCTAATAGTGGATAAATATTTGATCATAGAGACTTAATACGCAGGACTCAGCTCACCCTAGCCGTCTATCTAGAGATATACAACTTTTAAAAGCTCAGAGTCTTGGAGAACATTTTATTAATGACCTGCTAGTTAGAGGAGGAGGGAGTTTGGGTTAAAAAAAAAAAAAAGCATTAATATCAGCTGGGTACTCCAGTGGAAGGAAGGGTCGGGGAAAGGAAGCGTGATAAATTTTTAACACGCCCTTAAAAAAAACCCACACTTAGAGGAGGAACAAATTTATTACTAATTATGCAATTATTTCATTTGGCGGTCTGAGGGAGAAGAAATACTTAAAAGCCTGTTTAAAATATCTCTAATAAAGAATTTAAGAATCCTGCTGTTGTCCTTCCATGGGGTGGACAGGAAGCTTCCCTGTGCCCTCCAATACCCACCCTCAAATCCCAGCCCTGTGACTAGGGGTGGCATCGGCTCAGTTTGGGGATTGGAGGTGCCTCTCAGTTTGGAGAGATCCCCAGTGGACTTAGTTTCCCAGCTTGGCTCGTCAGGGAAGCTCAGGCCTGGGAGACCAAGGTCTGTGCAGGACTCAGATCCTGGGAGGACCCCCATCTGCTGACACATGGCAGGACACTGACCTAGAAGCTCAGGGTGGGCAAGAAGCCCCTTGCAGGAGAGACCTGGTAACAGGCTGGTGTGATGGGGACACAAAGATGGGAATGATGATTTATAAATGTCCCCTTCAGGACTAAGATTTCCTGTGCCAGAATCTTTGGGATGAGGAAACTGAGGCCCGAGAGGGGGTGTGTCCACCACCTGACCAGTGGGGTGACACAGGCAGGCCAAGCACAGTATCTAGGGTCACCTGACTCTAGAACAGTCCCTTAGCCACTGTGGGTATCACTTTCCAGAATGGCTGCAAAGAACATCCACACTAGTGGTCAGGAACACGTGTGTGTGTGTGTGTGTGTGTGTGTGTGTGTGTAATGTCAGCCACAGCACGGGAGCTGCCGCTCTCCCACCCCAGAAGATCCACCCACAGACCAGCCTCAGACATCCAAAGCTGCTCGTCTCTCACTCTCTTCTACCCCCACCAGAGAGACTCTGAAGATTTTCAAAGGCCTGTAAGATTATCCATTTTTTTTCATTCTTCCATTATCTTGAAATA
Source organism: Rhizomys pruinosus (assembly GCA_009823505.1). NCBI lineage: Eukaryota > Metazoa > Chordata > Mammalia > Rodentia > Spalacidae > Rhizomys > Rhizomys pruinosus. The sequence goes on along the minus strand of VZQC01014125.1, from coordinate 506,335 downwards.
ATTTAGCTATCAAGATAAATGCAGAAGTATTTCTGTGATACGGAGAATTTTTTTATCGTGGTTATATGATAGATGAAACTGGTCCCTACTTTCATGAAATAGAATCAAACTGAAGAGGGGAAAAAGAAAAGACAGGTGTAAAAAGGATCGTGAACGACACAGCCCCCCATTCCCCCCGCTCCCATCCCCGGACTCCAAGACAGGAGAGTGGCACAGAGGGACTGTCCCCTATCTCAGCTACCTCCCCCGATGCAGCTTCCGCTCTCAGAACAGCACCCATCTCATAGAGAGGCCAGAGCCCCGGGAGATAGGGCCCAAGACCACATGGTGGCTACCCTGAGGCCAGCTGTGTCTCCTCCCAGCATTCCCTTCCAGTCACAAATATAGCAGGACCCTGAGACACAGCACAACAGACAGGGCATGTGGCCTTGCTGAGGAAACCTGTTTGTACACCTATAACTCAGGCCTGAACAGCAGCTTCCAGGCCTAAAGTGAAAGCCTAAGAGGTCATGAGGAGGGCCCGGCCCACCCAGCCCAGGGTTCACGACTGCTGCAGCCCAGCTTGCTAGTAATGGCTGCTCCCGCCCCAGGTGATGCCCTGACTGGCCAGGAAGCAGTAGCAGGTTGGAGGACTTCTGAGTCCCAGTTGGAAATCGGGACCAGCAGACCTCAGGGGAGGACAGAGGTCATCTAGATCCACACGGTGCTGGCCAGTGTGACTTCCTGGGCCTCCGAAGGCAGGTCCCCAGCTCAGTCCAGACCTGCTCCCAGCCTTGTCACAGCATATCTGTCAGAACTTACTGAAGTGACACACTGGATCTTTCCCTGGCCCCTGGGCCCTTCTAGCTTCCTGGCTGATGACCTCAGCCCTGCCTGAGATGCTTGGGCAGAACATAACTGGTTTCCTACCAGAGCAGCCTGGTAGACTGGTGGAAGCGGACTGGCTGAAGATGGATGGAAGCAGGAGGAACTGGTACCAGCAGCCATGTGGGTGGCACTGAGACAAGCTTGAGGGGACCAAGTAGGGTCTGCTTTGGGTCCTCAGAGAAGCCCCTGCATTGGGGCAGCCATCATTGGGGAGTGACTCTACAGAGGCCTCAAGACAGGGGAGTACGGCAGGGTGCTGTGTAAGGCCCTCACCCCTTCATCTCATGGACAGCTTCATAGTATGAAGGACAGACTCCCAAAAGCTGCCATCCAAACCTTTATCCTCACAGCACCTCCAAAGCTGTGGACCAGCAAATGGACAGAATGTGCACCTTTCTTCAAGAAACTTCCAGGGAAAGAGGCAGAGGAGGGCCGCCTCTCCCACCCTTCCTTCCTCCCACCAGATCTGAGGTACGATCAAGCTTTTGGTCAACCTGGGCACTGGGACATTATAGGCAGCCTGGGTCCACACCCAACACGGCTTTTTGGCAGCAGCTCCTGGCACAGGAGCGTCCACCAGACTCAGCCCCACCTTCTGAGCACCCAGGCTGCCTGGGCAGCAACAGGAAGCACAGAGGGACAGGAATGGGAGGCTTTGGTGGGCCAAGACACTTCTTGCCCCACCTGTTGTCGTGGTACCCATGTCAGACTGCCCCAACTGGCTGCGCTGCCTCACCTGGCAGGAGGAAGGTGGTCCTGGTGGCAATGTTGATCTCCTGAAGATGCTCCAGGGTCTCCGTGTGGAAGAGGCGAATGGACGACCCAGAGGAGAAGGCCATCCAGACGCCGCTGCCTGCCTTCACCATGTGCGTCACGCTCACTGCCTCGTCCTGGTGTGCCTCGAAGCTTTGCTGCGCACAGAGAGGAGGTGTGTCAGGCAGGCCTTCCACCCCGGCCTCCTGACCACCCACACTCTAGGGTCGGTTGTTTCTACATTCTTCAAGGACACAAGCTTAAGCCGAGCTCTGTCTGAACGCTGGGCTGGGAGGGACCCTGGAAGTCCTGCTTGCCGCATGGGAAAGGTCTACACCACCAGAGGAAGCCAGGCTGCAGTGCTGACCAATTCTCAAGTTCTAAATGCTTTTAACATGGGTGACTTCAGACAACCAATGTGACAGCAATAGGCTCAGGCAAAGACTCATGCTTAGCTCTTGAGCGGAGAGGACTTGGTTCCAACATACGGGGGTGTCTTTGGGGTCTGAAAACGGTAGCAGGGTAGGGGAGCCACAGCCAGTGGAAGGAATATACTTTTGTTTTGTTTTTGAAACAGGGTCTTCCTACATATCCCTGGCTAGACTGACACTCACTTTGCAGTCCAGGCTGTCTCCCAATTGCATGCTGGGATCACAGGTGTGTAATACCATGCCCCAACTATGTATGTTATTTAGAGTGACTACGCCGACCTTCAACACTGTTGGGGAAAGGGGATCTTTCATAGTACGGGGGTGGGGAATGTCAAGAAAGAATGTTCAAAACAGAGGGACCAAGCATTCAACAGCAAATGAGGGAAGTGCGTAGATTAAAGGTAGAGCTGGTAAACAGCATCTCTTCTAAGAAGCAGGATCAGGAGGAAGAGGAACTACTCCATCGCATTCAGTTTTCTTTTTACAAATAGGCATAATTTTATTTTTATTTATTTATTTTTATTAATTTTATTTCTTTCTGTATGTGTATGAATGTACTGTCTGCATGCAAGTTTGTGCACCCGTGTCGTGCAATGAAATAGGCATAATTTTTAACTTAAACAAAGAAAAGAAGTTTGGGATACAAGGTTAGGGAAATGGCTCAGTCATTAAAGTCCTTGCTCTACAAGCGGGAGGATCCAAGTTTGATCCCCAAAACTCACATTTAAAGAAAATCTGGGCATGGTGGTCCACACCTGTCATCCCAGCACTGGGGAGGCCAAGACGAGGGGTCCTTGGGGGCCCCTGGCCAGCCAGCCAGCCTGCTTGGTGAGTTCCAAGTGAAGGAGACTCGGTCTCAACAAAGGAGGGAAGGGAAGGGATAGGGAGATGACTCGGTGGGTAAAGCACTTGCCACAAAAGAATGAGGACCAGAGTTCAGATCTGAGGCACTGTCATAGACACCTGGAGGGTGCAGTGGTCTGTCTAGAATTCCAGCCTCAGATGGCAAACGGAGGTCCATCATATCAGCAGCCATATCTACAATCTCAGAGACAGGGGATCCATCATATCAGCAGCCATATCTACAATCTCAGAGACGGGGGGGTCCATCATATCAGCAGCCATATCTACAATCTCAGAGATGGGGGATCCATCATATCAGCAGCCATATCTACAATCTCAGAGTTTGATTGAGAGACCCTGCCTCAATGAACATGGTAGAATAGTGACCAAAGATGATTCCTAATATCAATCCTCCACACGTATCAGGCCTCCACACATATGTGTGCACATGTGTGTGCCCATACACATCAAACATGCATACACACATACACACAAAAATGGGATGGTACCCGAGTCATGATACCAAGGTTGTCTTCTGGCCTCCACTCAAATTTGCACATTTCCACACCCCCCACCACACGCACATTTAAAATACATAGGTCAGACTTCATTCCCCTGCAGAAGAAAGTCCATGTCCCTTACTTAGCCCAGGGAGGTAGCTTAACCCCACCCTCATCCAGCCTTCCCTCCATTCCCTCTGCTCCAAGCAAACCAAGTCTGGGTCTGATTGATGCTCAGGACATCTCTGTGTAAGCGATGGCCTGCAAGGACAGGAACACCCACTGTCCTCCTTCACCATCTAAAGATGCCCCTTCCAGGTCCCTATTTCATGGAGCTGCCTTAGCTGCCCACCGACCAGCCCCTCCTTCTGACCATTACCTTCTGTCCAGGGCGGGTCACCTACTCCACCTATGGCTCCGTGCATCTACCTCCCTGCTGTGACTCGGATCTTAAGTATCCCTAAGGCCCATGTGCGAAGGGCTTGGCTGCCAGGCTTTCCTGATTTGGGGAGGCAGCGAGGCCTGCAGGATGTGGGGCCAGGTACAAGGCAGTAAGGTCACTGGAGGCGGCATCCTGGCAGGGGCGAGTGGGTCTGGCACCCTGGCTCCTTCCTTTTTCTTTTTCTCTTCACAGCTGCTATGAGGCAAACAGCCCTCTTCCGCCTTGTGTTCCCACCACAATTCACTGTGCTGCCATACGCCCACAGCAACACGGGCCAAACACAACCACGAACCAAAACCTCTGAAACTGGGAGCCAAAATAAACTGATTCTATCAGGTATTTTGTCACAGCGACAGGAAGCCAGCTCCCTCATTCCCACACTAGACTTCAAGGACAGAGATGGGGTGCCAGGCCTTAGCATCTGCCCTGCACAGCACATGGCAAAAGTGGCTCTGAGAATGAAGGATGGACCACTAAAATCCCTCCATAGCACACACAGGAGCACAAGTATACCAAACTGGAAGTGACCTAAGTCCCCAGCCTCAAGGGACAATCACAGCCCAGTCTTCCTAAATGGCCCTATTTCCACTTAAAACCATGTTTACAGATACCTCATAAACACACACACACACACACACACACACACACACACACAGAAAATGTGGGTATAACCGTAGCATATGAAAAATCAAAACACACTGCCAAACTAGGGAATTGGGTGAGCAGCCAGGGTGGGGTAGGGACCTGCACAGGGTGGGTTATTCTAGGAAAGAACCTGGTGGGTTCCTCTTTTCAACTTTTTCTTCAGGGAGTATTCATTTGATTGGAAGCCCAAGTCTGACAGAACATTGATTTAGAATCACACCCACTAGGAAATCTCATTTCCTTTAGAGCCTCACAGACCCTGGCCTCCATTTCCACGTTTATAATGAATACTGGCATGGGGTCACTTGGGGCAGGAGACCCTGTCACAGGCCTGGTGCCCAAGGGTTTTCACTCACCCAGGAGATATTCCTGAGACCCTATGACATGTCTAGCAATAGGGCTCACTGTAACACAAGAATCATTCCCAATACAGGATTAGAAATCACGTTAGAGAAGGTTGGAGAGGTGGTTCAGTAGTTAAGAGCACTGGCTGCTCTTGCCAAGGACCTGGGTTCAGTTTCCAACACTCACATGGCGGCTAGCAACCCTCTGTAACTCCAGTTCCAGGGTATCTGACACCATTTTCTGGCCTCTACTGGCACTCTGTCGCTCAGGGCCTGCAACCCAGCTCTGCTTCCAACCCGTCACTGCTGGTCCAGCCTAGGCCTTTGCTTGAGTTATGCTCCTTGCAGGAAATCCACTGATGGTTCCTCCTTTGTCAAACACAGCCTGCAGTGAGAGGCAGGAGGGTTCAAGTGGGGACCTCCCAGGAGGCCTGACTGGGAAGAGTCGGGAGAAACAGCGGCCCACAGCCAGAGGAATGCCCTTCAGCTAGTGGTCAGTGCCCTGAGCCTGGGGGACACCCCTTGGCCAGTGGTCAGTGCCCTGAGCCTAGGGAACATCCCTCAGCCAGTGGTCAGTGCCCTGAGCCTAGGGAACATCCCTCAGCCAGTGGTCAGTGCCCTGAGCCTGGGAGACATCCCTCAGCCAGTGGTCAGTGCCCTGAGCCTGGGGGACACCCCTCAGCCAGCAGTCAGTGTCCTGAGCCTGGGGGACACCCCTCAGCCAGCAGTCAGTGTCCTGAGCCTGGGGGACACCCCTCAGCCAGCAGTCAGTGCCCTGAGCATGGGAGATGCCCTTCAGCCAGTGGTCAGTGCTCTGCGTGGTGATGGACTGACCCAGCGGCTACAGTGGAAGGGAGGCCCATGCTTGTCTGTGGACTTTTCTAAGAAACAGCAAGCACGAGCTTGCCTGCAAATGTACACAGCAGCAGGGAGGCAGCATCTGGGAAGTGACTCCCCATGGAAAGGTCAGAGTCGTTGCTGGCCCCCCAAAAGGCTAAAGACAATGAAAGCTAAACAGAGGAGGCCGTGTCTGAGTCTGCAGCCGCCACACTGCTCTCTGCCAATGCTCTAATCGAAGAAGTCTGCAGCAGAAACCCAGTCTGGTTTCTCCAAAGGTGGAACAGTGAGACAATGCCAGGCCCCATGGGCTCTTCAGGCCCATGCCAAGCCATGAAGACCAGGCATGTGGGGGGTCACCCAGGGCTGTAGGCCATCTGGGCCTGCTCAAGGACCTCAGCTCATGCAAAGAATCTGAATCCTGGGATGGGAGCTGGTCTTGAAGTCTCAGCTGAGCCTCCTGGGCTCACAGAGGGACACTAGGTGCAGATACCAGGACGTAACAGCACCATGGGTCCTAGAGGGAGTTCAACCCAGTGCCCCAGATTGAGAGAAGACAGCAGTGGGACCCAGGCCCCAGTGCCCACTGGGCTTTGTGCTGACAGGCCACACAGCTGCCATGTTGGTAAATCAAGCTTTCCTGGAAGCCAGTCCAGGCCACACAGGGAAGAATGCAGTTAGGAAACCAGGCACACAGCCCTCTTAACAGTGCAGAGATCCTGCCAGCAGGTCACATGCCTTCCCTGGCAGGTCTGCGGGTGGTGGAAGGGACACAGCTAGTCTGAGGAGATGCCAAACACAAAATAAGAGTATCCGTGTGAACGGGAGTATTCTCCCAAGCTCTGCTCCTGAAAGAGCACCCTGAGTGCTCCCAGTCCACCCGACCTCAACTCATGCTCCCCTGAAGGGGCACCAGCCAAGGCTCCTGGGAAACAGCAGGGCAGGGAAAGTGGGGACAGAATCCAGAGCAAGGACTTAGTGACAAGTAACAGGGAAGTGTTCCCAGCAGCCGGGACCCAGATGGAAAAGGCCCACAGCCCAAACAGTGCTAAGTATCAAAATATAATGACAGTCCTGGCTTCAAGCATGCTGCATTTTATACCTACAATCCTGGCACTCCGTAGGCTGAGGCAGGAGGATCACCAGGAGTCCAAAATCTGGACTATACAGTGAGAAACTAAATTAAACTCAGTAGATCAACTTAGGGACGTGCAGCGACAACAGGAGAGAGATGCGGAGGGCCAGGAGAGCCCAGCCCACAGCACGCGTCGGGGAGGGAGGCGCAGCCCGAGGCACATGTGGGGGAGGGAGGCCCAGCCCGCGGCACGCATGGGGGAGGGAGGCGCAGCCCACCGCACGCATTGGGGAGGGAGGCCGAGCAGGACAGCGGTCAATTTACAAATGACCAAGGGTCCTGGGTGATTTGCTAAGGGGCAGGAAACTCACCCAGCAGGCAATTCAACCATCACAGAAGCTCTTCAGGATGGGCAAGCCTGGCAGACCCTGGACCCTGGGCAGTGGGGTGTGGAGGGGATGCCATGGGTGTGAGGCTTCCCCACACAACACCTGACTAAACACTCTAGTCCCACTGAGGTGTAAGAAACCACAATTCTGCTGGGCGTGGTGGCGCATGCCTTTAATCCCAGGACTTGGGAGACAGAGGAAGGGGGATCTCTGTGAGTTCAAGGCCAGCGTGGTCTATATAGTGAGTTCCAGGACAGCTGGGGATACCGGGAGACCCTGTCTCAAAAAAAAAAAAATAAATAAATAAATAAAAGAAACCACACTTCTGCACAATTCTGGGGCTGGAGAGATGGCTCAGCAGTAAGAGCATTACTGCCCCTGCAGAGGACCTGGGTTGGATTCTCAGCACCCACATGACAGCTAACAACCATCTTTAGCTCCAGCCCCAAGGGATCTGATGCCCTCTTCGGACCTCAGTGAGCATAGCACAACACAGGTACACTTACATATACGCAGGCAATACACTCATACACATAAAATAATAAAAAATAAAATATAAAAACTCATAATTCTAAGCTGTAGGCCTTTCATAAGGCACTGCCCTGGACTTCTGAAGAAGATATGGTGTCACTGGGAATGGAGAGAGAGAGCTCAGTGGTTAAGAGCACTGACTGCTCTTGCAGAAGAGCCAGGTTCAATTCCCAGCACAAGTGACAGATGGCTAACAACCATCTGTAACACCAGTTCCAGGGAATCTGAGACCTTCCTCTCACTCCACAGCCATTGCACGACATGGGTGCACTTACACACACGCATATACTCATACACACAAGATAACTAAGTAAATAAAATATTTTTTAAAAAGATGTGGTGTCATACCCCTGGAATCCCAAGGGGTAAAAGAATGGAGAATTACAAGCTAGCCTTGGCTACATGGTAAAACTTTGTCTCAAAACAAACAAAAACGTAAACATCATATATATTTTTTTAAGCAGAGGAGGAGACTACAAACACACAACACAAAACCCAAGGAGTGTCCCTGGGCTGACTCCTGAGTGTCCCTAGGCTAAGTCCTGAATGTCCCTGGGCTGATTCCTGAGTGGCTCTGGGCTGAGTCCTGAGTGTCCCTGGGCTGACTCCTGAGTGTCCCTGGGCTGACTCCTGAGTGTCCCTGGGCTGACTCCTGAGTGTCCCTGGGCTGACTCCTGAGTGTCCCTGGGCTGACTCCTGAGTGTCCCTGGGCTGACTCCTGAGTGTCCCTGGGCTGACTCCTGAGTGTCCCTAGGCTGACTCCTGAGTGGCTCTGGGCTGACTCCTGAGTGGCTCTGGGTTGACTTCTGAGTGTCCCTGGGCTGACTCCTGAGTGTCCCTGGGCTGACTCCTGAGTGTCCCTGGGCTGAGTCCTGAGTGTCCCTGGCATGACTCCTGAGTGTCCCTGGGCTGACTCCAGAGTGTCCCTGACATGACTCCTGAGTGTCCCTGGGCTGACTCCTAAGTGTATCTGGGCTGACTCCTGAGTGTCTCTGGGCTGACTCCTGAGTGTCTCTGGGTTGACTCCTGAGTGTCCCTGGGCTGACTACTGGATGGATGGAGACCAAGCAACTCTGGGAATGAAAGGGATGTGAGCATTTGCACAGTATTCAATAATAAGAATATTGCCGGGCTGGAGAGATGGCCTAGCGGTTAAGAGCGCCAACCGCTCTTACAGAGGACCTGGGTTCGATCCCCAGCACCCACATGGCGGCCAAGAACCGTCTGAAACTCCAATTCCAGGAGAACTCCAGTTCCAGGGGAATCTGACACCCTCTTCTGACCTCCGCGGCATTGCACGACACGGGTGCACAAACTTGCATGCAGACAGTACATTGATACACATACAGAAATAAATAAATGCCGGGCGTGGTGGCGCACGCCTTTAATCCTAGCACTTGGGAGGCAGAGGCACTCGGATCTCTGTGAGTTCAAGGCCAGCCTGGTCTACAGAGTGAGTTCCAGGACAGCCAGAGCTACAGGGAGACCCTGTCTCAAAAAAACCAAAAAAAAAAAAAAAAAGAATATTGCCTAATAGAAATAACTGGATAACAGGTGAGTTCCTGGGTATGACCTGCCACAGTAGATATAGACCATCCACTGTACAGTGAGGGCTGGGGTGTGGCTTAGCCATGGAGCCCTGGGTTCTAATCCCAGCACTGTCAGGCAATACATTCATACCCATAAAATAAAAATAATAAATAAATTGTGTTAAATAATTAATTAAAAAGTTGTGGGGAAGCTGGGCATAATGGCACATGCCTTTAATCCCAGCACTGGAGACGCAGAGGTAGGCGGATCTCTGTGCAATTGAGGCGAGCCTGGTCTACATAGCCAGTACCATGTCAACTGGAACTACAGGGAGACCCTGTCTCAAAAAAACAAACAACTAACGAAACAGAAAGTTGTGGGGGGGGGAGCTATTAAGTGAACACATAAACAAATTAAACAATTAAGCTGGCCACAGGAGGGCAGGGCCCAGTCTAGCCACTCCTGTCAACTCCGCTCTGCAGGCTGCCTCAGTGTCCTCTTTTCTTTTTAAACAGGTACAGAAAGGACGACCCCACAGAGCAGATGTGCAGCTCACCACAAGGTCCCTGCATGATGCTGTTTGGGGTAGGCGGGGTCAGGATGACACAGTGTCCACTCCCACCCATGATGCCCTCCCTGCAGCCTCTGGCCACCCAGCCTTGGCCACCCACACTGCTGGTTCCAGGAGAGTGATCTTCTAGGAGAAGTGCTGACACAGCCAGCCCTGTAATATTTATGTGCCTCCAGGTGCCACTTCTGTGCCGTTTCCATAAATTCCCAGGGTGATCCGCTCAGCATTCAAAGTCTTAGAGCTGAGGTGACACGAGGGGCCAGGAGGAAGGCGGGTGCAGGGACCCACCCAGGAAGCAGACCTTCTCCAAAGACATACAGGGTGCTGGGTCACAGTACTACATTGGAGCAGAGATTTTAAAAGGAGAGCCAACAAACTCAGGGAGAGGACAGAGGGATACAGATGGGTGGACCCCATCTCATGAGCCCTCTCCAGAGGCTTGGAGGAAACTCAGCCCCAGCAGTCAGTCAAGGTTGGGGCTAAAGAGGTTCTTGCTGAACCATCTCTCCAGCTCCATTCTCCACTGTTCTTTAGGGATATGGGCCCTGGTAGTTGGAGTGTACTATGGAGGATGGAAGCACGCATATGAGTTTATGAGCAGCGCAAATTAGACTTGGTTATTTTTTTATATTAGTTGTAGATCTTTATTTTTTATTTATTTTAATTTATTTTTTTATGTGTATGAATGTACTGTCTACATGCAGGTTTGTGCGCCCGTGTCATGCAATGCTGCAGATGTCAGAAGAGGGTGTCGGATTCCCCTGGAACTGGAGTTACAGACGGTTCTCAGCCGCCATGTGGGTGCTGGGGATCGAACCTGGGTCCTGTGCAAGAGCAGTCGGAGCTCTTAACCGCTAGGCCATCTCTCCAGCCCCTAGACTTGGTTATTTAAAAAGAGGACATGAGGCCGCAGGGGAAGGATCGGGGTGGATATGATCAGAACACATCATCTACATGTATGAAATTCACAAAGAACTAATAAAAATATATTTTTTTAATTTCTACGCCAGTGATGGGGACATGGCTCAGTGGTGGAGCTCTTGCCCAGCAGGCATGAGGCCCTGGGTTCTGCTCCCAGCACAGACAAAAAAAGTCCCACTAAGTCTTGTTTGGTACTAAATATCCTGTACCCTCCCTGTTCACCTCAATGACAGCCCGGGTCAAGCTATTCAGCATTGTCCTGTGTCAAGTCTATACCATTTTTCTTCTTTAAATCAGAACTCAACTGAAGTTATCCGTTGGTGTACCCAGCTCTTAAGAGACTGACTGTGGGAAGCATCTCGAGGCCTGTGCTATTGCAGTCCCCTCCTTAGTCCTGTCTAAGGTCCTTTTGTCTTCTGCTTTTACAGGAGTCAGTCTAGCATTTGCTCTTCAGTATCCACACCCACCGGAGGAAAGGGCTGGGATTGAGGCCCCCTGGGGCCACTGAGTACCCTCAGTGGGTTCTGTCCTTAGCAGCTGTCCCAGCCTTGTCCTGTATTAACAAGTCCCAGGGCCGGGGCCCACCTGGAACCTGCGCTGGAGCCTGGGCCCAGCACTGCAGGGATGTTAGTAAGCGGCAGTAGAGGGTGGGCAAGTTGCAGCTCTGTGCACCAGGGCTGCATCCACTCCAGTCTGCTCACCCTGCAAAATCCTTGCATCCTCTAGAGGAGGGGATGACTCAGACACCCAGCAGGATGTGACCTGTGCACAGTGGCAAGGCTGAACATGGCAGCACCTCCTCCTGCTGCATTGTGGGTCCTCATGCCCCGCTTGTTACCTATTTACTGCTTGAGGGAGGCAAAGCCAAGTTCTGGAGGCTGCATTAGCTCAGCTCTGCCACCTCTAGTCTGGGTTCCTTCATCTTTAAAGTGGGGTAGTGGCAACGACTGGGTACGGTTAGTGTGATAATCTCATGAGGTGCTGCTTGCATGAGACTCTCACCAGCCTTGGGAGCAGACTCAGGTGCCATCAGTGTGACTCAATGAGGACCAAGGCCTCTGCCCACCCATGGGAGGGGGAAGTCCATGAGTTACAGAAGCCTCTGCTGGGACCAGTACCCACCCTGGCTCATAGGAGCTGGGAGAGCCAGGGGAAAGAGGGTGGGAGCAAGCAGGGTGAGCATCCGCCAGGGGAGCACCACCTGGGGCAGAGGATCTGCGAGAGAGGGGGAGAGGAGGAAGAAGAGGAGGAAGGGGAGGAGGGGGAGGAATAGGATGAAGAAGAGGGAGAGGAGGAGGAGGAGAAGAAGGAATAAGATGAGGAAGAGGAGGAGGAGGAAGAGGAGGAAGAAGAGGATAAGGAGAAAAGAAAGGATGAAATGGGAGAGAAAAGGGGAGTGAGGTGGGTGTCTCAGAAAGGTACACAAGCCAGGCCATCAGGAGAGGGACACACTGCAAGAGAGAATGATGGGTAGACAAAAGGACAACATTCAAGTGAGCTGCTGGAACTTGTCCTCTGAATACATCAGTCAGGAGGTAGGAAAGTACCAGAGGGGAAAGAAGCCCCCTGGAAGCTCAGGACTGGAGTAACCAAGAGCGGACTCATGCAGACAGGCAGGGGAGGACTCATGCAGACAGGCAGGGGAGGTCTCATGCAGACAGGCAGGGGAGGTCTCATGCAGACAGGCAGGGGAGGACTAATGTAGGCAGACAGGGGAGGACTCGTGCAGACAGGAGAGGACTCATGTAGGCAGGTAGGGGGGCAAGGGAGGTGAATGCTTGAGGCTTCCAGGCTTGATCCAGACCCCTGCTCCCAGCTGGGCACTGTCCACTGGATTCAAGCCATAGCCAGTGTACAGAGTATACCTGGCACTTCTCTGTCAACTCACTTCATGCCCAGGCATGCTCAGGAGCCCCTCCCTGACCTCAGCTTGCTGGACTCTGTCCTAGAAGCCTGGCACCTCCCAGCCTCATTCAGACACCTCTCTGGGACATCCCTCCTAGGTCATCAGATGGGTGGCTTGTGTCTGGCCTCCAGTCAGGCACACATGCACAAGGCCCACCCACAGCTTCGGCACAGGCAGGTCCTTGTCCAGGGCACCAACTCTACTCCAGACTGGCCCTGGGCTGGCCGCCAGCCTGATCTCAGCAGCAATGCTGGGAGGATCCCCTTTCCCCGGGTAGTCCAGGGCAGCTGGTAGTCTCATCTGCACCTCTGCTCACCAGTGCCATCATGGCCAGGGACAAGTGGCTCAGGATAACCCAGAGCCAGGGGAGGCCTAGAGCCCAGCGGGGGAGGAGACGGTGTGAGAAGGAGGTTACAGAGGGAGAAGAGAGGGAAGGAGGGAGAGGTCACATGCACACCTGCCCTCACATCACAGGGATGACAGCAGAGAGCATCTAGCTGTCCCTCTTCATAGTGACCTGCCAGACCACAGAGGACAGCACACATCCACGAGACAAAGTGCAGCACAGGGCATGGGACAGGCTGAGGGTGGGGTGCCAGGTGGGAGCTCTGGAGTCAGAGACACTGCCATGCTGCACCATCTGCTGAGGGTCCCAGTACCCTGCACGAGCCTCAAACCACAGAAGCGCTGGCTCTGTGCAGCCCTAGCAGGCCCTGGTAGCTAAATGTGCAGAGTGGCTTAGGTCTCAGGAAGTTCCACAGCCAGCTCCATGCTTACAGGGGGGGAAACTGAGGCACTCAGCAGGAGATACAGAGAAGCAAGCCAGCACAACAATGTCTACAACCCAAGCCCACTCCAAGAAAGCACACAGGCCCATTGGCTACCTCTTTCAGGAGTCCTCAAAGAGCTGTCCCCAGCCCCGCTGCCAGGCTAACGACATGCACCCCAGCGGCCGTCTCAACACCTCAGGGCCAAGCATGGGGCACCAGCCCAAACCCCTGCCCATGAGATTCCATTGAGCTTCCTGGCTCCCTAATACACAAGGTTGGTGGCATACCCAGGTTCTGGCTGGCAGGGTGGTCCTACCCCCTACAGCAGTAGCCCCCAGTCTAGGTTGGCCATTTGGGGGACCCTTGCTATAGGTTCCAGGACTGGGCTGCTATTCCTTGGGTGTCTCCCCCCCGCTGCAGGCTCTGAGGCCTTGAGGACATGGAAGAGCCCCAGGGAGGGGAGGACAGGGTCCCAGCCGTGGTGGGCATGTGGCTTCAGGACCTGGTCTCCTCCTGGAGCTCAACTTCTCAGAGACAGATCTCTAAACTTATTTTTACAAAAATTATGAAAAAAATTTTTTTGGTATTTTTGAGACAGGGTCTCCGTTTAGTCCCAACTGGCCTAGAGTTCACTATGTAGACCAGGCTGTCTTTGAACTCACAGAGATCTGCCTGCCTCTGCCTCCGAGTACTGGGATTAAAGGTGTGTGCCACCTCGCTCGGCATGAAATCTTTTTATTAGCACAAATCTTCCAGTGGAAAGCCAAATACTAGACACATGAGGGGACCCAGAGGCCAGCCCCCCTCCCACCCCACCATAACCCTTTACAGCTAACAGGCCCCAGGGTAGAGTCACCACTCCCTGGCCGGCCCCTCCACCATGGCTGACTTTCCAGCTCTATAGTGCTCCCCAGGGAAGAAAATATCAGGATCCTCAACCCCCCCTTTCCACAAGCTTCATGAAAGCAAATTCTTCTGCAGATCTAACCTCAATCCTTGCTGCTGTTGCTGGAAAACCCTCCTTTTGAACTTGTGGGAGCCTCCTGAGAAGTTCCTATAATCTTCAGAAAAATCAATTTCTCAGGTTTTCCTTGCCCACTCTTAATTTATCAAAATAATACAAGGAAGACATGGGGCACACATCAAAGAATGTATTCAGACAAAACTGGGCAAAGCTGACTCCAGAGAGCCACCACTTCTGACCCTACAGACTTCGGTGACCCAGACACTGGGCACTCCACTCAGGAGTCCCCAGGTGCCTTGAGAACTTAAGGATTCCATTTTGCTCTGTGTCAATCTGCATGGCATTTCCCAAGAAGCCTTGTGCCTGGATTGGGTTTCTTTGCAAATTCCCACCCATTTTGTGTCATAAATAAGATGGAAGACAGAAAACTAATACAGCCCAGTGATACATTATTCATGCTGCCTCGAGAGTTGTGATAGATTTACAGCAGCTAATACGTGCAAACAAAGTTGGGGCGCTAAACATGAAAATTAAGGGTAGGGAGGGCATGTGCATGTTGGGTCCGCAGGGGGATCTGAGGGGCCATAGCGTATCTAGGAGCCCAGGGAAGCTTCTTCTCTGCCTAGATGAGGGGCAAAGGCATTCATGTTGTTGGGTGTCCTAGTCTGCTTGTCTGTCGCTGTGACAGAGAACAACACTCTGATCAAAACCAACTTGGGGTTTATTTGGCTCACAACTCTCAGATCACAGTTCATCACTGAAGGAGCCCAAGATAGGAACTCAGGGCAGGAACTTGAAAGCAGGAGCTGAAGCACAGCCCATGGAGGGATGCTTCTTACATAGGCTTGCTCTCTAGCCCATGCTCAGCCTTTCTTACACAATACAGAACAACGCCAGGTGTGGTGGCGCACGCCTTTAATCCCAGCACTTGGGAGGCAGAGGCAGGTGGATCGCTGTGAGTTCAAGGCCAGCCTGGTCTACAGAGTGAGTTCCAGGACAGCTGGGGCTACAAGGAGACCCTGTCTCAAAAAGAAAAATAAAATACAGAACAAACTGCCCAGGGGTGGCACCACCCACAGTGGCCTGGGCCCTCCCATATCACTCAACAATCAAGAAAATACCCCACAGACATGGCCACAGGCCAGTCCAAAGGAGGAAATTCCCTAAATGAGACTCCTTCAACCCAGGTGTGTCAAGTTAATACTAAAGCTATCCACTCTGGGCATGGTGGCACAGTGCTTCCCAGCATTCAGGAGGCAGAGGCAGGTGGATCTCTGTGAGACTGAGGCCAGCCTGGTCTATATAGGAAGTTCTAGGCCAGATGGGGCTACAGGAAGACTCTGTTCAAAAGATAAATAAAAAAACAAACAAACAAAAAGGCAGGGGAGATCTGGAGTGATGGCTCAGCAGTTAAGAATATTGGCTGCTCTTGAAGAAGGCCCAGGTTCAGTTCCCCGCACCCACATGGCAGCTAACAACTGTCCATAACTCTAGTTCCAGAGCATCTAATGCCCATATTCTGGCCTCTGAGGGATTGCATGCACGGGACATTTACATACATGCAGGCAACACACATATACATGAAATAAATATCCATGTTGGTCTGGGGCAGGGGGCAGTGCAGGACAGAGTCATTGTAAGAGTGGCGTGGCGGACAGCTGACTGCCAAGTGCAGCTTCCTGAAGGGACTGTGCACTCCCAGCTGGGTGGTCAGGTCCTGGGTCAGCTTGTCTGCTTGCCCTCTACTGGCACTGCCTTCATACAGGAGAAGATCCCCCAGCAGACCCTTTCCTGCTGGCCTGGACCCCTACTGTACACCTTACTGTGCCTCTGCCTGGTCTTGACACCAGGAACACATGAAACAACACGAGCAACACAGCACTGTCCTGCACAGCTCTTCTGGTTAATCTCATTATCAGTCTCAAAACAGTCACAAGCAGCTGTTTTGTTTTTGTTTTGTTTTGCTTTGTCTTTTTGAGATAGGTTCTCCTTGTAGTCCCAGCTGGCCTGGAACTCACTATGTAGACCAGGCTAGCCTTGAACTCACAGAGATCCGCCTGCCTCTGCCTCCCGGAGTGCTAGAATTAAAGGCATGTGCCACCATGCCCGGCGCAGCTGTGCTGTTAAACACTGCATTGGGTCACAGGACAGGGCCCTGTGGGTGTGGAGGAGCCCAGGGGTCCCCATGGGCTGCTCCAGAGGTCATAGAGTGGACATCTAGTGGGAGAGGGGCCCCAGTAAATCCTCACAACAACCCCATGGTTATGAGACCCCAGGATGATATGCAAAGTACCCAGCAGCTGGGGTGCATCTCAGTAGTAGGGTGCTTGCTTAGCATGCATGAGCCCCTAGGTTCCATCCCAGTACGATAAAAGTAACAAGAACACCACACCAGGGATGTTGGGAAAGCTCTTCTATATCACAACAGGGTTGTGATAGAAACCCCTCCAGGCTGATTTTGGGGCAAATTGGAGGGGGTCTCAGAGGTGGCACTCTTGGCTTTCAGGTGACACAGCTATTAAGTTTATGTTTCATGGCCTTATACATCTGCATTATACATCTGGATTACCCCAACTTGTACCAGGGGCCACCACCAAAGGGACAGGGCCCACCCTTGCTGGCAGGAGACTCTCTGACCAGCCCCTCACCCCAATTCCACATTCTTTGGGCATAGCCCCCCAAGCCCCACCTCCTTGCCTTTACTCCCCCAGGACTCTTGGCTGGCCCTGGATGCCTAAGCCTCCCCTAAGCCAATCAACTTCTTGGGCAGAAAAACAGGTACACAGTTGGAGAGATGGCTCAGCAGCTAAGAACACGGGGTGCTGTTGCAGAGGACCCAGGTTTGGTTCCCAGCACTCACATGGCAGCTAACAACCATCCATAACTCCAGTAACAGGGGATCCAATGCCCTCATCTGGCCTCCATGGGCATTGCATAACATGGCCACGCTTACATACATGCAGGCAATACCTTCATTCACATAAAATAAAAATAATAAAAAAAAAAGCTTTTTTTTAAAAAAAAAAAAAAGGTGCTGCCACATCACACAGACCTGCACCCTGCACCTGCCTTGCAGGGGTTCCTCCACGGAACAAGAGAGCCAAGATCCCATGCACCTGTGCACTAGCCTGCCTGGCCCTGATAACCCTGCAGACAGCAGCCATGTCCAGTGGCGCCAGCAACAACCCCTGAGTGACCAGTGTTCACATGGCCACACAGTCAGGTGACATGTGACTAGGATGGAGGTGACTTGACTAGAGCTATAGGCAGAGTAGCCTCCCTGGGGAGCAGGTAGTAAAGTACTGAACTGAGCGACAGAGACAGAGCCCTGTGGGAAGGAAATGTGCTCCCAGGAGAGGAAGCAGCAGAGACAAAGGCTGGCTGCGGGAAGGAGCTGACCTACTCCAAGGCCAACAGCAAATGGGAGGATGGACTTAGAAAAAGAATGACTGAAGCCAGCGGGACAGCTCAACAGGTAAAGGCACTTGCCGTGCAAGGCAGACAACCTAGGTTCAATCCCTGGGATTCACATAAAGCTAGAAAGAACCAACCCCACAAAGTTGTCCTCTGACCTCTACATACATGCTATGCCAATGTACATGAACACACACACAGTGTACACAATAATAATAATAATAATAATAATCTTCAAAAAGAGGAAGAAAGGTGCTAGAGAGATGGCTCGAAGGTTAAAGTGCTACTGCTGTTGTAGAGGATCTGGGTTCTAGAGGATCTGAGTTCGGTTCCCAGCACCCACATGGCAGCTAATAACAGTAACTCCAGTTCCAGGGCAGGGGATCCAATGCTGTCTTTTGGCCTCCATGGGCATTGCACACATATATGCAAGAAAAACATACATAAATTTTTAAAATTTAATTTAAAAAGTAAGTCTTAAGCCAGGCATAGTGACACAGACCTTTAATCTTAGCAGTTGGGAAGCAGAGGCAGGTGGATCTCCATGAGATCAAAGCCAGGCTGGTCTACATAGTGAGTTCCAGGACAGCTAAGGCTACAGGGAGACCCTTTCTCAAAAAAAAAAAAAAAAAAGAGGAGCTGGAGAAATGGCTCAGTGGTTAAGAGCACTGGATGCTCTTGCAGAGGACCCAGGTTTGATTCCCAGCACCCACATGGCTGCTAACAACTATCCATAACTCCAGTTCCAGGGGAATCCAACGCCCTCTTCTGTCCTCCATGGATACTCTATGACCCAGGTGCACTTATGTAATGCAGGCAATACACTCACACATAAAATAAAAATACAATTTTGAAAAGAAAGAAAAAAAAACCGCTGCTAGTTCATCTCTCAACAGCATTACAAAGATCTAACAACACAGTGGCATCCACAGTCCAGCCTGGCCTCTACCACTCCTCCCTGTGCCACAAATGGGGGGCAGAGAGCCCAGGCCACCAGAGTGGGGAGCAGCTTTGCTAGGCACCCCCCCCCCCACTCCATCCTGGCAGAACACACCCTGCATGCCGCAGGCCTGCTGTCAATCTGTCCTCAATCGGGTTGTTTTTTTTTTTTTTAATTAAGATGCAACAATCACCCCGCAGCCAGCTCCCCCTCCAGCGATGGCTCAGAATGAACTCCAGACGACTGGATTAGACTTTGAAGGTGGCGATGCAGATAATGAACAGGAGGACGCGGTGTTGACACAGGCCCTGGTGAGTAGCATTATTATTTAACAGCCCTCGCTTCTGTCTCCGCTGGGATCAAGGAGCTGAACTAGCAATTGGTGGTGAGTGTAAAACCCAGTGGTGGATGGCTCCACGGGGCCTGGGCTGGGCAAGGTCACGGCGGAAGCAGGGGCTAGACCAAGTGATGCAACAATTCCATGACTCAGAAACAGACCCCTTTCCCAGGTTGACTCCCACCACCCCACCACTTGGTGTCATGCATGCTGCTGGCTGCCCCTGGCCTGAGCTTGGCACATGCTGTTTGCTTCTAACCTGATACCCACTCCCCTTCCCTCTTCTGCCAACTGTCACACATCACCTTCCCAACCAGCCCGGCCCTAATCCCAACCTCCTGGCTCCCATGTCCTCTCCAGCTAGGACTGGTACGGCTCCTGCATCCACTCCAGCTAGAGCTGGTACAACTCCTGCCTTCCTTGGTTCCTGCTACGGCCATGGAGACTGGCAGCCCACCATGTGCCCAACACCTAGCCAGGATGGTTCACTACGCAGAGCTTCCTATCACCACTAATGTGCCCAACTGGCTGAGAAAAAAAAACCAATCAAGGTATGATCCTTGACCTGGAAAAGTCAGTGATAGGCACATGCTCAGAAGCTAATGAGAGTCCCCAGAATGACATCTGAGGGACACGTGCCTCCCAGAGCAGACAGAACCCCCTTTTTTCAGAGATAGCCAGCCAGGGGTGTTAAGACTCAGAAGACCTGTGCTCAAACCCTGACTCTGCCTCTTTCTTTGTAGCCTTGAACAAGTCACTTCTCTGTGCCTCTGTTTCCTTGTCTTTAAAGAAGGGACAACGCCCCTCTCAGACGGCAGCTTAAAGATGAAATGAGTTCACACATGTAAAGTATAAGTACAGGCTTGTTCCCACAAGCCCTCAACATACGACAGCGCTACTTCTCAGGGATGGGAGACTCAGGAAATGCTCCTTAGAACAAATATGGCCTGTACATTAGCCCCAATGTCTTCCCCTCGACTGGGACTGGGAAAGCCATGCTGCATGGTCTCCTAGCTTGGAACCCTACCTCGCTGTAAGCTTCTAGAATGTTCACTCCCCAGGGTCCTCCTTTAAGCCTCGGAGAAGCCATGAGAGGCAGCTGCTATGGAAGCACCCCCCACCCCGCTTCCATCCCAGGAAGCCAGGAAGGGTGGAATCTAGCAACGTGCAGGCACACTGAAGGTCCTGCAGGTGCCGAGCCACACACAACCCCGGGCAGGCACACTGAAGGTCCTGCAGGTGCCGAGCCACACACAACCCCGGGCAGGCACATTGAAGGTCCTGCAGGTGCCGAGCCACACACAACCCCCGGCAGGCGCATTGAAGATCCTACAGGTGCCGAGCCACACACAACCTTGGGCAGGAGTGTCTGAGCACTCAGGAGGCTCCCCCAGGTCTGGCTGGCCTCTCGGGGACCCAGAGACAAGCAAGGTGCCAAACCAGTCCAGGAGTGAGTCTGTGGTCATTAGCAGACAGAGCTGGGGAGCTGATTCCAGCACACACGCGAGGGCGGGCGGCTCCCTGCAGCCAGCAGGGGAGGCTGGTCCTATTAAATATACATGGTGAGACCTTGTTACTGTGCTGCTGAGGTGTGTACTAAGGATGAGCTGCAAAGAAACTTCCACGACCCCAGTTGCTCAGAAATGCTGTCTGGCTCTCAAGCCTCCCCCGACAAACCCCACTGGAACTCCTGGTCAGCAGCCCTGGATACCTTCTGAGGTGTGCAAAGCAGGTGAAAGACCATATTGGTCTCCTTTAAGAGCAGCTGGCCTAGAACTAATTTTAAATCATCACAGCTTCTCTGGGAGGCTCGTGGCCACTGAGGCCTCAGGGACAGCTGGCAAGAGCTGAGCTGCATGGGCCTGGATAGAGCACACCATGGCTGGCAGGGGGGCAGAACCCAGTCAGAGTGGCCCGCATGGGCCCCGCCAACTCCCCTGTATGTCAATCAGCTCATGTTCCTGGAAAAGGAGGAGACTGGCTTTCTTCCCATGAAGTGAGAGGAGACCACAGGCCTGCAGTGTAGACAGAGGCCCACAGCCCATACCATTGAGATTCTATTCTCAGAAAGCAGCTTGATCCTCTGAGCAGGCCATGCATAAAGCGAAAGGAAGGGGAGTGAAGGTGAACAGGAAGCGTCGGGTGACCGTCAATGGTCACACGGTGCAGCTGGGCAGAGCCAGGATATGTCTTAGCTGGCTCACAGACTGCTCCCCTCCAAGGGGGCGGGGTACCCCACCAATAGAGGTTGCGGACATGGCTGGGACAGGGATGGGGCAGCTGCCTTTGATCCACACCCCAAGTTTCCTCAGTTGTCTCTGCTGTCCTGATTTCCCCACTGGCCACACTGTGACTGTTCTCTGGTCACAGGGAGCTCTGGAGGCTGCATGTTCCACCCTAAGCCTTCCTATCTTGAGACTTTCTTTCTCTATACTGAGAAAAGACAGATTGTGCCTCCCAAACTAGACTGGCAGCTCCCAAGGCAAACTGGGCCTCCCTCATTAGACTAGAGGCCTTAAACTGGATATCTAGGGTGCAGGGCTGTGGGCCTAGTTAGTGTCTGCTCGCTGTGGCTCACCTCCTGTTTGGGGAGCTTGATGGGAGAACTCTCAGGGTGCCTGAGTCTGGTTTGAGGACAGTGCTGGGATACTCGGGGGGATTGGGCATGGCGTTGGGCCAAGGTGTCAGGATTGTCTTTGCTACCATGTAACAAGAGACCCAGGGGATGAGAAACCCCAGAACCCTGGGAACACCACCTGTCCTTGCTTACCTTCC
Organism: Rhizomys pruinosus; assembly: GCA_009823505.1. Classification (NCBI taxonomy): domain Eukaryota; kingdom Metazoa; phylum Chordata; class Mammalia; order Rodentia; family Spalacidae; genus Rhizomys; species Rhizomys pruinosus. Next base: position 484,550 of record VZQC01014125.1, on the reverse strand, counting down.
CCTCAGAAGATGAAGAGGTGATGACTTTGGAGGACAGCAATGGGTGGATAGGAAGCAGCAGGGAGCCCTCCAGGGTGCAGCCGAGGCCAGGAAGACACTGTGGCTGCAGCCCCCAGCCCCCCCCCCCCAGCTCCACTCCTCAGAACAGGACCAAGAACTCAGAGCCTCTGCTGGGCAGTGGTATGGCCTATTGCACCTCTCTGGCCCTTAGCCTGGCCCAGCAACAGCAGGGAGGTCACTTGTCCTCAGTGCTATGTCTCAGGCAAGAGGAAGACATGCCACTCAGGCAGTCCTTGAAGTGGACAGACCCCACAGAAGCAGCCCAAAAGTCCCCAGCAGCCCCAGCCCTGTCTCCACAAAGGACAGCATGGGGCTGGGGAAATGGCTTAGTGCCACACATGCATGAGAACATGTTCCATCCCCAGAACCCATGTGGTAGCCCATGCTTGCATCCCAGCACTTGGGAGGCAGAGACAAGGCAGATCCCTGGGAACCACTGGCCAGCCAGCCTAGCCTAACTGGTGAGCTGCAAGTTAAGAGACTGTCTACAAAAGAAATAAAAGTAGATGGTGCCTGAGGTTGTCCTCTGATCACACTTGGGCACACACGTGAACACACACACGTATACACACACACACACACACACACACACACACTCTCTCTCTCTCTCTCTCTCTCACGTGGCACTGCCTCCCCCTGCTAAGGAGCCAGCTGGGGTCACACCACCTCCCTCCATGTCCATCATGCACCCCCTGCTGGTGAAGTCCAGCATTGCAACTTCCCACACTGCCCCAGGTTATTTTAAGCATTCACTTGACTAAGCCATGGAGTTCCCAGATATTTGGTCAAATATGACCCTGGGGGGCTGGAGAGATGGCCTAGCGGTTAAGAGCGCCGACCGTTCTTACAGAGGACCCGGGTTCGATCCCCAGGACCCACATGGCGGTCGAGAACCGTCTGAAACTCCAATTCCAGAACTCCAGTTCCAGGGGAATCTGAGACCCTCTTCTGACTTCCGGGGCATTGCACGACACGGGTGCACAGACTTGCATGCAGACAGTACATTCATACACATACAGAAATAAATAAAAATTAATAAAAAAAAATTAAAAAAAAAACAAATATGACCCTGGGTACATCTGTCTGTGAGGACATTTCTGGATGGATGAAAATACAGGCAGACTCATACGGAAGGTCTCCCCTGAGTGAATGGGCCTTGCCCAGTCCAGCGATGGGCTGAACAGCACAGAAGGCCAAGAAGGGAGGATCCTTCTCTGCCCGTGTGCCCACTAGCTGAGATACAGTGCCTGCCATCTTCAGATCCAGACAGAAAACTCTGCACTTTGGGGTCCTGAGGCTGCCTACTTCATATGGACACTCACCTCACGTCTGCAGCCTTCCTGGTTCCCAGGCCTTATGTTAGACTAAACTATACCCTGGCTCTCCGGGGCCTTCCCAGCCTCCACTCTCACATGAGCCAACTCCTCCTAGTGACCTCCTCACCAGGTCTTGGTTTCCCTAATACATGGAGCCAAAGATCCCCAGGGAAGGGGCAGCCATCCCTCCTTAGAGACCAGAAAGTGCCAACATGAAGTTCCTATCAGCCAAGCACAAGACTGGAGACAGACACATGTACACAGCCCCAGACACACTCCTGTGACCTTTAGCAAAGTGGGGAAGTAGGGTAGAAAGAATAGCAAGCCATGTCCCCGGGACTCCCCCCCAACCCCAGATCCTCCACGATACCCTGCGCCTCAGTCTCTCCTTTGTCCACTGAGGCCTGATCTCCAGGAGTCAGCCCTGGTCTGCTAGGAGCCAAGAATACCAAACTCTGCCTAGTGGTCCTGCTGACTAATGAGTGACAAATTAGAGAGTCCAAGAAAGAATGAGAAGGAAGAGGAAAACGGCCCTGCACAAGGGCACGTGTCTGGGGAGCCCGCCTGTCTGCCAGGAGGCCGTTTCCAGGCTCCTCTCCACCTGGCGCCAGCTCTGGTCAGATCAATAATTCAAACAAATCAACAATGGCAAATGTCACCAAAATGCCATTTGTGAAACCACCATGCAACTCGTACCAGCTACCAGAGATGGAACTCAGGGTATGGTGAGGAGGGGCAGACAAGCCTAGAATGGCCTCAGGGGGGTGCGGGACGGGGGCAGACCCTCATTCCAGCAGAGGCAAATGGCTAAGATGCAACTGGGCAAGGTGGGACCCAGATGGTCTCCATCTATATCCCCCCCACCAATGGCTGCAGACACAGTGGCATCTATCAACCCTGCCAGGACTACACAGTCACAAGTCCTGGGTGCTAGTCCTAGGGCAGGGACCCCAGTCCATCTCACAGGCAGGAATGCAGGAATGGGCAACCATCCAGGGTTCCAACTGCAGCCCTGGTGGTGGGACCCTCTCTCACGGTGGTCGTGGGTATGTCCATCAGGGATCACTGCTTCCTGACAAACTATCCAATCCCCATTCTCCCTGGGACATGCCTGGAAGCCAGGCAGGCAGAGGGGAATCAATGGAGTGAGCCAGACAGCAGACCCAGGGGACACACTGGTGAAGGTCACGTGGTACCTGAGTCTGTAACGTGGCAGCATCCAAAACAGTGACCTGTGGCCCCCAGCTGGCCCATACGGTGTCCTCGAGGCTCAGCAGTGTCCGAATAGGCCCTGGGCCTATGGTCAAGCACGTGGGAGGGCTCTCCAGATCCCATAGAAGTCCACCTATGAGAGAGGAAGACACAGGTCAGTGGCAGGGATCCATGCCAGCAGTGGAACCCAGACGGCTCCATGTGCCATCTCCCATCGTGCCCATGTGCCATCTCCCATGGTGCCCATGTGCCATCTCCCATCGTGCCCATGTGCCATCTCCCGTCGTGCCCATGTGCCATCTCCCATCGTGCCCATGTGCCATCTCCCGTCGTGCCCATGTGCCATCTCCCGTCGTGCCCATGTGCCATCTCCCGTCGTGCCCATGTGCCATCTCCCGTCGTGCCCATGTGCCATCTCCCATCGTGCCCATGTGCCATCTCCCATCGTGCCCATGTGCCATCTCCCATCGTGCCCATGTGCCATCTCCCATCGTGCCCATGTGCCATCTCCCGTCGTGCCCATGTGCCATCTCCCATCGTGCCCATGTGCCATCTCCCGTCGTGCCCATGTGCCATCTCCCATCGTGCCCATGTGCCATCTCCCGTCGTGCCCATGTGCCATCTCCCATCGTGCCCATGTGCCATCTCCCGTCGTGCCCATGTGCCATCTCCCATCGTGCCCATGTGCCATCTCCCGTCGTGCCCATGTGCCATCTCCCATCGTGCCCATGTGCCATCTCCCGTCGTGCCCATGTGCCATCTCCCATCGTGCCCATGTGCCATCTCCCGTCGTGCCCATGTGCCATCTCCCATGGTGCCCATGTGCCATCTCCCATCGTGCCCATGTCCTATCTCCCATCGTGCCCGTGTGCCATCTCCTGTTGTGCCCATGTGCCATCTCCCATCGTGCCCATGTGCTATCTCCCGCCGTACCCATGTGCCATCTCCCATCATGTCCATGGGCCATCTCCCATCATGCCCTAATGCTCACTCCACGGGAGTGGCCGGCATCTGTCATGACATCCACCCTGCATATCCCTCCCTCCCCTTCCTTCTCTGGCTCTCTCTTCCTCCTTCACACACACACACACACACACACAGTCAGCCAAACACCTTTTCCCAGCCCAGACATAAGCTGGATGCTAGGAAGACACAAACGGTATCTCAGCATCTCTGTGTCTTCCTTTGTCAAATGGGAAGACTTGGTTGAGACCAGAGTCTCTCTCTCTCCCTCCCTGAGCCATGCCTAACCCACTGAAAACCCTCCCTGGCATTCAAACACAGAACTAGAGACTAAGTCATCTCTAAAGTTACATCCCACCCCACACCAAACTCCAGTGGCCATCTGTCCTATGCTGTTAGGTTGCTGGGCAGAAAAAAAGGGTAAAAGAGGGAACTGGGGCCCAGCATGGGGCAGCTGGGGGTAGCAGACCCTGGAGGCACAGGTACACTGGCTAGGGCATGGGCGGCAAGCCAGAGTCGGCTACTGGGTGTGCTGCACCACCCATCCCTCCTCTCAGTCCCTAGAAGGAATACAAAGCCACTTACCCCAGCCATAACCTCCTTGGAGCCAGTCTCTTACTGGGCTCAGCTGTTCCCAGAAATGGAGAGCAAATGCCTTGTCCTTTGGCCACACCTGGCCAGTCTGAAGCCCTCTCAGGTTCCCCCTGTACCCTGCTGTGAACTCTCAGCTCACCTAATAAGTTGGGAAATAGGGACTCCCTCCTCCCCAAAATGCACAATACACCTTGCATCCCAGAGCATGACCACACAGGAAGTAGGCCAAGTCAGAGCAGACTGGGACCACGAACTTTCGTGTCCACTTGGACAGGAGCTTGACCACTCTAACACCCAGTCTCCTCGTCTGTAAAACAGCCATGATGATGAGGTTCCCACCCCTTGGGTGCTGGAAGAGTCAAGGAACTGTGTGTGCAGACCCAGCACAGTGTGGCACCGACAGCCAGCATCATGTCCCCTCTGTGTTTGCCTGCCGGTGCTCTATTCCTGAATTAATTCCTTAACTCCCACAAGCCTGCATGGCAGATGCTATTATTATCACTGCTTTATAAGTGACACACAGTGAGCTCAATTACCCAAGTCGGACAGCTCCAGAATAGTCATTGCTCATTGGCTCCCGACAGTCTGCAGAAGCCAGCGCCGACTCCACTTAACTAAGGTGACAGAGACCCAGAGCTGAGAATCTGTGCAACTCCATCAAGGAGTGTCGGGCCACATGGCATTTAAACCCGGAGCTGACTATGGCCTGGCTCCCTCCTCCAAGCCTTACTGTCAGCTCCACATGGAGACTGTCTGGGCCGGGTAAGTGACCAGAAGGTGGCCGGGCCTCCATAGAACGCTGACCCCCCCACCGGGACAGAAGATCCAAGGAAATGCAAGGCTCTGAGCGCCCCACAGTGGCAGGAAGTGAGCAGTGTCTGTGGCCAGACTAGAACCTCTGACTCTTAAGACTGAGATGTGGATGGTATACACACACACACACACACACACACACACACACACACACAGAGACACGGAAGAAGCAGCTGGAGATGCTGAGACAGCATCATGGAAAGTGAATTGAGATTCAGCTGTGGGCACAGTAACAATGGCCTCCAGAACTCCTGCACCTGCCACCCTGGGACAGAAGACCACTGGGGCTGCCTGAGGTAGAGGCCGAGGTCCGAAGCCATGAGGGTCATATGTACATAGACTACCGTACTTGCATGTGCTGGGCATCCCCAGAAGCCCTCTAAAATGAGGAACTGTGTTAACATTATATGTGTGTGTGTGTGTGTGTATTATGTATTATGTTTTATGTATGTATACACACACACACCCAGGGTAGACACTGGACAAGAGCTCAGCTAGAGGATCACAGGGCATGCTGAGCCAGAGGCTACCCTTGCTAGAACTCTGCTTACCTCAATGGACAGAACTTTGTCCTCTAAGGTCCCTCAACCTCTCACTGCCAGCTTTCAAGATTACAAAGGTAATCACTGAGACTGAGTGGGGCTCATGGGCCAGACGCTTGACTCACTCTCCCTCCCTTCCCGACCCTTGGGTGACTATGAGTAAGCATATACCCATCCAGGATGGGTGCTTGAAGGGCCGTACCCGCCCCCGGAGTGGCAGCCCATTTATCTAGGTCAGCACCAGCTGCACAGCCGGGCAACAGAGATGAAGCAAAGGCACCTTCAGTGCGTCTGTGTCCCTCCTCTCCAGCCACAGGAGACATAGCCCACTGGCCTCCCTCAGAAGTCCAGATGTGACTGTTGCCAGGAAGCAGGACACAGAATGAAAGTCACTGAGGTAGACTGGGGCCCAAGGGCCACCCCTTCCCCTGTCTGATGAGAAACAGTAAGAGTGATGCTGATGATATGGAGGTTGTAGACACCAACAGGAATTTGCACATCCAACCTTCACAAGCACTCCGTGAGGAAGGGCTATCTATATCCCATTTCACTAGTGCGGAAACTGTCACTATACACACATTCAACAAGGGCTCCAGGATAAAGCCTGAAGCTGTTCACAGTCCAGCTGTTCCTGGCCACCAGGGGGCATCAGAGACCATTTCTGAGGGGTACCCTGAGCTGCACTTACCCCACCCCAACTCCGTTAGCACAGAGTACCCCCTCTCCTGCTGAGCTAAGAGGTCTCAGAGGCCTCTGCGGTCAGAAGAGGACAAGACTGATGCCAGCCTCACAGCTGGGAGGAGTCGGCTGGTAACTACACTGGGGCACATGCAGCCCTGGCAAAAGACACAGGAAGGAATCCACATCATTCTGTGGCTTCTGAGAGTGGAGCTTCCTGCCCTGGGCTAACTCTAACCAAACACCCAGAAAGCGGGGCCTGGACAAAGTGTGACCACCAGGGTCACCGCCTGCCAACCAGAGAGGACAGTGCCTATAATGCTCCTCTCTGCTTCCCAGTGCACAAGACAAACCTGTCCTTACCAGCAGCTGTCTGTCTCCAGCCTTGCCCAGTACCGCTTCACCTCCATCTCCCACCCGGCTCTGCACCCTCCCCCCCATCACCAGGCCAACCACACCCTGGCCTCCAAATGCACTGTTCACCAGACTCTCCACTAGAATAGTCCCCTCTCCGTTCTCAACTTTAGGAACTTCCTCTTTGAAGGGGCCGTGGCTATGTATCCCACCCTACCATGTGCTCAGCTCTAACAGAGACCCCAAACCTCCCTCAGGAACCTCCAGTGTGTCGACTTGGCAAATCCAGCCTCCCTCTATAGACTTTAGATAGACCCCATGAGATGCAGGATATGACACGTCTGTTTAGTTGGTCAGTGTATCCATGGCACAGAATAGGTGCTCTGTAAATATTTGGAGAAGAAACATTTGCAAGGTGGGAAAGCCGGCCATCCCTACTGGTCCCCTTCATTCCAGCTGTGCTGGGACAGGTCCTCCCAGCCGGCACACCTCTATGGACCCCCTTCATTCCAGCTGTGCTGGGACAGGCCCTCCCAGCCGGCACACCTCTATGGGCCCCCTTCATTCCAGCTGTGCTGGGACAGGCCCTCCCAGCCGGCACACCTCTATGGACCCCCTTCATTCCAGGTGTGCTGGGACAGGCCCTCCCAGCTGGCACACCTCTATGGACCCCCTTCATTCCAGCTGTGCTGGGATAGGCCCTCCCAGCTGGCACACCTCTGTGGGTCCCCTTCATTCCAGCTGTGCTGGGACAGGTCCTCCCAGCCGGCACACCTCTATGGACCCCCTTCATTCCAGCTGTGCTGGGACAGGCCCTCCCAGCTGGAGGAGCTCAAGTTCAGCCATGTGCAAGGTAAAGGACGAATGGATGTTCTTGCTGATTTTCCATTCTGACAGGCTGAAGGCCAATGGCTGCACCCAAAACTCCACCAGGGACTGGTTGTGTCTCCCCAAACCCATCTCAAATCTTTCCCCAATCCTTCAGAACCTAACCTTATAGGGAAACAGTGTCCCAACTCACCCCACCCTAATTAGTGGTTAGCGGACCCTTAAGCAGAGTGACCAGTGTCCTTCTAAAAGGCAAGATCAGGACTCAAAGGTGCATGCACAGGGAAATGCCCTTGTGAGGACAGCAGGGCTGCCAAGTAGCCACTGGAAGCTGGAGGGGCCAGGATGGATCCTTTCAGAGGCGCTGCTGAGAGAGCGTGGCCTGGCCGGTCTTAATCTGGGACTGCTATTGTTTTAGGTGTTGCTACAGCAGCCTTACCCACACCTATCCAGATTCCCAAACAGGGGCCAGGAAGCCAGGGCTGGATGAAGCAAGAGTCACAGTATCTGGGGGGGTGCGGGAAGGTGGGGGGGGGGTCCCTTTAGTGCTTCTCATCTAAATCTCAGCACACCTGAGCCAGGATTTATATTCACACGCAGACTCCGTCTGATGGTGAGAGGGATTTTTTTTTCCCTTCTTCCCCCTTTAATTAAAAACTATAAATGCCTTATCAAAAGCTAATTAAAAATACCAACACAGTGCCAAGTAGAAAAAAAATACCTCATTGCAAATATCCGTTTATAACCCTGCAACAGGCTGAGATGACGCAGTGCTCCAAGCTGTGCCAGGGATGGGGGGAGGAGACCTGCGGCCCTCTGGGTTGCCTGGGAGCAGTCACACACTGGGTCTTCACCATCAGACTGGTGGCCCCACCAGCCACAGGGCCCACAGCACTTGCATAGCTGAGGAAAAGCTGTGACCCTGGTCCCCAGGCTCAGCATTCTGATCCAGGGAACAGAGGTGACTCTCCAGGTAGCAGCAAGGCTTAAGCTGCTGAGAGCATACTGTGCACAGTGACAAGCACTGCTGGCCTCCAGGCACAGGGACTTAGCCAGATATGGCTTCTGGCAGTATCACCCAGAGGCCTTCCCTTCCTCAGCATCTGGCCTAGCATGGGCTTAGCCCTACCTGAGCTGTTTTGCCCACCTGAACCAAGAGCGGTGGGTTCAATCATGATTCTCACTTCATGGATAAACAGCCAAGGACACAAAGACACTTCCATGTAGTGAGGGTCCAGCTATCACCGGGTGGAGCTGGAATAGGAAGTCAGGTCTTTCCGACGGCCCACGCCCTGCCTCCAGTCCCTCAGTCCTGGAGCCCCTGCCCACAAGCTTGACTGGTACATGGTAGGAGGCACAGTTTATTCCTGCAGGGATTCACATGTGGGGACCACTCGCCTCAGACCTCCGTGGGGTTCAAGCTTCTGCTCTGCATCTCTGGCCCTCATTCAACCTTTTCAGCCACCAACTGGTGCCCATCCTGGCCCCCACATACCCCATATCCATCCTTACCGCTGGTCCGAGGATAGGCAGCAAGGGTCCCATCCTGTAGGCCGGCAAGCAGATAGAAGGGGCTGTGTCGCAGGCAGAGCACAGGCTGAGGTCCTGGGCTCTTACAGGTCGCCAGACACTGGGTACCAGTGTCCACACTGCCATAAAGCAGGATGCTGAAAAGAGATGGGAGGGGGTTACTATGACTCATGGCACCCACCTGCATGGAGCCCATCTGCCTAGTCATGTGCCCAGATGGTTGCTCCTCCTGGGAGAATCCTGGCTCCTGTCATAGCACAAGTCAGGGTTCCCGAAGACAATAATAAAGGCACTGAGGGGCTGGAGAGATGGCTCGGTGGTTAAGAGCACTGGCTACTCTTTCAGAGGTTTGGTTCCCGACTTCCACATGATGGCTAGTAACTGTCTGTGTTCCAGGGGGTCCAATTCCCTCTTCTGACCCCCACAGGCATTGCACGGCACAGGTACACTTACATATATTCAAGCAATCAATCATATACATAAGAAATAAATTTTTTATTTTTTAATTTATTTTTTATGTGTATGAATGTACTGTCTGAGTGTAGGTTGGTGCACCCGTGTCCTGCAATGCCACGGAGGTCAGAAGAGGGTGTCGGATTCCCCTGGAACTGGAGTAAACACGGTTCTCAGCCACCATGTGGCTGCTGGGGATCAAACCTGGGTCCTCTGCAAGAGCAGTCAGCGCTCTTAACCGCTGAGCCATCTTTCCAGCCCCAGAAATAAAAATTTTTTAAAAGATGCTGAATGTAGTTTCCAGAGTCACTCAGACCTGAGTTCAAACCCAACAACTACTCCCAGCCACTGGCCTCTGCTCTCTCTGTCAAATGGCTCACGGTGACCACTCAAGGCCACCAGAAAACAAAGCATGATAGTGCACCTGGACCCACCCTTCAAATGTGCACAGAGTGACAAGAAGCCAGGCACAGGGGACAAGGCACAAGAGGTCACGCACAGCCCATATGGAGGACAAATACTCAGAGGTCAGCCCGTTCCAAAGGAAAGGCAGGAAGGGATTGCTGAGTGGATAGGGGTTTCTTTGGGGAGTAATGAGAATGTTCTGGAACTAGATAGTGATTACTGGAAGCCACTGAATTAATGCACCTTGCAATGGCTACAATGGAGCTAGAGAGATGGGTCAGAGGCTAAGAGCACCTCCAGCTCTTCCAGAGGACCTGTCTTCAGGTCCCAGCACCCATGTTGGGAGGCTCACGAAAACCAGTAACTCCAGTTCTAGGGGATCTGACACCTTCTTTTGCCCCCCTCTGGCAGCATGCAACATTCACATAGTTGAAAATAAAAATGATTTTTTTAATGGCTAAAACAGGGACTAGAGGGATGGCTCAGTAGTTAAGAGCACCTGCTGCTCTTGATGAGGACTTGAATCCACAAGCATCTAGAACTCTGGAAGATATAGCACCCTCTTCTGGCCTCTGTGGGCACCTGCACTCACATGAACACACACACACACACACTAATAAAAATAAGTATTAAGCCAGGCGTGGTGGCGCACGCCTTTAATCCTAGCACTCAGGAGGCAGAGGCAGGCGGATCTTTGTGAGTTCAAGGCCAGTCTGGTCTACAAAGCGAGTTCCAGGACAGCTGGGGCTACAGGAAAACCCCGTCTCGAAAATACAAAAAAAAAAAAAAAAAGAAAAAAAAAGTTTTAAAAAATATAAGTATTAAAAATAAAAGGCTAAAATACTGAAATTTTTAATAAGGTTGATTTATTTTATTTTATTTTATTTATTTTTTATGTGTATGAGTGTACTGTCTGCATGTAGGTTTGTGCACCCGTGTCATGTAATGCCATGGAGGTCAGAAGAGGGTGTTGGATTCCCCTGGAACTGGAGTTAAAGATGGTTCTCAGCCACCATGTGGGTGCTGAGGATCAAACCTGGGTCCTCTGCAAGAGCAGTCGGTGCTCTTAACTGCTAGGCCATCTCTCCAGCCCCTAAAATAGTGAATTTTTTAAGACAGAGTCTCTTGTGCCCTGGACTGACCTCAATGTTGCTTTGCGGCCATGGATGACCTTGAACTTCTGATCCTCCTGCCTCCACTTCTCAGATGACGGAAGCGTGAGGCACCCACTTCTCCTGGTTTAAAGGGTTCTCGGGCTGGAACCCAGAGTTTCATGCATGCTAGGCTGGCACTGCACCAACTGAGCTATAGTACCAACCACTAAAATGGTGAATTTTCATATGAAATTTATCTTGGCTCAAAAATTAAAAAGGGGGTCGGGTGTGGTGATGCACACCTTTAATCCTAGCACTTGGGAGGCAGAGGCAGATAGATCTCTGTGAGTTCAAGGCCAGTCCAGTCTACAGAGCCAGTTCCAAGCCAGCTGGGGCTACAGGGAGACCCTGTCTCAAAAAAGACCAAAAATAAATAAATTAAAAAATAAAAATAAATGAAAACGAAAAAGGGTTCACCAGATCCCCCCTAGGTCTAGGCCTAGATCGGGCACTGGGCTGCACATGCAGCATGGCCTTGGGGGGCTGGGGTCCCCATTGCTTCTCCTTGGAATGCCAACTTTAGTCCCTCCCAGTATGGGAAATGGGGGCACTGTGAGAGACTCCACTCAGCACAGGTGAGGCACATAGTAGGTACTCAGGAGACATACTCGCCTTCACCCCTTGTACAGGTCACAGTAAAGAGCAGAGAAGCCAGGGGAGGGCACGGGACTGCCAGTGAATGTCTCCTGTGCTCACGCAGCCCTGAAGGGGGAGGCGGAGCACAACATAAGACCCCGAAGCTCATGCCACAAGCTTACATCCTCTACAGGTTAGGAGAAGTTATAAGCCACAGTAAGACCCTGTCATATTTAACAGGGGGTAAAAATGTAATTCATGGATTAACATATCATCCAAACATATGTGTCTATGCCAAAGTAACCTACTATAACTATTAGTGCTGCTTAAATACCTATATATCTAATTGCTTGTGCTTTTCGTAGGTCGAAAGGTTACTCCTGAACAAACTGTCAGCCCATGAAAGGAAACAGCCAGAATTGACCAGAGTCCAAGTCAACAGCTCCAGAGAGAGTGGACTGTTTTACTTCTCATCCAACTGTGCCCTTTTCTAAGCCAGGGAACAATCGCGGAAGAGGGGGAGGCGTGGTAGAATGTAAGGGGTGCGATTGGGGGGAATGGTGAAACTACAGCGATGTAGTCTTGACATTCATTTGATCAACTTGATTGAACAAACAACCTGTCACCCCCCACTGGATGGTGGACTGTGGGGGTTTGGGCACAACAGTGCAGATTGGTTTTGCAGAAGAGATGCTTGTACTCATGGATTATCCCTTTAGCAAAAAATGAAAAAAAAAAAAAAACCTGAAGATGCAGGACAGTTATGGCAGAATACATGATCTGGGATTGGGGTGGGGGTGGGGGGGAAGGGAAAGGGAAATATGCCTGATCTGAATTGGAAAATGAATGTACGAAATGCACAAAGCATCAATAAAAATAAATTTAAAAAAATAAATAAATAAATTTAAAAAAAAAAAAAAGAATGTAAACTCAAAGTGAAAGTATTAGGCCAGAGAGATGGTTCCATGGGTAGCAGGGCTTGCCACCAAGCCTGCTGGCTTGGGCTTAGTCCCCAGGACCCACACGGTGGAAGGAGAGAGATGACACTTCAAGTTGTCTCTCTGTCTCATTCCTCAATATTCACACATAGAACACACAAAAAGTTTAAAAAGTAAAAAAAAAAAAAAAAAAAAAAAAAGCTAAAAAAAAACAAAAAAAAAAAAAAAAAAAAAAAAAAAAAAAAAAAAAAGACCCCGAAGCTCAGAACTAGCATGGAGAGTCTGATGGTGCAGAGCCAGGAAGCGGCGGGACCGAGCCTCACACCGGATCCGGGGGACTCCAAAGCCAACAACTTCTCACCCACACTGCCACAGGGGGGGCACAGGGGCCGCTGTTCACCACACAAGACACTCCTGGCTCTTTGGCTCCCACCGTGGCTGCCTCCTGTCATCTTCCTGGTGACATCGGCAGGAGCAGAGGGCTTGAGTGGGACTAGAGATCAGGAGTGCTAGAGGGCGCCCACCGGCCCGCCGCACCCGCACAGAGGGCTGCCGCAGCCCACCCGCCCTGCCACACAAGCCGTTCCTGTCCGTCCTCCGCAAACCTCACCTGCCATCCTGCAGCCCAAGGCAGACCGTGGGGTGTACTGCAGCCGAGGGATCGGCAGCTGCACCACTCTCCTCTGCACCCTCAGCTTCTTCGTCTGGTTCCGGGATGTACTCCATGCAGAGCACAGGGGCCGCCAGCGGGAAGGACTTGACTGTGCGAGGCGAGGGCCGGTTTAGGGAGAAGATCTCCACCTGGCCACCAGCACCCTCCTGCCCACCACCAACCTAGGAGCAGAGACACACAAAGGCCATTAGGCAGGCAAACAGGAGGCAGCCCTGCCCTGCCAAGGACCACATCCCGACATATACAAACACATACCCACACACACCACAATACATACCATACACACCATGGATGGATGGACCACACACATACCTCACACACATATACACACACACAATACCACACATCACACTACACACACACCTTGCACACATGTTACACACATACACACACACACATACATACACAACCACCAAGGTTTAGAGATGAAACATCCTCTTTCCTGCCCACACACATCCTGAACTCACAAAGGTCACTTGTCCCCAGCTGCAAGGAAACAGATTAGATTCAGGACCAAAGGAAATCAGGTAAGGAGCTAATGCAGATCAGACAGCCAGGCAGCTTTCCATTTCCCTCTCTGTTGGGCCTTTCAACCAACATTCAGGGAACTGCTCCCGGTCTTTAAAATGACCTCTGTCTTGCCGGGCGTGGTGGTGCACGCCTTTAATCCTAGCACTTGGGAGGCAGAGGCAGGCAGATCTTTGTGAGTTCAAGGCCAGCCTGGTCTACAGAGTGAGTTCCAGGACAGCTGGGGCTACAGGGAGACCCTGTCTCGAAAACACCAAAAAATAATAATAATAATGTGCTGTGGGAATAGCGCAGCCATTAAAGGCTGAGGCTAAGAACCACGAAATAACAATAATAATAATAAATAAATAAATAAATAAATAAATAAATAAATAAAATGACCTCTGTCTTGATTACTGTTGTACTTTTGTGTCTAACACATGGTATGCACCCAATGTATACTTGTCAGATGGGTGGATAGAAAGATGGATAGATGGGTGGATGGGTGGATGGATGGATGGACGAATGGATGAACACATGGATGGATGGATGGATGGATGGATGGATGGATGGATGGATGGATGGAAGGTAGGTGGGTGGATGGAAGAGCAGATGGATGAATAGGTGGATGGATGCACAGATGATGCATGGATGAATGATAGATAGATGGATAGATAAGTAAATGAATGGATGTATGGATGGGTACATGGATAAATGGATGACAGATGGATGGATGGATGGATGGATGGATGGATGGATGGATAGATGGATGGATGAATGAATGGATAGATGGGTGGATGGATAGATGGATGGATGGATGGACAGATGGATGGATGAACAGATGGATGAATGAATAAATAAGATGAATGGTGAGCAGATGGAGGGATAGGTAGATGGATGGATATGGAAGGATAGGTAGATGGACAGATACATGCATGGATGGATGCATGGATGGATGCATGGATGGACAAACAATTGGATGTATAGATAAATGGATGAGCAGATGGATGGATAGGTGGATGGACGGATGAGTAGATAGAGGGTGGATGGGGTAGGTAGACGCATGCACGCAAGGACAAACAGATACACCATGTGCTAGATAAATGGAAAACAGTAAGGGAAAATCAACCTAAGGGGACATTTGGGCTGAAGTCCAGAGGGTGAGCCCAAGCCTTGCTGCACGCATGCTTGGACACAGGACTGAACAGTTAGAGGGTGACCAGGGATAGTGAAACCAGAGCCCTGGGCATGGGAGGACACAGGCAGCATCTCAGGAGCATGGGACACCTCATTTGAATGAAGAGAGACTCTGCTGGGAACCCCAGAGGTAGAGACGGTGGCTGCAATCTCTACTGGAGATGAGCAATAGTCAGCATGGCTGCCTGAACCCCAAGTGAGGCCATGACCCAGAATCCCCCTGGGTGCTATCCTCTCTGCTCCTGTCCTGAGGACAGAACCCCCCCACACCACTGCTTGCAAAGGGCACTACTCACCCAGAGGTAGCCCTGTGGAAGGGAAGTGCTGACAGCAGAGAAGCCGAGCAGGGGACAGTTGACAGGACTGTGGACCAGCGACCCAAGCTGCAGAGACAGAGACAGCAGGTTGGGTTGAGATCCCAATATTCTGTAGACTTGGATGAGAATCTCTGAGGGTGGGGGCAGGGAAGAGGACACATGCCACGCGTGGGGTCTGCAGGCAGCTCGTCTGCTTCATGTTCCATGATCGCTCTTCTAGAAGAGGGACCAGAAGGGGCCTGACTGATGCTCTGCCTCAGCCCAGGGTCTCTGGAACTAGGCAGCCTGTAGCTATGGTTTGCAGGCAACGCTGAGCCCCGCCCCCTTTGTTTTGCAGGTGGAGAGGTTCGAAGAGGGCAGGGGACAATATTAGTCTGCAGAGGAGGGGAGTGAGAGGGCCCCTCCTCCCCCTGGTGGCACCTGCTCCCCAGTGTCTCCTGAATGCCTCCAAACAATGCAGGGAGGCAGGAAAACAGGATGTGGGAGCTATACACCAGGCTCCCAGCAGAGGAGCCCACTGAGATGGGCGGTGTGGGGGGCGAGGGTGGGGGTTGGGGAGGGGGGTTGGGTGTGGAGAGCACATGGAAGCCAGGACTCAGGTGGCCACCAGCTGATACTGTGAGCACCTGCTGCTGTGCCCCTTCCTGCTGGGTGGCCTCTCAGAGGGCCACATACTAAGCTAACCTGGCCAATCCGTCTCTCTGGCCAGGACAGGAGTCTAAGGACAGCAGGGAAAGCCACAGGTATATAGGAGAGGGACAGACAGCCTCTGGTCCCTTTCCCAAGTAGGTGCTGCCCTCTGCTGGTGGCAAACACCCTGCCAGCCCAACTGCTGGAATATTCTAAAGGAATCCCTACATCTGTGCCCAAGAGGACTAGAGGTCCCTCTGCCCAGCCTCCTTGTAATAGAGGCTGGCAGACTAAAGCTCAGAGAGGGAAGGTCACGCAGCAAGTTAGGGACAGAGACAGGGCCATAACTCACACTTCCCAGTCTTTCGACTTTGGGTGAATTCTACCCAGAAGCCAGGCCTCAGCCCAGAGGCCTCAGCACTCTGGTGATCCCTCCTGCCCAGCTAGGGACCTGAGGCCGTACCCTAAGCAGGAAGCCTCCAGAACCTCAGCCTCTGAGGCTACCCGATTTGATTCTTTGTAGCCATACAGACTGAAGACACTCAATTTTCTGTCAGGCCTCTTCTCAGAAGACAACACAACAGCCCAGACCCAGGCGTCTCCATAGCAACGTCAGTGAGCCCTGGGTGTCAGCTGGATCAGCAGAACTGAGTCCCAGATGGTGCTGACAACTAACGCGCTTCCTTAAGAAGCAAGCAGGTATCCGAACTTCAGTCTTGCTCATTCCGAGACACCAAGTTCTTTTAAGTCAGGCACATAGGAAGTGGTGGGGTGCCGGCTCATGAAGAGAGACAAGCTTCACGTGGAGCCAGCCTGGGCTCCATCCCTACTCACTGGCTACGGTTCCTTGTGTACAAGTAAGGACCTGACATCTTTTTTTTTTAGGACCTGACATCTTGCTGGAATGGTCCTGAAAAGGACAGCTGTACAGCACAGAACACAGGCCTGGGGCGCCTGGCACTCAGCAGACCTGACGCTCCCAAGGCCTACATGGACTTCTCTGGTACTTCACATGTAACTCCAAGGGAGTAGCTGCCACAGATGAGCAACCGCACAGACATCAGACAAGGTGCCAACTGTTGTGGCTTAAATACAATTTGGAAGTTCCCCAGAGGCTCATGTGCTGGGGACCTGGTCCCTCAGGGGGGTGGTGTTGGGCCCTGAAGAGGTGGGGTGTGGAGGGCGGTGGAGAATCACCAGGAAGAGATTAATGTAGTTCTCAAAGGACCCCAGTATATATGCGTGCACTTACATGTATATTGAGAATGGGCTGTTAGCAAATCAGACAGCCTGGCCCTGACACATCCAGGCTGTGGATCCACCATGTGATCATTTTTTTTTACATATCCCCTCCCATTACAATGCCATCACCCTGAGACCTCACCTGTACAGTGACTATACAGGTTGAGGCTGTCTGAGTTCACACTTTCAGCTTACAAAACTATAAACCAAATAAACCTCTTTTCTTGATATAGTATCAGGCCTCAAGTTTTTTGTTATAGTCACAGAAAATAGACTATTAGCAGTTCTGGCCAATGAGACTGTGGGCTAGAAAAGTGAGTACTAAGCTACCTGGCCTCAGATTCTGTATGGGGCCAGACCACATCTCCAGTTCTACAAAGTGTTCGAATTTGAAAGCACTTTAGAGAACCAGAGAGACGGATCAGCAGGTAAAGATACTTCCCACCAAGCCTGATCCCCTGAACACACATAGCGGAAGGAGAGAATTGACTCCCACAAGGCGTCCCCTGACCTCTACATGCCCACTGTGGCATGCCCTCCCACAAATAAATGAATAAATATAATTTTAAAAGCAAAGCAGCTCAGCATGGACAGTGCCCCACCTTCCCTGAATCCAGGCAGACTCAAGACTGGCTTCAGTCTCCTGGGGGTGGTTTGTGCCCTGCCTTCCCCTGGCCTCCTGCTGCCCCCCTGGGGGTAGCCCCACCCCTGTTAGAGGCCCAAGAAGAATCCTTGACTCCCAAAATTCCCTCCCTTGTTAACTCCAGGAACCCAGTGGTCTTCGCTCCCTGGGGACAGAAATGAACTCAGAGGTTTGTTCTCTGGTCCCAAAACCCTGAGGTGTATCACGAAGAATGGTGTGGTTGTGTGTGTGCATGTGCGGATGTGTGTATATGGATGTGTGCACGTGTTTGTGTGCTTCTAGGTGTATGCCTGTGCATGTAGGCATATGTCTGTATGTATGCGTGTTATGGATGTGTGCATGTGTATTTGTGTGCATGTGTATTTGTGTGTATGTGTGAGTGTGGATGTACCTGTATGTATGCATACAAGTGCACAAATGTGTGTGAAAATCAGAGTTTTTTTTTTCTATGTGTATGAATGTACTGTCTGCATGTAGGTTTGTGCACCCGTGTCGTGCAATGCCGCGGAGGTCAGAAGAGGGCATCGGATTCCCCTAGAACTGGAGTTCTCCTGGAACTGGAGTTACAGACGGTTCTCAGCCGCCATGTGGGTGCTGGGGATCGAACCTCGGTCCTCTGCAAGAGCAGTCAGCGCTCCTAACCGCTAGGCCATCTCGCCAGTCCCAAAACCAGAGGTTTGTGCTGGGTGTCTTCCTCCATGGCTCTCTACCTTGTTTCTTTGAGACATGGTCTCTCCCTGAGCCTGGCTAGGCCCAGCTAAGATGGCTGAGCAATGGATCAGGGACCCATCTGTCTCCACCTCCCCAGTGCCAGGATTACAGACACGCTGCACATCCAGCTTTTTACATGAGTGTCAGGGATCTGAATTCAGGTCCGAATGTTCACATGGCAAGCATTTACTGACTAAGCCAGCCCATTAATTGTATCATGTAATCCTTACCATGGCCCACTGGGGGGGGACACTGAGGCCACCCCAGTTGACACACTGAAGATAGTTTTATACTCCAGGCAAAGCAGCTTTCTAATGTCACACGACTGGGGCACTGCAGGCCGGGACACGGCCAGGGCAGGGAGGCTCCCTGTCCCTCTAGCACTCCACAACGGCCTGTTCCAAGGGTATGGCCATCAGCCCCCCACCCCAGGCAAGGACAAAGGCCACAGAGACCTCACCCAGCAAGTCCATAATGGGGGGGCAGGGAGGGGAAGCCTGCTGCTAGCTCCCTGGGTGGCCTAGGAGGCAGCACAAGTGGGAGGGAGGCCTGGGCAGCTGCCCCCCCATCTGTTCCCGAGGTAATTGGACAAGGCTGGCACGGGCAGCCCTAAATCATCTGGCTGCGGCTGGGAGCTGAGGGGCCACAGCTGTCCAGGATAGGCAGGAGGTGGGCACCGCAGAAAACAGCCAGAAGATGGGGCCACGCAGGTTTTGTCCAGTCTCCCAGGGTCTCCTTATTTTTATCAGAGAGTTTGGGGTGTGGGTTCACTCTTCAGCAAAAGCAAGAGCCTCTCTTCCCTGACCCTCATCCCACACCAGCCTCCCATCCCACCCTGACCCCCAGATTGGCAGATCCTTGCACTGAGCTCCAAGCTGGCCCTCCTTAGACACTCTGCCCCCTCTCCTGTCCATGGTGCATTCTCACACGGTAGCCAGAAACACTCCAAGGATTCAAATCAAGACTCAGATGGTGTCTTGTCTGGCTTTCCACGGCTCTGAGAATTGTCTTATGAGGTTCCGTGGTCCCCACCTCACCCAGTAGCTGGTCTCGTTGCCCACTGGGGAACCATCCAATGTCCCCTCCATACTCACATTGACATTTAAATGCCATGGTACAGGACTGAGTGATGGCCCTTTTAAGAGATAACTAAACCCATGGTGGTACACGCCTTTAATCCCAGCACCCAGGAGGCAGAGGCAGGGAGATCTATGTGAGTTCAAGCCCAGCCTGGTCTACATAGCGAGCTCCAGGCCAGTTGGGACTAAAGGGAGACCCTGTCTCAGAAAGACCAAAAAAAAAAAAAAAAAGAAAATGATAACTAAGCCAAACTCAGCTCAATTTCCTCCTGCTTCAGAAACATGCCTGCCCTTCCACCTTCTGCCACAGGGGGCACCAGCATGCAGGCATGCGGTCTCCTACTTCCCAGCCTCCAAAAACAGGAGCCACATAAACCTCTTTTCTTTTTAAATTAATCTGGAATCAGGTATTTTGTTACAGCAACGGCAAACAGACTAAGACATCCCCTGGTTCATATACCACTGTCAGCCACAGAAGCTTCCCCAGCTGGCACTAACTCGGCCTCCATGTTGGCACATCTACTTGGAACATAGACCCCTGGGCCCTCCAGGGTCTGGGTCTTTTCTTGTCATTTGCATCTGTGTAAAGGCCACCTCCTTCCAGGGGCCCTCTTCCTGAACCTGCTAACTGTGTGGTCCCCATCTCCATGCCTGCTGTATCTCTGCTTTGTAATCTCTTCTAGTCCCTTCTGAGTGCCGGGTGACTGCCTGTTTCTCCCCACTAGACTGAAGGCCACATGAGATGGCCCCTTGTCTGTCCTGGTCACCACTGTGTTCCCACTTCTAGCGTACAGTAGGTGCTCAGAGATGATCTATGAACGGACACATGAATAAAGGAACAAACGATGGACTTACATCACAAAGGATGTGCTTTCAGCTCTTAGAGCCCCAGTCTACAGCCCAGCCCGCACGGCTCCTGCGACTATTTATCTGTGCTGGGTCCCACGCTTGGTCCCAAAGCTCAGGGTCCTCGTCTGCTTGGGAGAGGGTAGACAACAGTTGCTCCAGATGGAGGGTTGGGCTCTGCCAGGACATAAGGGACAAGTGACCGGTGGGGGAGGCGAGCTACCATGGGGACAGCAATCAGATCGACCCCTTACTAGCTGTGTCATTTTGGAAGACCACAAATGTCACCTATCTGAGCCTTTGTTTCCTGGTCTGTCAGATTTGGTCCTAATTACTGAGATAGGAAGTGCAGCAAAGCCCAAAGACAGCAGAGTGGGCACATGACAGACGGGCGACGGAGCTTTCCAGGGTGAAGACGGTCCCCACCCAAGCCAGCTCTGGCCTGGCAGCATCTTCAAGGCCCGTAACATCTGACATTGCCACTTAGGCACAGCCCAGAGCCAGGCCTCCCACTGACGAGGCCACTGGTCCTGGGCATTCTCTCGGAGGGAAAGCTACTTCACAGAAAAACATGCGCTGGGTCACCTGGGTAAGCTGGATCGAGACTAGGCCTTTCTAGATGCAGAGGGTGCCACCTGGAAACTGGTTCTTCCAGGTTAGACAGGGCTGCCACCAGGGCACCACCATAACCACCATGTGCCAGCTCCACTCACCTGCAGGCTAAGGGCCCGGGAGGAGAAGGCGGGCACGCAGCAGGCCAGGATCGGGCACCAGAACGGGGCTTTGCTCTTCCTGTCCTCATCAGGACACAGCCAGCCTGGCTGGTTCTCCTCCCCTGCAGCAAGAAGGAGGTGGGCAAAGCTGGTCAGAGTGTGGGGCCAAGTGGGCAGCAACTGACCCCCAGCTGTGGAGAGCTACCACAGACCCAGCAAGCCAGCCCCTACAGTCTCTCGGCTGCCCTGACCAGTCGCCCTACCCCACAGGCCTGTTGGTCTGAGATGAAACTCAGGGACTTGCTCACGGGCCACGGGCAGCCCTAAGGATGAAATTCCAGCCTGACTCCCACGGTGGGAGAACCTGTGCAGCCACCCCAACTCCCCGAGCCCTGATCCCTTTGCTTATAAAAGGGTGACTGGGCTGAGGAGGAACATCAAAGGGTAAAGTGCTTGCTCTGCAAGTTGAGCTCCTTGGCGTTCATGTCAAAGCTGGACATGGTGGTGTGTGTGCCTATAACCCCCTCACTGGGGGGGTGAAGACAGGCAGGCCCTAGGGGCTCACCGGCCAGCCAACCTAGCCAAAACAGCTAGCTCCAGGTCCAATGAGAGACCCTGGCTCAAAAATTAAAGTAGAAGGACTAGAGAGATGGCTCAGTAGTTAAGAGCACTTACTGCTCTTGCAGAGGACCTGGGTTCAGTTCCCAACACACACATGGCAGCTAACAACCAGCAGTAACTCCAGTTCTAAGGGATCTGGTGCCCTCTTCTGGCTTCTATGGGCATTGCATGGACATGATGCACTTACATGCAAACACTCATACACACTAAATAAAAAGAATATATTTTTAAAAAATAGGTAGAAAAGGGCTGGAGAGATGGCCTAGCAGTTAAGAGCACCGACCGCTCTTGCAGAGGACCTGGGTTCGATCCCCAGCACCCACATAGTAGCTGAGAACTGTAGGTAATTCCAATTCCAGGAGAACTCCAGTTCCAGGGAAATCCAACACCCTCTTCTGACCTCCACAGCATTGCACAACACAGGTGCACAAACCTACATGCAGACAGTACATTCATACACATAAAAAATAAATAAAAATTTTAAAAAATAGGGAGGAAGTGATAAAGGAAACCACCTGACGTCAACCTCTGGCCAGAATGGGCAATCATACCATTCACATATACCAGAGGGGGGATGAGGAGAGGGGAGGGAAAAAGAGGAGAGGGGAGGGGAGGGGAGGGGAGTGGAGAGGAGGGGAGGGGAGGGAAGGGAAAGCTAGGTGAGGTAAGGATGGGCTGTGCCTCGGTGAGTAGAGGGCTTGCATAAAGCCCTAGGTTCAGTCCAAGCACTGTATAAACCAGGCATGAAGCACAGGCCTATAATCCCAGCACTTGGGAGATGGAGGCAGGAGGACCTGAAGTTCAAGCTCAGTCTCAGCTACTTGGAGAGTTCAAAACCAGTGTAGGACACGAGACCCTGTTTGGGGTGGGGGGTATAACAATGCCCTCATCTTGGGACTTCGCCACTGTCTCCATCACCCAGCACAGTGCCTGGCTCAGTAATCACGGGCTCAAATAATGAATGAGAGGAGGGGAGTGAATAAACTAATGCCTGCTCCAGGAATTCTGCCCACCAAGGAACTCTCCTTCTTCATACATCAGGAGACTTCCATCCACCCAGGCATGACGAGGACACCCCCTCCAGTGCACGTGCCCATGTGTGGATACCATATCAGATGTGATGGTTAACTTTATTGACTTGATGGGATCTGGAATCACCATAGAAGCAGACCTCTGGGCATGTCTGTGAGCGTGTTTCAAGAGAGGTTTAAGTGACACGGGAAGACCCAGCCTGAACGTGGGCAGCAAGGGGTCTAGACGGAATACAAAAGAGAAAGCAAGCTGAGCACCAGCGTGCATCTTGCTCTGCATCCTGACTGTGGATGCCGTGTGACCAGCCGCCTCACGCTCCTGCTGCCATGAATTCCTTCTTTGATGAGAGGCAGTACCTTCAAAGCTTGAGATAAAATAAATGCACACTTCCTTTCTTCTTTCCTCCCTCCTTCCCTTCTTCCTTCCTCCCATCCTCCTTCCTTAAGTAGCTATGTCAGGTACTTTGTCTCAGCAATGAAAAAGGGAGCTCACACTGCCAGACTATGGATCTGCCCCCTGGAGAGTGTTCATGGAAACCAAGTGTAGACAGAGTGATCATCTTTACCATACAGGTGACACTGACACCCAGGGGCTGGGGAGTCACATAGGAGGCAGCTGCAGTGGGTGCCGGACCACAGTGGACTTGGCTCTGCCAGGCTCCTAGAACTGAACTTGTAAGAACCAGGCCGCTGGTGCTGCTGTCACTGACACCCCGATGACAGTGATGCAAAGCCACTGGGCAGGTGCCCTGAGTAAGGGGCCACTCAAGAAAATGATGTCCACTTGTGGGGACCTACAACTCTGGGGTCAGGAGAGGGTCCTCAGCTCAGCTGTCTGGATGGAAGCCTGCCCAGGTCCCATGATGCTCCTCAGTGCAAATGGGAAGCAGAGTCCACACTGACCCTGGACAAGCCAGCCTCCTGAACACTCTCACCCATCTGCCTGCCCTCCACTCAGTAGCCAGAGCCATCCTGTGATCACTCACAGGCCAGCCCATCACTCACAGCTTGAAAACGCCAACGGAGTCCCATTCTAGTTGGAATAAGGCCCAGACTCTTCTGGAAGAATTATAAGGACAGGGACAGCCCCTCCCTCCAGCCTTACCCTCTACCCGCCAGGCTTTTCCAGGCTCGGCAACTTCAGTGCAGGTGGCAGGGTGTCTCCCTGCTCTGCAGTGAGCACCTCTCTTCCTGGAAGCTTTGCCCAGCCGTCCCTCTACTCCTCGACACTGTCAGGGCCCCTGAGGGAGGAGTCACAGTCCCCAGAAATGCAGGTGTGTCTAGGTCAGAACTGTCCCCCTTATGAATGGTGAGAGAGCTACATAGGCCCTGGGCAGAAACCTTCTTTGATTATTGAGCTGTGATCATTCGCTGGCTGGGCTGGAAGTAAGTGGCGCCGTTCTGTCTTTCTATGGACACTGGGAAGCCCCACATTGCCCGGCAAGTCCTCCATCACTGGGTGAGCGACTGTAGCCTTTCAGCACACCAGACTGCAAGATGCATTCCATCAGGCCTCCAAATACCCATCTGAGTGTGGTGTGGTGTGTGTGTGCGTGTGCGTGTGCGTGCTCATCTTTTATATTTTGTTTTTGTTTGTAGAATTGAGAGGATGGAGCCCAGGGCCTCAAGCTTGCCAGCACGAAACTCTACTACTCCCGACAACCCTGGGCTAATGGAAGCTGAAGGTCAGCTGGGGTGAACTGTGCTGTGCAGGAGGTTAGGGGTTAAAAGCAGTTCCCACTTTTGGTTTTTCAACTTGAGATGGGTTTACCGGGGGCACAACCCTCTGTAAGTCAAAAGCAGATGTATTTCCACTTCTACTGGCTTCTGTGTTCTTGTGTGTGTGTGTGTGTGTGTGTGTATATGTGCATGTGTGTATGTGTGCACATTTGTATATAAGTATATGCACATGTGTGTGGGTACATGTGTGTGCACATGTGTATGTGTGCACATTTGTATATGAGTATATGTACATGTGTGTGGGTACATGTGTGTGCACATGTGTATGTGTGCACATTTGTATATGAGTATATGTACATGTGTGTGGGTACATGTGTGTGCACATGTGTATGTCCAAATATGTGAAAGCATGGGATTCTCTACTGTGCCAGTGGCCCATGAAGGCCAAAGACTCCGTCTGAGTCCTTCCTATTCATATGATGCTGGACACACCTCAGGCCACACACCAATAGCCTTGGGCATTGTTATTCCTCATTTTGTGGGGGTGTCCACTGCACCCAGGGGCACTGACAGTCATCCGACATGCTTCTGTTAAGAGATGCTCCCAGATCAGAGGAAGCCTGGCAAGTGTGCAGAGCGACGACCACCAGAGGGCGGCACAGCTCAAAGCCCAGATGGGCAGATGGGCAGAGGGGCTGGAGTGAAACACAGACGTGGCTGTGGATGGAAGTTAGACACTAACTACCTGCCTACCACACGTCCTGGCTGTGCGGCCCAGCACTGACCTCATTCCCTAACGGGGACCAAAGTGCCCTCAGTCTGGCCTCTACACCCTGAGCCTTAGAAACAGTGCCATAAAACCTGGCACAGAAAAGCAGAGAGGAAAAGCAAGCATGGGGCACCGCAGGGAGCGAAGGACTCAGCACAGCACTGCAGGAGCCGGTCTCCCACAGGAGCCGGGCCCACTCCGTGCTGGGGAAGCCGAGGTCAAGCATCTAAGCCATGGGTCTGGGCTGCCCTGTTTGTTCTCGGTGAAGAAGTTTGTGGCAAATAAACCCAGGCACAATGTGAGATGTTGTCCCTGCCCCCAGGGAACTCACAGCCAGGCAGAAGCCCTGCAGAACGCCCCACCTGACAACCAAGCAGGTGAGTGCACAGCCACACACACACCCCCCCCCCGCAGTCCCCACATTGCCCCAGCCTCTCCCTCCCTCCCTGCTGCACACCCACAGCCCATCAGGCCCTGGCAATTTATTACCATATATATTTTTCTAACGATCTGACCTTCTCTTTCCAGATGGTGCCTTCCCTGTCTGCAACCGGGAACATTAAAAGAAAATGGACTTGTGGCTTTCCATCTGGCACCGTCATTGTTCCCATCACAAAACCAGAGTGGTTGAGACCAAATGAAGCTTCAGACTTGGAACACTGAAAGCCCACTTGGGAGAAGTGACATTAAGGCCCGGCACCATGGGCACAGCTGTGATTCCAGCCGACACTAAGTGGGGGCTTGTTTGGGGCCATGTTTATCAGCAGTCGTGGAACAGAGCCACCAAGCTGTGGGGGACGCTCGCTCTCCAGCCTCTAAACCATCCTCTCCAATGTGCTAGAAGCCCCCAGGCACACCCTGAGCCAGCCTTTAACTTTCTGTGTGACACTATTGCCTCATTCAGAAAAGAGGGGAAAGAATCCTAACCACTTGAAGTTGTTGCTGGCACTGGAAAGGGTATGGGCAAGCGATGTGATGCCCCAGGAAACTGTGGCCATTTCCATTGCTGTCCTGGTTAATACCACAGAGTGTCTGAGCCTGCCCTGGGCTCAGCCTCCAGGGTGAGGTCTTTATGGCCATGGGCCTGTTCTCAAATGTCTCAAATCCAAGGCCCCCATCACACGTCCCCAACACACGGGGACACACATGGCTGGTCACACCCACAGTAACCAGACCAGATGGAGCCTCAGCTAGCGCCTTAGCCAGCATCCTCTTCACATCCCTTCCCAAAGTGCAGGGCCACCCCATCCAGGAGCCCATCACCGAGGCCAGGTTGATATAAGTGACGCCCGGTGTGCAGTCGGCAGCTGTCCTGACCATGCTCAGGAGCTAGGAACTAACTTACTGGATAGCTTCGAAGGCAGAGGGCTAGAAAACCAAACCAGAGCAGAGGCAGGGAGCCTCCTGGTCCCCGAGCCTTCCACTCCCTGGCAGAATAAATAACAGGGCCACACCCAGGCCCCCTCTGGATGGGTAACATGGGGGAGCCATCAGTGAGAGGGGCTCTGGGGCCTCAGAATATGAGGTAGAGAGCATTGAGAGCTGGGTACAGAAGCGGTCTGGAGCCCCCAACCTCCCTTCCTTCCCTAACAGCCCTTCTACCAAGCCTTTATGACTGGATCGTCTGTGAAGAAAGCATGAAGACCTGACCCAGCCCCAGCCTGCCATGCAGGCCCCCCACCTGCTGACGCATGGGTTGTAAATGTTCCCGTCATCTCGGAGCTCTTCTCTCAGCTCCCAGGGGGAGGCTGCCCCCACCATCTCTGCCCTGCCACCTACCAGAGCCTCAAGCCCAACCAAGAGCTGGAGGCTAAACGGGCTACAGGACACCCAGGCTGGGAGCTCAGAGTGTGAGCTGAACAGGGCTGGCTGGCTCCGGGTCACATGGTATAAGGCCTGCCCCGGGTTCTCTCCTGAACTCTCCAGTACACCTGAGGCCCTGATGCAGTCTGGTCACCAGTGTGGAAACAGCTTGGGAGGGAGGTCTGCCTTGCCTAGGACCCCAAGGCTATGCTGGGATCTGAAGGAATCCCCTCCTAGAGTGCACCCCATCCCTCTCTTTCCTCAGTCTTCAAAGGTCAGTGATCCTGGCTCACTACACATAGGGAGGGAGGAAGATACAAAAGAAGAAGGAGTGATACCCTTGGTGAATAAATGCTTCTAACAGGATCTACTCCCAGCAGGGCTGCGTCAGCCCACCCAGCCCCACTGGGCACTGCAGGTAAAAAAAAAAAAATGTTGCAAAATAAAAAATACATTATGCAAGCCCAGGGGGTCCCCAGCATTCAAATACCACTTCAAATGACTCTCCTATTAAGACTTTGCTGAAGTGACGCTGTACGCAGATAAAGCCGCACAGTCTTCTAGCAGTTCGTCCAGTTCCAGCCCAGCCCAGCCCAGGGTTTAAATAGGAAAGCCATCCACCTAGCAAGCCCAGCCTGGGAGGGGACTGGGAAACTAAATTGAAAGTGGCAAGTGCAAGCGCTGAATTCATAAACGACAGGTATCGTGTGCCCCGGTGGGAATACCACCTTAGCTTTTCTGAGGGTCAAAATTTCCCAGCCCTCTGCCGGGGACTGGGCCACTTGGCTTAAAGTCCTTCTAACTCTGGGCCCTCCCAGTCTCCCAGACAGTTTGGGCAGAGTTCCAAGCAGCACTGGATCCAGGGCCCTGGCCAGGCCAACACCTCTGGTCGCAGCTCCTCCAGAGGCACGCACTCTTTCCGGTCTGTTCCCCCTCAATGGCACACTTGAATGGAAATCCAACTGTGACATCCCAAGCTCCCCCATACTACAGTGAATTCCCTCCTGACACATCTCAAACAGGTTCTGAAAGCCTCACCTCAGCTCTGCAGAATGCCTGTGCCGGTGACCCACCCACCCGACTCCCCACCCACCCTACTCTCCACCCACCCTACTCTCCACCCACCCGACTCTCCACCCACCAGACTCCTCTCCAGCTCTGGCCTCTCTAAGCTACCCGGCTTCTGCTGCCCAGAACCTTTGCCCTTGGGATCCCCATGCCTGGATCACTCTGACTGGATCACTCTGCCTAGACCTTCCTATAAGTCTCCCTGTCCCGAGTCAGAGACTGTCAGAAGACTCCCTGACAATGCCTACATTCAGTGACAGTCACACGGCCCCACTCCAACCCCTCTGGGGGCCAGCACCCCAACTAATATGCACCCCATTTAATGTCTACCTACCAGTCTCACATTTAAGTTCCTCGAAAGCAAGGAACTTATGCTCGTGATGCTTAAAATTACTGTGGGAGGCTGGGGGATGGCAGTTGGTAAAACACCTGCCTTGCAGGCAGAAGGACCTGAGTTTCAGCCCCAGAAGCCACATTTTAAAAACAGCTAGGGGAGGAGGCCTGTGCTTGGAAATTCAGTGCTTGGGAGGCAGAGACAGGCGAGTCTCTGCGCTCAGTGGTCAGCCAGCCTAAGTAGACTGGTGAGCCAAGGTCAGTGAGAGACAGGGTTAAAAAAGAAGTAGATTGCCGGGCGTGGTGGCGCACGCCTTTAATCCTAGCACTTGAGAGGCAGAGGCAGGCGGATCTTTGTGAGTTCAAGGCCAGCCTGGTCTACAGAGTGAGTTCCAGGACAGCTGGGGCTACAGGGAGACCCTGTCTCGAAAAATCAAAAAAAAATAAAATAAAATAAAATAATTAAATAGTGGCTGAGGAACACCACCCAAGGTTGTCCTCTGACTTTACATGCAGGTCCCACACCCAAACGTGTCCACGCACACACATGAGCATGTGCACACATATGCACATGCATGAGCATGTGCACACGCGTGCACACACAGGAACATGTGCACACACAGGAACACATTAACATGTGCACACACAAGCACACACATGAACATGCACATGCACATTCCTTTGGTGTGGCAAATTAATACGGTTTTTTGAATAATCAGAAGCCAGTGACAAAGGCCCTGACTTTGATCAGAAAATGTTTAAAGCCTACTAGAGATATATGCTTACTTATAAAAAGATCACACACAAAACCAAGAGGGAAAAGAAAACAAAAGATGTTCCCAGTATGGGCTGCAAGTCTGTCAAATGACAGTTCTGTCAAGGACAGGTGACATTAGAGCATGTAGTATGTGAAGGGGAGGGGTAGGACAGGAAGGTGGCCTGGCATCTTGCTCCAGGGTCTGAATCCTGCTTCTGCCCCCTCCTGCTGTGTGGTTTAATACAGCTCACTGCACCTCTCTGTGCCTCAGAGTCCTCAACGATTTTTACAACAATCTGCCTTGAGGCTCTTGTGAACATAACAAGATAAAAATGTGTGGGGAATGTTAGAAAATACTTGCTACCCAGAAGCATCTGGTAAATATCTACTTATCTGTGTTGGTAATGGGTACACAGAAGAAAAAAAGCAATAAAGAATCTTTGGCTGAGAATCAACTGAGTCCAATATGATTTCATTTTTTTTTTGAGACAGGGTCTCTTTGTGGTCCCAGCCGGCCTGAAAACTCGCTATGTAGACCAGGCTAGCTTCAATCTCACAGAGATCCACCTGCCTGTGCCTCCTGAGTGCTGGGATTAAGGGTGTGTTTCACCATGCCTGGCTAACATAATTTTCTTCTTTTTTTTTTTTTTTTTTTGTTTTGGTTTGTTTTTGGTCCTTTTATTTTCGAGACAGGGTCTCCCCTGTAGCCCCAGCTGTCCTGGAACTCACTCTGTAGACCAGGCTGGCCTTGAACTCACAAAGATCCGCCTGCCTCTGCCTCCTGTGTGCTAGGATTAAAGGCGTGCGCCACCACGCCCGGCAATTTTATTTTTCTGGTGTTACTTTACTGAGGTAATTCAGGAGCCATAGATCCCGAAGGTGTGTTCTCCCAGAAGCTTCTAACATATTTGTGCCAGCGGCACCCTTCTCTGGGGCGCATACCCAAACCCTTAGCCCTCCCTCCCTTCCTGCCATCATTTCCCCAGCATCCACTAATTCACTTTCTGTCAAATCCCAGCAACCCACAGATGGGGAAACTGAGGCTTAGAGAGAAAGTGACCAGTCCAAGGTCACAAGGTGGAGCCTCAGGACTCAGAACAAGGTTCCAGGTGTCTTCCCCACCCCATGGACCGCCTGTGCTCACGGCACCAGCCTCCCCTGCACCCTGCACCTGCTCTGGGTGGTCCTGGGCAGTACTCACGGAGTCCAATCTTGGCCAGGTGTAACCTGTTGACCCAGGAAATCTTGCTTAGGGGATTGGGGGTGATGAAGACCACCATGAAGCTGATGGGGCGGCCAGACCTGTGGGAGGCAGGAAGAGACCAGAGTGTGAGCGTCTCCCATGGGGTTCAGCCTCAGAAGGCCTTGGAACCCATGTTCCTGGAGATGGAAGGAGGCCTGCTCAGAGCACTGCCCAAATCACTGCCCCTCAGGGAGACCACCCCCCTCCACCCACTGTGACCCAGGGAAAGGAGCACTAGGCAAGAGAGGCTAAGCCATGCTCCGTAGCCAAGTCTTGAACCCTGACACCAGCAGGCCTGGCTCCACGTCCAGCACGGGCCCTGTCAGCTGGAGGAAGAGACCTCACACTACAGCCAGCACCTGGCATACAGCAGTCCCTTGGGGGACAGGAGGGAGGACGAGGGAGAGACAGGGAGGTTTGAGGAAGGCCATGAAGGAAGAGGTAGAAGGGAGAGGTAAGATCACCTTGGAGCAGCAGCAGCCTCTTTGAGGTCCTATGGGTGACCCAGCCCTCTGAGAGGAGGGTGGGACAGCATCGTTCACTCTCTAGGCTGCGAAGGAGAGGTGGAGGGCAGCACAGAAGGGGCACGAGCAGGGAAAGACCAGTCCAAGGAAGCGGAAACAGGCTGGAGCCCAAGCTCAAACATCAGACCTCACTCTTCCTGACACCTCTGCACCTGTCCCAACTCCCCCATCCAGGGGCCATACCTGGGCTGCGAGCCTGTCTCCGCACCTGTCCCACTGTCCCCACCTCCCCGTCCAGGGTCACACCTGGGCTCTGAGCCTGTCTCTGCACCTGTCCCACTGTCCCCACCTCCCCGTCCAGGGGCCACACCTGGGCTGCGAACCTGTCTCTGCACCTGTCCCACTGTCCCCACCTCCCCGTCCAGGGTCACACCTGGGCTCTGAACCTGTCTCCACACCTGTCCCACTGTCCCCACCTCCCCATCCAGGGGCCACACCTGGGCTCTGAGCCTGTCTCCGCACCTGTCCCACTGTCCCCACCTCCCCATCCAGGGGCCATACCTGGGCTCTGAGCCTGTGTCCGCACCTGTCCCACTGTCTCCACCTCCCCATCCAGGGTCACACCTGGGCTCTGAGTCTGTCTCCGCACCTGTCCCACCGTCCCCACCTCCCCATCCAGGGTCACACTTGGGCTGTGAGCCTGTCTCCACACCTGTCCCACTGTCCCCACCTCCCCGTCCAGGGGCCACACCTGGGCTCTGAGCCTGTCTCCACACCCTGCTCTATTAACACCATCTCTACCTCCCACAGGCAAATCCTCTGTCCTGAACCTGTTGCCAAATCTTCTGGGCCTCACTTTCTTATTTGTAAAGTGGGTAAACTGAGGCACACGCTACAGTGCCATAAGCAGGCCAACTGTGCACCTTTCCCCACCTGCCTGCCTGCCTGGTGGATGACCAGCTGCTTCACCTATCGTTTCCACTTTTGCAGTAGGGTCCCACAGCTCCCGAGGGGACCATTTGGGGACAGGTCAGTGCCAGGGGCTGGGGGGGGGGTGCACTGGGTCTATGGAGAGGATCTGGGATATCACCACCCTGGAGTGAGATAAAAGGACAGGACCCACTGGGCCAAGCAAGCAGAGTGTCTGAGGACCCTAGGCAGGTCTGGGTTGACCCAGGGCATCCATTCATTCATTCGTATCTACTACTGTACTGGGCATGGCACACAAAGATGTGTACCCTCTTCCATCACAGCAAGAGGCCCCAGGCACCCTCTCCAAGCCCCCCCCATCAGCAGCCCCTCTTTCCCAGATGCTCCCTCACTTGTCGGGTTTCCCGGGCAGCAGGAGCCGCAGTCGGCACTTGTTGGCTGAGTGGATCTCCTCCTCCTTCACCCGCATGAGCCGCTGCAAGGCCAGGCACCAGTCCTGAGCAACAGTCATGTTCAGATTCTAAGACAGAGAGGAGGGCTCATCAGTCACGCCATCCTCTGGCTGCCCGAAAACCACAGCACGGTTAACAAAGTGGCAGAACCCAGAGGAAATTAGATAAGACCCTCAGCCTGGGTGCTCATGCAGCCTCATACAGGACCCCACACACCCATGCTAAGGGCTTCTCAGCCTGGAATCAGAGCCCAACTGGCTGCTGCCTCCGCAGAGAGGGACGTGGACCATCCTAGCGGGATGCTCTGCACCAAGGGCAGAGGCCAGGGAGGAGCAGGAAGATGCCCAGCTGCCACACAGAGCTGCAGGCTGAGCAAAAGCTTCTGGAAGGGTTGGGGGACCTCCTGGGTACCAGAGCTGGGGCACACCGGGGCTCCTGGGAAAGCAGTCTTTTCTCTGCACCCCCCCCATCCATGCCCACCTGGTAGGTGCCGTGCAGGGTGCTAATAAGCAGGGTGATCTGTTCCACCACCGCCAGGTCCTTCTGCAGGTCCTGAAGCTCCTGGAACAGGCGTGGGGGTCCCAGGTACACCTTGTCTGGTGGGGAAGACACCCAACTCAGCCTTGGGGCCAGAGAAGGTGCTGAAGAAGCCAGGCATCTGCTGGCAGGGAAATGGAAGCTGTGTGGCCCGGAGAAGAGGCACTTGGAACTGGGACAGAGGGAAGTGTCACACCTGGGATGAGCCACAACCGGTCCATATGGAGCTCATAGAGACCACGAGACTGAACGAGATCTGCCCAGAGAGCTGGGGGCTTCCCAAGGGCCAGAAGACCACTATGTATAGGTTTCATGCCCATATAGGGAAGGAAGGCAGAGTCCCTGCTCTTGTGGAACTTATGACCCAGGGGGACAGCCAGACTGACGGTTAGAAACTGCATTAGCCAGAGAGTGTAAGATCTTAGGGAGAAAGCTGTCAGAGCAGCCAACCAGTGGGGAGATGTGAGCAGACCTACAGCTAGGTGTTAAGAAAAAGGAAATGGGCTGGGCGTAGTGGTGCATGCCTTTAATCCCAGCACGCGGGAGGCAGAGGCAGGTGGATCTCTGTGAGTTCAAGGCCAGCTTGGTCTACATAGCAAGCTCCAGGCCAGCTGGGGCTATAGGGAGACCCTGTCTCAAAAAAGTTGGAAGGAAGGAAGGAAGGAAGGAAGGAAGGAAGGAAGGAAGGAAGGAAGGAAGGAAGGAAGGAAGGAAGGAAGGAAGGAAGGAGGAAATGCAGGAGCCCTAGGATGGCCATTGAGAGCCAGCAGGAAGGACGGGCAGGGCAGCACAGGGAAGGCCTTGAACGCCATCTTGGGAGCGTGGTGGTACACACTTTCAGGCTGATCTAGGGATTCCCCAGGGAACAGAGGCCTGGGTTCTCATTTAAGCAACTGTCTAAAAAGCAGGTACACTCTGGCAGCCCTTGGATATTACAACTTTAAAGCCACATTTTTCAGGGTGGGATCAGGGCTTCTGTGGACTTAGTTACAATGGGGCTGCATAATGGTCAGCAGGAAGCTACAAAGGGTGCGGGGACATGGGGGCAATAGTGACTGACCACAAGGAAACACTTTATAGGTGGACAGTGGAGGAAAATGAGGCCGGTCCAAGGAAGAGGAAACTGCAGACTGGAGCTCGGCTGCCCGATCTCACTCCCTTTCCCCGACACCTCTGCACCTGTCAAGGGGCCCTCTGGGATAGACAAGGGGACCCATGGGAAAGGACGCCACACTGTGAGCCATCCAGGCTCCACAAACTGTCACACTTCACATGAAATGAATGCTGAGATGGGAATTTTATTGTTTTGCAGTGTTATTTGTATTCAATTTTTGTTTTGTTTGCGTTTTATTGTCATTCAAGGATTATAAGTGTCCGGAGTTGACTGCATGGAGCGCTCTGTATATACATATTTGAATAGCAATAGAATAAAAATTCATCCAAGGCTAACTGGGGTTCCACAGAACCTCTCTCCTATCAAGGGGGACTGGCACCACGCAGCTCTAGCTGGAGAAATGTGGGTGCAGAGGGTCAAAGTTGGGGGCAGGGTCCCAGAGCAAGAGCCTGGGGATAGGATGGAAGAAGGGAGTTCAGCTGCTGTCCTGAGAGGGATGAATGGGCCAAAGGGCCCTCCCACTGCCCTGCCTGCCATGCAAATCTGGACAGGGCTCAGCAGCACCCCCTCTGAGGGCTCTGTCGCAACTGCTGCCTTGAAGTTCCCTGAGTTTCAGAGTTCCCTGAGTTTCAGTAGCCACTGAGGCAACTGCCAGAGTCAGGATGTGGGCAGAACAGTGGGGGGAAGGGGAAGTGAAACCCAGCCTTTGATTCAGAAGGTTCTGGGTGCAAGACTCCTGGAGCTTAGCGTCCATGGGTCTCAGGCCTTGGGTAAAGCCAAGGTTTAACACAACCAACCATGAGCTCTGATGGTTAGTACTGACTACTGCTTGGACGCACCTATGAGACCGCCTCTAGACAAGACTGTGAGGGGGGATGGACCTAGGAAGGGACGGACAGACATCCCTGAGCTAAGGGTCCCGGGTCTCTGAGGATTCAAGGGATAGGATAAATGCCCCGGCTCCTCACTGGACCAGATGGCACCTTGGATAGAGACAGGTCAAGGTACCACTGAAGACAATGAACGCACAGTGGGGCTGAGATCACAAGTCTGCAAGCCACATGTCCAGGGGTGGGGCGTGCAGGGCCTGGGCAAAAGTGACACCATAGGGGCACGTGTGTGCAGGTGAGGACACAGGTCCTCACAGAGGTACAGAGGGAGGCCCCATCACCGTGCCCATCAGACATACTCACTCTGGGCCTGCCCCACTGCCGCAGCCTTCTTGGCCCCTGCATGCTGGATAAGCAGGTTGTCCTTGTCGTAGGCGCCACCATCCTGACCCACCTCTACCACCTGCACCTGTGGCAGCGCTGTGTTCCACTTCACCACGTACTTGGGCCCCAGGGGCACCAGGCTGCTGATCTCCAGCTGGCCCCTATGGGACAAAGGAAGATGCTGGAGAGAACTGCAGGCCAGTCCAGAAGCAGCAGCACACAGCTCTCCAGCTCAGCCAGGCTCCACACAGCCCAAGCACAAGACCTCAGGCCCAAACCAAGCCGGGCAGAGCAGGGAGCCAACACCAGCGCATTGCACCAGGAAGCCCAGGCCCCCAACCAGAGACACATGCCCCTGAGCCCCCGGGCCACCAGCCTCCTACCTACCTGTGATTGGCAGGCCTAGAGAAAAGACAAGACAGGAAGGGTTACTGTGACAACGCATTCCTATTGGGCTGAGACCTCTGAGCACTGGCCACTGGGCTAGGCAGCAGGGGCAGAGGGGAGGAGGCCAGGGGGAGGCAATGGCTACCAAGGCCAGGTGTAGACAGAGGGAAAGCACACAGAAGGGCTCCCCGGGGCTGGGCCTGCCATCCCCTCAGATTCTCACAAAGGCCTGCTGGGAGGCTTCCAGATACCAAACAAGGCACAGGTACTGGACTAAGTGACAGAACCTGCTAGCACCCTGGTCTTCATACAAGCTCACCCTTGAGCTATGTAAGGGCGGGAAAGGCAGCAGTCATAGCCCTGGCCCTGCTGGACATAGTGGGACAGATTCAGTGAGTAAAGGCACTTGCTGCCAAGCCTGATGAACTGAGTTCAATCCCTGCCCAGGACCCATATGGTGGACGTAGAGAAACACACACACACACACACACACACACACACACACACACACAAATTAATGTTTTAAAATAGTTTTGTTGTTTTATTTTGTTTTTTGTTGTGTTTTGTTTTGAGGTTGGTTGGTTGATTGATTGGTTTTGAAATAAGACAGGCCCTGGAACTCACTACTGGACCAGGCCCTGGTCTCAAAGAGATCCACCTACCTCTGCCTCACAAGTGCTGGGATTAAAGACATGAGCCACCACACCTGACCTTAAGAAAGTTTTTTTTTTTTTTGTCTTTTTGAGACAGGGGAGTCTCCTTTAGTCCCAGCTGGCCTAGAGCTCACTCTGTAGACCAAGCTGGCATTGAACTCACAGAGATCCTCCTGCCTCTGCTTCCTGAGTGCTGGGATTAAAGGCGTGCACCATCACTC
>VZQC01014125.1:423028-447231 GCA_009823505.1 Rhizomys pruinosus | reverse complement strand
ACCAAAAAAAAAAAAAAAAACAAACAAACAAAAAAAAAAAACACCAGGTTTTGAGAGCAGAGACTTCCCAGGATCTTGCTGGAAAGATAACAGCTGGAGTTCTAGGTTTTAACAAGGAAGGCCCCCATCCTTCACACCCATGGGGCCCCCCAGGGGCGGGGCACATTCAAATGTCCCTGCTAGGTAGGGTCACAAGGACAAACACAGGCCCTAGATCCAGGGTCTCTTGGACCAGGGCAGTGTGAACCCAGAATGTTGTGTAATCAGTGTAAACCCATAAATATTCCAAAGGCCTTGACTTTGTATGAATCCCCACTGCCTCAGCTCCAGCTATTTTAGGCTATTATTTTAGGCTGAGCCCACAGCCCAGTTCTGGGTGTTCTTACAGCCTCTCCTTGGTGGGGAACCTCACTCCAGCAGGCAGAAGCTGCTCTGGGATATAGGGGGTGCCAAGCAACCCCACAATCCAACAGAGGGACTCCACGTGAGCTGAAGTAGCAGGAAGACTGGGTAGACATGAGGGAGACCCTCTTCAGTGTCCAGGAGGTCAGGCTCAGCTGCCAAGTGCAGCCTAGAACACATAGTCCTGACCACTGGTCAGCGATATACTGTCCCCAGACAGAGGGCTGCCAGTGATCAGTCCAAATCCTCCCCAGCACTATGGGAACAGGGCAGAGCATGGTACAGGAGAGGAGAGGGAGGTGGGATATCTGAGACCCAACAAAACTAAAGCTCAAGGGAGGACCGTGGCACAGAGGACAGATAAAGAGGGGTGGGAGCACAAGGAGTCCCAAGGGAGGGGCCCCACCCTGGGGAGCCTCACACAGACTCTCACTTGAAGTTGATGTTAGCGCAGACCAGCATATCACTGAGCAGGAAGACTCTGCGCTCCTTGGACTTGATCAGCTGCCCTCGGTCTCCATACACTGTCTCCGTCAGAGTCTCACACAGGAGCAGCTGCCGCTGGCCAGAGGTCAACAGCTGGGGGAAGGAGGGGACAGAGAAGGTAAACATTGGTGTCATGATCCAGGCAGCTACACAAACATTGCCAAGCCAGAGACACGCAGAAGGAAAACCAAGATCACATGCGCCTGTAGCCCACACCTGCAACTCGGGACTTGGGAGGCAGGCCCACCAGGTTTGAAACAGGCTGAGAAAATGGTTCAGTTGGTAGAGTGCCTGCCTAGCATGCACAAAGGCCTGGGTTTTATCCCCAACACCAACGCAGGTGTGGTGGCACGTGTCTGTAATCCAGCACTCAGGAGGTGGAGGCAAGGGGATCAGAAGTTCAAAACCATCCTCAACTACATAGGGCATTGGGAAGCTTAGGCTGGAGATCTGTATCCGAAGATAAAAGATGATGAAGGTTCAGAGAGGAGGAGAACCTGAAGCTCCCTCTCTTACTGAGAGACAGGAACACCAGGGAACGCACGCTGGTTCTCTGCTCCCAGGAAACCTTGGGGGACCTGACCAGCCACCCTCCCTAGAGCCAGCCCAGTAGCCAACACCTCCTTCCAAAGTGAGCTAGCCTCTGCCATCACCTTCCTATATCATGATCCCTTTACCAAGGGTCACCTTTACCAGAGTCACAAGCTCTAGAGTGGCAGACACAGGTTCCAAGTCCCGCTGGGCAGTCTTCAACAGAACACTCTGTCAGTCTCAGGTTCCTCAGCAGTAACTGCTCAGATAGTGCAGATAATGAATGTGGAACCAGGTCTAGCCATGTAATTCACAGAGCCACTACACGGGGCCAACACACTGTGGTTTAGAGGCCAGTACAAGGCAATAGTGGTACATATGAAGAGGCCCAGGGCCTTGCAGAGGGAGGCTCTGGAGGGCACCGGAAGCCCTGTATTAGGCATGCATGGATGCTCTACAGAAGACCCTGTCCTGACGCCGCTGTTACAGATGGCTTCGCCATGGGGAGAACGGCTCTACAGGGACGGTGGCCAGGAAGGGGCCTGGTCCTATCCTATTGAACAGCCTCATCCCAGCCCAGCCCTTGCAGGGCCTTGTGTGGAGATGGGAACTGCCAATCTACGATGCCCTCTCCAAGTAAACAGAATACTCTCAGGCCCCAAGCCTCAGAGCAAGCCCACCCTACCAGCATGAAGCCCCTCAGACTACCCAGAGGCACTCTGAGAAACAACTCTTTCCTAACAAGGCATTTTTAGGGGCTGATGGAAGATCTAGTAAAATCTATTACCAAATCGTGTGACTCTGGACACCTCTGTCCCCTTCCCTCCTTGCTGGCCTCCGTTCAGGAGGATGCTCTGCTCCCCAGAATCCCCTCAAATGAATACGCAAACCAAGGTCCCAGCATCACTGTGTCTCACAACACCGTGGGCCTTAGTAACACTCCATGTGCCCTTAACCCAACTGAGGAAATGCGGAGGTGACTTCCACCTCCCAGAGGCAGAGTCCGGGGCCCCTACCAGCTAACAACAGCACAGGGCAGAGACACCAGGCTCAGTGTCTCCTGTGCTGTATCCAGCACAGGGAAGCAGGGATAGTCCCACTGCTTGAAGGAGACCCCAGGGTCCCCAGAGTCCCACTGCATCTCCCTACAGCGTTCACAAACAAGGCAGGCACCACTTATGAAAACACAACTCAGACAGACAGCCCCACCCCCAAGGTGGCAGCTGCAAGGGCCAGGACCCATACTGGAAGAGGAAAGGAAAGTCCCCTGAGCTCCAGGCCATCGTCCCTGTCCCTTACACAGATTAAAGAAGAACAAGGCCAGCTATTGCACCAGCACTCCTCTGGGGCTCCTGAGTCGGCTATTTGGAAACAGCTCTTGAATCTGTTTTCCGCCCCTCCCAGTTTCGTTTCCGCTTCTCTCTGGTGCGATGGTCAGAGGAAAACCATTAATCAGATCCCCAAACTGGTCCAGACTGTTCAAAGAGGCCCCTGGTTCGGGAGCCGAGGGGGCGGGGGGACACACAGTGTACAGCTGCCAAACTCTCCGCCTTAGCATCCACACTTGTCCAGCTCAACTCTCACTTGCTAGAGGGGGAAACTGAGGCTCAGAGCATTAATTCTCTGGCCTGATATCAAATAGGTCTCCCTGACCTCCAGCCAGTGACCACTCTCTGCTACTTCCTTGGTGTCTGTGAGGTGCAGCTGAAGAGAACAGACGGCTCTTCCCAGGGCAAGGCCAACAGACCTCTCCTGAAAGCTCCCTAGAACAAGGCCAGCATAGGGGACGCTCCCTCCAGGGACATTCCAAAACAGTAGGCTTGGGGAGTGGGGGATGGAGTGAGTACTGCCCAGAGTGGGAGGGGGATGGTCCCTGTCCCCCGGCCACCCTGTGCCATCCCGCCCATACACCTTGCAGAGCAGGAAAGGCAAACAAATGCTCAGAGCAGTGTGTGTCCTTAGTGAGAAGTGGTGAGACCAGGGAGATGTAGCCAGCCACCGTCATATGAGTAGGACCACACAGGAGAACACGGGGCACTTCTGGAAAGTTCTGAGAGTCTGAGCTTTATGGCATGCCCTGCTTTTTAAATGTTTCCTATAACTATCATCATTTTCTTAAAAAGAACTCTTTGGGCCAACTCCAAAGCATGGCCTGAGGTTTCCTTCTTCTTCTTTTTTTTTTTTTTTTTTTTTTTTTTTTTTTTTTTTTTTTTTTTTTTTTTTTTTGTCTTTTTAAGACAGGGTCTCCCTGTAGCCCCAGCTGTCCTGGAACTCACTCTGTAGACCAGGCTGGCCTTGAACTCACAAAGATCCGCCTACTTCTGCCTCCCAAGTGCTAGGATTAAAGGTGTGAGCCACAATGCCCAGCAGTTTCCTTCTTCTTTTAATGGCCTTGGGCAGCTGGACTGACTCAGTCATTCACCTTGTAGTGGCCCTGGGCATTCAGTGCTACTAAACTTTTTTTTTTTTTGTATTTTTGAGGCAGGGTATCCCTTTTAGTACCAGCTGTCCTGGAGCTCACTCTGTAGACCAGGCTGGCCTTGAACTCACAGAGATCCACCCACCTCTACCTCCCAAGTGCTGGGATTAAAGGCGCACGCCACCACGCCCGGCTCTAAACTCTTATTTCAAAGAGAAGAAATGAAGTTCAGAGGGGTTGGGGAAGACTCTTAAGTACTAGCAGCAAAATATGGTTATGTGTTTGTTTTGGGTTTGTTGTTTTTATTTTTTTCAGACAGTCCTCACTTATAGTCCTGGCTAACCTAGACCTCACTATAGTGGTACTGTAGACCAGGCTGGCCTCAAATTCATAGAGATCTGCCTGCCTTTCCTTTGCCTCCCAAGTGCTGGGAATAAAGGCATATGACACCATGCACAGCTGTTTATTTTCTGAGACAAAGTCTTTATACTTTAGCCCAGACTAAGTTGGACCTCCTTAGGGAGCCCAGGCTGGCCTCCAACTCTAAATCCTCCTGCCTCTACCTCCTAAATGCTGGAATCATGGGTGTTCACCACCATACTGGCTGAAATCTGAATTTAGTCTGGACGTATAGCTCAGGTAATGGAGTGCTTGCCTATCATGCATGAAACCCTGGGTTCAGTCCCCAGCACCATATAAACTTTGCATGGTGGTGCATGCCCACAGTTCCAGTGAGGTGAAGGCAGGAAGATCAGAGGTTCAAAACTATCCTCAGCTAGAAAGTGAGATCAAGGCCAGCCTAAGAGACACTTGACCCTGTCTGGAAAAAAAAAAAATCTGGATTTAAACTCAGACTGAAGATTCCACTCACTTAATTATAAGACTAGGTTATCATTTGGGGGATGTTCCTGACAATTACACTAATGAGCAAAACTTGCTTTTATCTTAAAAATAACATGAATTACAGTGAATATGCAATCCCATAGAGAACCAAGACATCAAATTCTAAGTAGGGCTCAGGCAGGCCTACTCCGCTCCCTCAGAGAACACTGCCACCTAGTGGGTGGCCCTGGGAAGGCTGCAGGAGTGGCAGGTGAACCGGGCAGTTGCACAGAGGCGTGCGCCCACCTTGCTGAGGCTGCTGCGGTCACTGACACTCTTAGTCAGCTGCTGGATCTCAGCCACCTGGTCAGCCAGCCTCTTCTGCTCATTCAGCTTCTCGGCCAATGTCTCCAGCTCCGTGAGGGCCAGCTGAAGTGACAGTCTGTCAGGGTGACCCCTGGGGGTGTTCTTCAGCATGTCCTGTCAAAGTCAGGGAGAGCATGACTGAGCATGACGTGTGTCCACATACATGTGCTTATGTGCACATACTCACATGTGCATACACCGAGACCCGCCCCTGGCCTGTGCACAAAGCCTTGTCCTCCCCACAGCCTGTACAGACCAGGCTTGAAGAATGCAGTTTGCCATGGAGCAGATGAACTAGACATAGAAGACAAGCCTCAGGCCTAATGAATGAAGAGGACAAAAAAGCATGTGGTTCATTCTGGGCACAAACCCAAAAGAAGCACATCAGCGGGATGCCTAAGAGACACCTGTCCACTGGTGTCCACAGCAATGTCAGTCCCCATATGCAACAAGAGGAGGCCACTAGTGTCCGTTGAGGGAACAAAACAATGGTGAACAGTAGCCTCTGTGTTCAGTGAACTACAATCCAGCCTCAGGAGGACAGTTCTAACTTGTGCTACATCATGGCTTAACCTTGAGAACATGGAGCCTTGTGATGACAGTCACAAAAGACACGTTTGCAACTTGTGGCTGGAGCAATGGCTCAGCGGTTAAGAGCACTGGCTGCTCTTGAAGAGGACTCGGACTTGATTCCCAGTACCCATGTGGTGGCTAACAACCATCCCTAACTTCAGTTCCAAGGGATCTGACACCCTCTTCTGACCTCCACAGGTACTGCACAACACAGGTGCACTTACACACATGCAGGCAAAACATTCATACACATAAACTAACACTAATAAATAAAAAATATTTAAGACATATTTGCACCTCCACAGACAGGCAACTTCTAAAGTGACCAAATTCCAGACACAGAAAGTAGGGGTGGCCACTGGGGACTATGGGGACAAAAGAATCAGGAATTATTCTTTCCTGAGTTCAGAGTTTCACAGAAGGGTGATAAGAACTTTCCACAGGGCCTGGAGAGATAGCCTAGCAGTTAAGAGCACCGACGCTCTTGCAGAGGACCTGGGTTTGATCCCCAGCACCCACATGGCAGCTAAGAACCATCTGTAACTCCAATTCCAGGAGAACTCCAGTTCCAGGGGAATCCAAGACCCTCTTCTGACCTCCACGGCATTGCACGACACAGGTGCACAGACCTGCATGCAGACAGTACATTCATACACATACAAAGATAAATAATAATAAAAAAAATTAA
Source organism: Rhizomys pruinosus (assembly GCA_009823505.1). Classification (NCBI taxonomy): domain Eukaryota; kingdom Metazoa; phylum Chordata; class Mammalia; order Rodentia; family Spalacidae; genus Rhizomys; species Rhizomys pruinosus. The sequence goes on along the minus strand of VZQC01014125.1, from coordinate 440,944 downwards.
AAAAAAAAGAACTTTCCACAGATGGCTAGTGGAGACACTTATACAACGTGAATGTGTCTGACACCACAGGTGGTGGCCTGGGGCAGGACAAATTCTGACTCATGGGTAAATGGTGTGCTCAGATGAGAGGCCACACCCACAGCCCCAGAGATGGAAATGAAGACGCTGCCAGGCCCTCAGCCTGTAAACCACCACCAACCTCCACCAAGATCACCACAGGGCAGCATCCTAAGCTCTCAGGGACCTACATGGGACTGACACTCCCTCAGGCACCCTGGGTCTGTGCTGAAGCCAGGGGTGACATCAGCACACTGAGTAGTTATGGAACCCCAGCCTTATTTCCTTGATTCTGGACGAAGGTTTAAAGTACGTTATCAGGCCACAGAGATGGCTCAGCAGATAAAGACACTGGTCACCTGGTAACCTGATTCAATCCCCAGGACCAAAATGGTGGAAGAAAACTAACTCCTGTAAGTTGTCCTCTAGCCTCCATACATACGCTGTGAGCATGTGTACACACACACACACACACACACACACACACACACACACACACCCCACACACACACATGCACTCACTCACACTAAGTAAATAAAAAAATGTAATTTTAAAATGCTGTGGAGGGGCTGGAGAGAGAGCTCAGCAGTTAAGATCATTGGATGCTCTTTCAGAGGACCTGGGTTTGATTCTCAGCACCCACACAGTGGCTAACAACCGTCTATAACTCAAGTTCCAGGTGGCTCTAATGCCCTCTTCTGACCTCCTCGGGCACTTCACAACACAGGTGCACTTGCGTACATGCAGGCAATACACTCATACACATAAAATAAAATAGTAAATAAAAATGTTTTAAATGCTGTGGAATACACTAGGCCAAGCTCACACAGACTGGCCAGCCTCCCCATCCTTGGCCTCCCCAACCTTCAAGGGGCCCCAGGAGGCACCTGCAGCAGGAGAATGAACTGCGGGAACCTCTGCACGGGTTTCACCATCAGCCCATAGAGGGTGACGCGGTCCACGCTGCACACCTGCCGCCTCTGTGGGGACAAGGCTGAGTCACTGGTGGGATCCAGACTTGGTCCCTGTCCTAAATACCTCTCCCTGGGCTCCAGGATCCTGTTCAACCTCAAAGCCATAGCCAGGGACCCTCCCGCATGGCACCCCCTGCAGGCACACACTTGGGAGATCTGAGGTCTCCCACCAGAAGTCAAACCTAGAAGACCCAAAAGTTTACCCTCGAAGCCAGACTTCTAGAAGCTGACACCATCATTCACTACACAAACTAAAAGCAGATGCCTGGGCCAGGGTGAGGGTGAGCACGGGACGCTTCCTGTCTTCTCACATCTATTTGCATGGCTCCATCCACACCTGTTATCTCATGGCTTCCCCACCAGCCTCCACTTCTTCTGTCCCAACTCAAAGCATCTCTCCTAGCCCAGGCCTTGCAGATCCAGAAGAGCCCAAACTAAACTGTCGCCTCTTGGCTTTATCTACTGGGATGCCTCAATGGGCATCCTGTATCGGTAGAATCCTCCCACACCAGCCTCTACCACACTGTTGCCAGTACTGCACAGGGAAGCGTCCTCCCTCCATCCCCCAGGACTCAAGTCACGCACTTGAGAAAGGCTTCCTGATCCACTTGCTCTCCACCAGGGTAGAGAGAGAGCTCCTCTGCCCACGCCAAAATACCTTGCCTGTCTGTGTCCTTGTTCATACGCAGGTCCCTGTAGACGGGGCTGCCCCCACCCCCTGCACCACCCCAACTTCAAGGGAGTCTTGGAGCCTGGCCACAGCTGCTCAAGGGGTCCCAAATCTTTCCAAAGCCTTGAACCTTTATGTTCCTTGTCCCTTCACAAACTGAGGAAACCACAACCCACAGGAACACAGGTCCGAACTGTGGGACCCACCACCCAGTCACCTGCACACAAGGTCTGCCCTGCACCCTGTCAGAATCTTGAGCTACCTGTAGACCCTCATCCCTCTCACTCTACTCCCAGGGTAGGAAGAGATGTCTTCCTCAGGACTGTTGTCTCTAGATGATACGGGCCACAGCCATGACATCAAAGCTGGTACAACAGTGTTCATCCCTCCCGAGCTACCTCCCCGAGCCCAGTCTTAGCAAGAGGGGTCTGCGAGGTCTGATGCTACCTTGAGGAATTCGAGGAATGCAGGCTTGGTGAGACAGGCCTTCTTGATGATGGACATGGCATGGGTGAAGTTGTTCACATAGTCACTGTACACATCCAGCACCATGGACTTGGAGAACTGCAGGAAGCCAGGCATAGGAGCTGTCAACATGGGGAAAGGAGGAGGCTGCCCCAACCCCACCCTATCATACCTCTCAGGAAAGGAATAAAGGTCAGAGGGACAGAGACTGTCCCAAGGTCACAGGGAGCAGAGTCCTTCCACAACAACCTGGAACCCGCTTGGGGGGTTAGGCTCCATCCACTCCTTACCATGCCCAGAAAGTAAAAGATGGTTCGCCCCTCACCAGGCCCATGTATCCATAGCTAAAATACAGAGGCCTGCAGCCAGCCAACATATCACTACAGCCTCCTGGACATGCAAACCTGGAACTCAACATCTATTGACCTCCACTGAACACTGTCATGCTGTCCTACAATGGGGCAAAGCTGACTGGATCATCTCTTACCCACTCCATCTCCAGAGTCTGGGGATTTCAATTTGACAAGCAGGAGTCCAGTGAGCATGTCCGTGGACTCACACACATAAACATACACACACACACACACACACACACCTATTTCACAGGTGAGGAACCTGACACCAGAGAGGGCCCTGGACCTGCCTTTGGCTGCAAACCAAGATGGAACCAGGTCTCCTGGACCGTGATCCAGGGCTCCTCCACCACCCGCTGGAGCCACACGTACGCTGGAGTCAGAGCCAGCATGCAATCGCACAGGCCATGCCTGGAGTGTTTGCTGAGGAGCCTGTAGCTAGCCAAGGGGCTGCCCATGTGGCTCCAGGCAGTACTGCCATTATACCCCAGCTTCCACCCCACCCCAGCTGCCACACTTCTGGGACATAAAATTGTCATGCCAGGGTCTGGAGAGAAGGCCCAGCGGTAAAGAACACTGGCTGCTCTTGCAGAGGACCCGGGTTCGGTTCCTAGCACCTACATGGCAGGTTAACAACTATCCGTAATTCCAGTTCCAGGGGATCCAGCATTCTCTTCTGACCTCTGCGGGCATTGCATGCCACAGGTGCACCCACATACATGCAGGCAATACACTCATTCAGAAAAAATAAAAATAAATAAAATATTGTTTCAGGTCATGCCCACCCCCAGCACAGGACACAAAGACTGAGGACTTTACCATGGAGGACTCTCAGAGATGGAGCCCACGGGCGAGGTAGAGGCTGGGACAGATAATGCAGGTAGAAAACTTACTGAAGCCACAAAGAGGTCCCCAATCTTCTCCGTGGAGTCCCACTCGGCCACACGGGAGGACAGGGCAATCTGGAACATGGAGTGGCAGTGCAGAATCTCCTTCACACGGAAGAACACCACCTGGCACTTCCGGACACTCAGAGCCTTGGGCTCCATCTCCATGAGGGGATTGCGATAATCCTGTTGGGGCAGGTGAGAGGCGAAGGTGAACCCACAGATCAGGGTCACCCAGACAAGGCTAAGAAGTGGGCAAACGTGCAGGGAGGGTGCTTCCTGTTGTGAGTAGAAGCACCCATCAGTTCTCACATGTGTTTCTAGAAGGTACTCTGTGAATGTGATACTCCTGGCCTGGGCTATCTGTTTCCCACAATCCCTTGAGACTTCTGTGTTAAGCTGGTTTGGGATCAAAAAGGTCTCCTCCACATCAGCTATGTGTGAGACCCTGGGGAAGCGGCCGGCTGGTGGGGAGGCTCAGAGCCATCTGTAGGGCTGAGCAGTAAGGTCCCCCCACACACTACCCTCTCCAGTCACCTCGTCTGATACCCTCACCTCGTCTGAGTCCTAACCTGGTCCCACACTAACCATTCCCTCCTCTAGAGCCCTCGCTAAGATATCCCTCAAGAGTCAACAGTCTTAGGGGTTCAAACCACAGGTGAGCAGAAGACCTACATCATCAGCATCTGCATAGGACCCCCCTGGGTACCCCAATGTGGAAAAGAGAGGGCATCCCACCCCACCCCTGCTTTGAGGACCCTAGGATCTGAGCAGCGAGGAAAATACAGTTCCTCAAAGCACGACAGAGACCACACACTTGGCCACTCTCATTTCAGGAACTCCTAGTTTTGCTTCCTGTGAACACAGGCCTCGGGAATTCTTGCTGTCCCCCACTCATCCGGCCATTCCTCAGAAGCAGGACTTGCTTTGGACCTTTTCTCCTTGAAACTGCCCCAGTCCCCAGATGCTCCTGGTGGCCCTTACTCTAGAGACCCTGAGGGTACGCTGAAGTCGCACCTGGAGGATCCTCTTCAGCGACTCCACGTAGCTGCCTTCGCTCTGCACGATGGAGCCCAGGATGTGTCGCCGGACCACCTGCTCAGATCAGAGCACAGTCAGGGAGGGATACGTGGAGCACAATAAGCACCTGCCATATTCCGGATCCTGAAAACAGGAAGGGGAAGCTGACAGCTATAGGACCCCAGGGCTGGGCTTGCCAGAGCCCAGTGAGACCAGCAGAGAGCCTGCTCTGGTGGCCGTGGGGAGATGAGTCTCCAACATCCACATGCTGGGACCTTACCGTTGCCCAGACCTTCAGCATGGAAACCAAAGAGTCCAATTCCCTGATAAAGGCCTCCTGTGGTCACTTCCTCTCTGATCTAACCAGCACAGCCCCAGACAGCAGGCCGGGAACCCACTCCTCTCCCCCCTGCAGACTGTACCACAGACCTGCTGAGGGGTCAGGCCGTCAGGCATGGGGCCCAGTTCTGGTGCTGGGGGTTTGATGTCCGTCACTCCAACCTCCAGGAGACCCATGTCCTCCTCTTCCGAGTCACCTAGAAAATCAGATGACACAGCTAAGGTGGGGACAGGTCCTCCTCCTAAGAGCTGAGAGCCATGCAGAGCAACCCTGGAGCGAGAGCAGCTGCCCCTGAGCTGCGTGGGCAAGCTCCAACTTTCCAGCCCCCACAGCCCACGGCCGTTCCCCCGGGGCCTGTGTGGAGGACTGGAGTCAGGCGAGGAGAGAGCAGGCTGAGAAAACAGCATCCACAGGGCCTCTATGTTGGAATCAGATGTGCCAAGAGACCGGCCCACCCTGCCTGCTCTGTCTGGCAAGGGCCAGCTGCCCATGTCCCCATCACTGGGCACTAAAAATAGTTTTCATCTGGATGCCAAAATAAGTCCCAAGAAGAAGCAGACTATCAGTTCTGCACTTTCACAAAAAATAAAATAAAAGGACACCCCAAAGGTAGAAGGCTTAGCTGGATCTGAAGGGAACTCCTATCTAAGCAGAGTGAGGCTCAGCCCTGGGTGGAAAGGGACAGACAGCAAGCAGCCCAGTGCCCTGAGAGAGAAGGGAGGGCTGATGAGGTGCAAAAGGGTCATCCTCACAGGCTCCAGGTCCCTCACGGGAGGGTCAGGCACAGTGAAGTGGGCCCTGAGTCACTCAGAAGCACTGATGTCCAAGGCTGCCTTGGACATCAGGAAGTGGGAGGCTAGGCAGTGGCATTCAGTCCAGCAGCTGAACAAGCAGAGACCCAGCACAGCCCTTACCTGAGCAGGACACAGAGGAAGAAGAGGAGGAGGGACAGCGGATGACAGTATGGGGGTGCAGGTGGCAAAGGCCCTCCTGCCTAGCCCACATGCTGCTGCGGGCATCACAGCGCACCCACTCCAGCCGCCCTCTGCGAGGCTTCCTCTTTCCCCACACACTGCCGGGTAACATTCTTGGCCTGCGATCCGAGCTGCCCAGCTATTAATAATGCCTCTGGGGGAGGGTCAGTTTAGGAAAGGCCTGGGGTTAGTGGGCGGGCTAGAGAGGGTGTCCGAGGAACAGTCTCCAGCCACCGGGCCTGCCTATTCCCTCATGGGGGGCGGTGCTCCCCAAAGGTAAAAAGGGCACAAACTGTGAGCGCCCAGCCTACACCCAGCCTACACCCAGCCTACACCCAGCCTGCTTAGTGGGTTGGCTTAGTTGATGTGACACGGAAGGAACCTCCATCTCTTAGAGGACTGCATGAGGTCCAGGTATGAGGCTATGGAGCCTGGGCATAGCCCAGGTCAACACGATGCCATCCTGGCAGTCAAGAATGACATGGGGCTTTTAATATGCACTTCCTTGGGCTAGCCTCACCATGGTCTCAAGAGACAGACACTGTTATTAGCACCATTGGAAAGAGGAGGAAACAGACATGGAATAGCAAAAATGAAGAATCTGCAAGACACTGAAGGCTCTGCAAATTCTCCTCGGCCTGTGCCAGTCTGTGTGCGAGGCCAGGGGCAGGCACTCCCAAGACAAAGCTTCTTCCCACACAAGGACTAGGGGTACCCTCAGAGCTTTTCCCAGACATCATCAGCAATTAGCTTACTGTCCTTGCACCCCTGTTCCCTTGGCCCCTTGTCTCTCGTCCCCAAAGATATAATCTGCACATAGCAGGTACTGGGTCTTGCTGGGAACATTCCAAGAGTCCCAGCTTGGAAATCTGGGAAAAGGGACCACTGCCCTGGTGGGGATCAAAAACAAGGGATGGCTAGGCACAATGTACAACTTTACTCCCAGCACTCTGGAGGCAGAGGCAGGCAGATCTCTATGAGTTCTAGGCCTGCCTGGTCCACATAGCAAGTTCCAGGCCAGCTGGGGCTACAGGGAGACCCTGTCTAAAAGGGGCTAGAGAGATGGCTCAGCAGTTAAAAGCACTGACTGCTCTTGCAGAGGATGAGGATTAGATTCCCAGCACCCACGTGGCTGCTAACAACCATCCATAACTTCAGTTCCAGGGGGTCTGACATGCAGCACCGATATCCATGCAGGCAATACACTCATACACATAAAAATAAAATTAATAAATAAAATATTTTTTGTCTTTTTGAGACAGGGTCTCCCTATAGCCCCAGTTGGCCTGAAATTTGCTATGTAAACCAGGCTGGCCTTGAACTCACAGAGATCCTCCTGCTTCTGCCTCCTGAGTGCTGGGATTAAAGTTGTGTGCCACCACGCCCAGCATAAATAAAATATTTCAAAAGAGGCGGGGTGTGGTATGAGCACCTGAGTAGGGCCTTGGGATCTGGGAGAGTAGCCAGGGCACTGAGGAAGATCAAGAAAGGGGACGGGCAGGTAACCATGTGGCAGGGGACCTCAGCCTCCTGCCAGCAGAAGGCCCTGGGAAAAACCTTAAGCCAGCAGGTGCAGAAGCTGGCAGCTCTCTTGGTGCCTGCTGAAGGCTCTGCAAGGCAGGGAGGCCCAGGCAGCAGAGCCACGAGCAGCAAGAAGGCACCGCAAGACCGTCTCCACCTGCGTCACTTCCCCAACCAGCCTTCCTCCCAACTGCCGCATGACTCACTCCAGCTGCTGAAGTGCCGTCTCATCAAAGGGCTGCAGGCCTGGCACACCCGCACCCTCGGCCCTTCCTCCGCCTCCTCCTTCTCTCCCTCCCTCTAGTTTCATTTTCCTCCCGGAGCACCTATTGCTACCCTGAGTTGTATTACCATCTATTCACACTTTCACCTCCCATTGCCCTAAATGGAGCACTCAGAATCCAGGGCAGGATTTCCAGCTGCCCTGTTCCTGACTGCATCCCGGAAGTTGAGAACGGCCCCTGCTACACAGTAGACCCTTTAAACAGCTTGCTGAGTGAATGAATAAATGGCCAATTGATAACTCCAACCACGGGACACTTCTGCCTAAAACCAGAGCGACAACTCTCCCATGTTTTTAAGGTCAAGGGCGATGCCCAGCCAGGTCCATAGAACCATGCTGACCTGGTCCTGATCTCCTCCCACCTCAGAGTCCTCTACCCTCCCATGCCTGTGTGTCCCCAGGGAAGTCACTGACCCCTCTGTCTGTCTCTTCATCTGTGACTTGGTGCATGACACTCCTCCACACCTGTTCTGGCATCTATGCAACATGAAGTGTGTGGCACACAGCAGGCACCCCATAAATGCTGACATCTCTTTAGTATCTCAAAGCATTCCTCCTCGGCATGTGCTCAGTCCTTCCAGAGCTCCATTCTCTGTCTGACACCTGGACCCCCTCCTACCTCGCCTTTCACCCCAACCCCATGTTCCTCTCTGTACTTCCCCAGGGACCCAACAGACCAGGTGTGAGTCCACACCATCATTTCCCATTTGTGTGCTGTCTCCCCACTGCACCTGGTGCCCCCAGAGGAAACACTATTAGATTTCACTGGAGATGGTGCTTCCTAGGTGTTCCTTAAATACTGAATGGTTGGTGATAAGGTGATGGACCAATGGATGAACAAGAACATTTTAGATAAGGCCAGGTGAGACAAGAGCCAGGACACTGAAGGAGGTTCCATGGCTCATGGAATAGACAGGTTCTACCTGTTAGAGGGGTGGGAAGCAAGCTGGGACCAACTGGAACATTTGGGGTTCAGTTCAGAAAGAGGCTAAGCACCTGTGGCCTCATCCCCTGCAGGGCCCACCCCCTGCACACTTCCCATCACCCACCACTTCTCACCAAGGACATCTTTCCTATGCAGAAAGGAAACTTTGCGCATGACAGCCATCCGAGTCTTCTCCAGCCCGTCCCTGGTCCCGCTCTTGGCCGCCTTCATGAACTGAGTCATCTGAGAGAGGCAGAGCAGGCTTGTCAGAGAGGCTGAGGGGGGCTGGGCACCCCTGCCTAAAAGGAATCTCAGCCCAGGCTGCAGACATCAGAGCCTCCCCGACTGGTCCAGTTCCTGCCTAGACGAGTGAGCAGCAGAGGCCAGGAGCAGATACATTCATGCCCCAGGGTCCCTCAGTGGGCAGGGAGAGGTCCTAACCTGCTTCCTCCACTTGAAATTAAGATGATGGTGGGGTAGAAAAAAGGGCTGGAGTTCGAGGACCGAGTTCAAATCCCAGCTGTGACACTCTCCAGAAAATGCATAGGCCACTTGGTCTCTCTGAGCCTCAGACAAATCTGAGGTAACAGCATAGCCCACCAAGTGTGTGGAGACCGAACGGGCAGGTCTGGGAAGGTCACCATTCTCCAGCATTGGAAGTGATGTCTCATGTTCAGCTGTGGAGCCAGTGAGGAGCCCGCACCCCTCATCCCCAAACACCACATTCCTTTCTGAGCCACTGCCCACAGGGAGGGGGAAACTGAGGCTGCAAGATGCAAATGCTGCTGGTGCTGCCAGTATAGCAAGCAAAGCAGCATGCTCAGAGCAGGAAGTGAACATGCAGGCACCGGCCCGGCAGGAAAGGAGAGCTAAGTGTCCCCTCGCCCCAGCTCCAGCCCTGGCACCTTCAACGCTCAGTCAGCATCTAACATTCCACCAGAGTGGAAACACGGGAGCCACATGTGACTGTGGAGCACTCAGCTGTGATTATGGGAGCACTCAGCTGCACTGTATGACTAAGGGTTGAAATCCTAACTAGGTTTCATTTTAATTAATATCAATGAAAAGAGCCACATGACTATAGAATGGATGACTCTGTTTCAGGACACCCTCTCCTTCCTCAGACTCCACCAAAGATGAGGGTGACAATCTGGGGGTGGAGGCTCCCCTGGATTCCCTGGCCTCACTGACCCCCCCAAACCCTTGGCCCCCAGCTGAAGGGCTATACGCTTCACTTCACGGGGTCTGAGTAAGGATGGGAAGCCTCGGGGGCTGAGGCTGAAGAGCACACAGGAGGTGGTGGCTTTTCAGGAACAAGGCTGGCTTTCTGGAAACAACCCACCATGGGAGGGGAAAGAGGAAGCAGCTCCCCATCCCTCCCTGTGTCTACAGTGCCGACCTCTTGGTAGGTGGGGTCAGACCCCCCTTTGAGAATCCAATGGTGGGGGCAGATGTTGACACAATGCTCTTCTTCTTTGGGGTACATCCTAATGGGGGACTCATACCCCTATATGGAGACATCAGTGGACTGTCTGTCCTAAGAACTCCACAAAGTGGCTTTTGGGGAATCATCAGAGGCTCTTCATTTTGGCAAAGAAGAACAAGAGGCAAACGCCCCAGGAGGTTCCCTGAGTTGGCCTGGCACAGGTGCCCATCTTTACAGTGCCAGGCTGGACAAGGGGGCGACACTGCTCTGCTGACAGGCTCTGGCTCCTTTGTTCGTCTGCTGGGTCGTGACCTCCATGGGTGTCTGTGAGGGTCTGTCCCTTTCTTCTCACTGGCGCTCAGCTCTGATGCAGTGGGCAGCACTGTAGAATAGACAGTACTCAGGCCCTGGCCTGCCAGGCTGGAGCCCGGCTCTGTTGCTGACCACCAGGGTGACTATCAGTCAGTGCCTACTGGCTTTGGACTAAACGAAGGTGTCCAGGGAAAGCCCTGGACACTGTGGGGTCAGATATAAGATAGGACAGTGCCCACCAGACATTGAGCTCACAAGAACAAACAGTACTGAGCACCTTATAGCCTGGTGTTCCAGTTCCTATGTCCACTCTGCATCTACTGCTGCTGATGCCATTGCATAGGCAAGGAAACAGTCTCAGAGAGGCCAAGGGGCCTGCCCAGAATCCCTCCGTGAGGAAGTAAGTGGTAAGACTGGGATTGAGCCCATATCCACAGGGCTCCATAGCCCATGCTGCATGGTGTCAACTAGGGGCAGTTACTGCTGTCAGCAGCATTACCCAGAAGCCTGAGTCCCATTTTGTAGCCTAAACTGGCCTTGACTTGCCAATTCTGCCTCCGCCTACTGGGTGCTGGGATTACAGGCATATGCCACCAGGTCTGGCTAAGAATATGCATTTCTAAAGAAAAGAAAAACCCAGCTCATTCTGAGGACCCAAGTTTCAAATCCCACTGAGTGCTCTAGTGGCTTATTAGCATCTCTGTGTTCCCTAGGCAAGCACCAGGATAGGGAAGGAACTGTTGACTTCACCCCTCTGCAGAGCAGATGCAAGTTGCAGCCAGGTCCCAGGCCTCCAGGGCAGGCTCTCGATCCACGCCCACCCTCCTCTGTGGCCCAGCACGACAGAAAAGCCCCTTGGGGCTGGGAGAGAGGGGCAGACAGTACCTTACAATCGCACTTGAGCTTCAGCTCCTGCATGTCTCTCCCCCCAACTCTCAAAGCCAAGATGTCTCTCTTAGTCCTGGCGTATCTCTCCTTTAGCCTAGTCAGGTCTGGAGAAAGCTGGAGCCCCAAGCAGCCAGGCAGAAGGAGAGCAGGCGAGAAGAGCAGGCGGGACAGCGAGAAGACAAAACACAGACAACGGGGAAAAGGAGACTCAGGTCACGTGGCAAACAGACAATCGGGTAGGCAGCGTGGGACAGCAGTCTGGGTATGTCCAGCTAGAATCCGCATCGATGGTGTCCAGCCCAGCATGCCAGGCAGCTGCAGCTAAGTCTCTAGGAAGCAGAGTAGGGAGGGGAACAACGAGCCCAGGCCTCCCTCTCGTGGAGAAAGGGGAATGACACCCAGAGGATAAAGACTGTGTCTTCTACTCACCCCAGGCCTGGAACAGGCCTCATAGCATAAGAGCTTGTGAAATGAAAGGCTGGCAGGGGATGGGTGGGCAGAATGAGAGGGTTGGGGGACATGAAGAGAGGTGTGGGCAAATGCCTACAGCATAGAGGATGGCTGGACAGATGAGTGGACAGCATAGAGACAGACAGATGAGCAGATAGGTGCATGCATGGCTAACTGGATGCAGAGATGCATGGATGGATGGATGGATGGATGGATGGATGGATGGATGGATGGATGAATGGATGGATGGATGGATGGATGGATAAGTGGATGGACAGATATACAGATGGATGGGTAGATGGGTGGGTGGGTAGGTGGATAGATATACAGGTGGACAGATAGATGGGTGGATAGATGTAAGGATGGATGATAGATAGATAGATAGATAGATAGATAGATAGATAGATAGATAGGGTAAGTGGATGGGTGGGTGGACACATGGATGCATGCATGGATGGGTAAGTAGATGAGTGATGGGTACATATGTGGATGGACGCATGAATGAGTGGATGGATGCATACATCCATGCACTATGGATAGATGGGTGGACAAGCAAACAAATGGATAAATGAGCAATTGGCTAACCTTGGTTGAGTGACTATAGCTGGGAGGTGGATGGATGGACAGGTAGCTGGATGTCCAAAGGCAACTGGCTCTTGGAGAGAACAAGTTCTATGTTGTATTTCCATAGTGTGAAAACCGCCACCTTGGCCAACTGCATGCTACCAAAGTGACAGCATTGAATGTAGATTTTTTAAAAGATGCAGACAAGTGTTCCTGTGTTCTTATGAGCTAGCACAAGCTGCCTTAGCATTCCACCGGAGGAAGAGGTGAGTGAGTAGAGGGAGGGAGGGAGGGAAGGAGGGAGGGAGGGAGGGAGGGAGAGAAGGAGGGAGGAAGGAGGGACAGAGGGAGAGAGGGGCCATGGCATGGAAGCATGGATGGGTGGGTGACTGACTTACACATTATCTAGGAGGATGGATGGACAGAAGAAACAGACATTCACATGCATGACCTGTGTGAACAACAGGGACATCTGGTAAAGCACGCAGACAGACAGGCTCCCCTTGAGGAGAGGCAGACTAGCAGGAGGATGGAGCTGGAGCTTTGTGAGGAGGCGTGCCTGCACATTAGTCCTCTTATGAGCCAGAAGTCTCTGGACCTCTCTGAGGGTGCAGTTTTCTTATGGTAAAGTGGCCATAGGAAACGCAAGCTTCAGAGATGGCTGAGCACATTAACCGGGTATTCCATGTAAAGCCAAGAGCTAAGGTAAGTCCTCAAAGCTGGGAGCCACTATTATCCCATCTTTTAAGTGACAAGTCCTTGGTATCTGTTAAAAGGATGCTCATGGAATGGGTGGGTGGGTGGGTGGATCAATGGATGGAGGAGGGATGAATGGGTGGCAGACAGACAGGTGGATAGTGTCTCCTTAACCATGTGGGATGCTGAGTGCTACTTCTGCCATTCACCGGCTGTGTGACCCTAGCCATGTCACCTGACCTCCCTGGAGCATAACTCTTGAGTGCCAGGAAGATGAACTGTAGCTTTGTGAACCCAGTTAGGTTGGCCAAGTGGTCACCACTATGATGCCCGAACATGTAACAGACAGGGTCCTGAGAGAATACCCAGGCTCCCAACACACTGGGCAGTTTGGGGTCTGCCCCAAGCCTTGTTCAACCACACAATGAAGCCATGTAGCCCTGGCTTTCCAGTGCCCTACACCTCTCTGAGGGTCAGAAGAACAGGAAGCATGTGGGTCAAAGCTCTGGCTGAGCTAGTCAGGAAGAGGCCAAGGCCGGATATTCTGGTAATAAGGCTATTGGCTCTGCCCAGGCCCTCCTAGCTGAGCCACAGTGATCAGTACAAAGCAGCCACAGGCAGAGAGCTCACTCCATACCGGGCAAACATCTCCTGACCACAGTAGTGGACAGAAGACTTGCTTGCGGGCCAGCAGAGTTCAAGGTGGCTGCTCACATCTGGCTTGGTCCCTCTGAAGATCTTCAGCCAATTTTGGGGGCTGGAGACCATCTGTCTGAGCATGCTGGGGGTTTTTCAAGCTACTTTGGTGCTGGGGCTACAGCCGGATTCCAAGGATGACACAGAACACTTCCACAAACACCTGAGGCCTGGCGACCCCAGCACCATAACACCCTCAACATACAGGCAAGGAGCATGGCCTGGAATCACACAGTGACTCCAATGCCAGACAGTTCAGGTAGGCAAAGCCCCACAGGCATAGCTTGGCAGTGTCTCTGGGCAGAGGGGAGCACACAGAGGAAAATGCCCACACACCTTCCACGGCCCAGGTAGCCAGCTGTCAGGCACCAGGCAGGCCTTAGCTGATGGCCAAAGAAAAGCTCCTCATGTTAGAGATTCCCAGAACTTTGCCATGCGATGCTCTGCAGGGAAAGCCAAAGCTGCCTTCACCCTGTGTGGTCAATTGTCCAGGCACAAGCTCTCAGCAAGCTTCGGACCCCCTCAAGGCCAGGCCATGGGGAAGCAGAACACAGTGCAGCACTCCTTAGAGCTGGGGGCAGAGAGTGGGCCAAAAGGCACTCTCAGCCAGGATCTCAGGGAACAAGTGCCAGGCATCTGCCAAGTCAACTGGCTCCCCACAGGCCTCTGACACCACACAAAGCTAAGGCCTACTGCTGGGGAGCCTGAATCTGCGATCTCCACTTCCCTACAACTCCATCCTAAGTCCCCTGCAAGAAGTCAGAAGTAGCCTAGGGCAATGAGGAAGGACTCCAGGACCCAGGGCTCAAGAGTCCACTGGTCACCACCCAGAGTAGCAGAGCCAGGGACGCCCTCTGTGGAGAGGCAACATAAGGAATTGGGGCACAACAAAGCAGTGTCTCTTCTCTAAGGGAGCATCTGCTCCCCCTTCTGGAAATGGGAAGCAGCCTGCCTGGGCTTCCGCTTGGGATGTCCCTCCGGCCTGCAGCACCTTGCACCCAGATCATCTCCTCTGGCTTCAGAGTCCTGCCCCAGCTTACCTGGCTTGCAAGCCCTCCGGCGTGTCCTATGGGTCTCCCACTCGTGTCAGTCATGCTGATGGGCAGGACCGACTCATGTCAATTGAAAGACATTTTTGTCTTTTTTTTTTTTTTAAAGATAGGATTGCATATAGCCAATGCTAGCCTCAAACTCCCTAAGTAGCTCAGGATGACCTAGAACTTCTGATCCTCCTGGCTCTACCTCCCAAGAGCTGAAATTATGGATATGTACCACCACACCCAGTTTATGTGGTGCTGGGGATTGAACCCAGGGCTTCATGCATGCTAAAGAAGTGCTCTACCAACTGAGCTACATCCCCAGGCCTTGTTTTCGGTGGTTTTTTTGTTTTTGTTTTTTTTTTTGGTTTTTTAGACAGGGTCTCCCTTTAGTCCCAGCTGGCCTGGAGCTCACTCTGTAGACCAGGCTGGCCTTGAACTCACAGAGATCCGCCTGCCTCTGCCTCCCAAGTGCTAGGATTAAAGGCATGCACCACCACACCCGGCTGTTTTTGGTTTTAACAGACTCACCATAAAGATCCACCGAGCCTGGGTCAGGCCTCCCTGGTCCCATAATATCCCACCCACCACCTGGCACACACTAGATCCTAAGACTTCGGCTTCATGACTAGCAAGCATTAAGCCCCTGCCCATAGTCCATAGTCTGGGATTCAGACAGACAGGTATGCTTAGGGCCAGGCTGAGTAAAGGCTTTTGAACAGTACCAGCCATCACTCTTCTTCCTAGGCGGCACCCAAAACCCAGGAACGGGCAGGAAGCATACTCTAAGCCTTACCAGGACATCTGCAGACTCAGCTGTAGTTAGCCGTTAATTTTAACCCAGACAGACTAGGCCCCCTCCCATGTCTAAAGGGAGCACCCAGTCTCCTCTGTCAGGCAGGGCCCTTAGGAAATTGTGCCCACTGAATCTCAGTCCCTCCGTGGAATGACACGGGAGGAACGGGGACAGAGGGAGAGAGGAGGAAGCTGCTGAGTGTCCATCCTGCACCCTAGTGGCACCCCCATGAAACAGGCAGGAGCCAGTCAGAGATACCCCAAAAGCAAACACCCGGACAGACTATGAAAGTCCATGGAGAGCAGCTCAGATGGAGTCCCCACCCGCGCCTGTTCCTGGCCTCCTGTCCACTCCCCAGGGCATAGGGCACAGGGCAGGTCTGAAGATGAATCTGACAGGGCAGGAAAAGCAAGCTGAAGACAATCCAAAACCCAACTCCAATCACTGGGCTGTGCTCCATGGAACACTGTTGAGGAGTCTGAAGCCCAGTCTGAGCTTATGAACATCATGAGCCACCAGCTTGGTCTGTACAGGAACGGAGTGGGGTAGCACCTGTCTTGGATCCAAGGTCCTCCATGGTCAAACAGGATCTCAAGTCATAGAACAACCCAGACCTCTTGTGAGTCACTCAGCACGCATTTTTGTGGTGCCCAGATGGGGATCCTGGGCCCAGCCTTTACCACATACATCCCTCCCTGAAGGAGTCAGGGTACCCAGACCTTAAGAGATATCCCCAACCTCCTCACCTTGGGCTGAAAGGATCCTCTGTGTTTAGTGGGCTCTGCCTCCGGCTTGGCCTCTTCCCCGGAGTCCTCGCTGTAGCTCTCAAATTCGCTGGAGCTCCAGCCTAGGTCTTCAGCCTCCCGAGGTGCCCCAGTGCGCTGCACATCCTCGTAGAACAGGCTCCTTTCCGCCCCTGTCAGCCAGGGACAAAGTGGTAAGCAAAAGGCCCCAGCCAGGCTGCCCAGACTTGGGAGCCTCAGCCCAAGTTCTGAGCCAGAGGGAGGAAGAGGCAGGAAGAATACAGAAGGTGAACTGCTCCAGCCCCAGCGCAGTTCCACCTCTTCAGGCATAAGCCAGGGGCAACGCCAACCGGACCAGCACCTCTCAAGGAGAGGAGGGTCTGAGAAAATGAGAGAGTGCCAGAAGTGCGCCTAATTCCCTCGAAACACCACATCCCTCTGAGAGCTGGGCGCTGCCTCGCCTCTTGGATGTTTCTTAGTGGAAAAGAGAAAACCTTGGTATCAAGTCCAGCGAGGGCCCTCAGCATCCTCCTGGGTGGCTGGAGAGTTCTGGTACATGAATGGGAAGACCCAGGAAGGGGATGATCTGAATGTGGGATCCCTCTCCCCAAAGCCGGGTTCCCATGTGGTCGGTAAGATCCAGTAGGGGGTGCGTCTAGCCTGAAGTTGGGAAGGGAACCCCTCTCTTCCAAAGCCCCACAGAAAATGCCCTGGACTGAGAACATGGGAACACAGAGTTGACTGTCCTGTGTGGAGGGACAGAACCCAACACTGTGGTTTTGTTTTTTATGTGAATGCATATGACGTGTGTATGTACATATATGTACAGGAGTGTGCCATGTTCATGTCTGAGACCACTGTGGAGGGGCCAGTGTTCTGGCCACCAGACTCCCTGTGAGACAGGGAAGGGGCAGCTAGAACCAGGCATCAGCAAAGGCCTGAGAAGTGTGGCCAGGACCCAGGGAGAGCCAGGGAACGCGTGCGGTGGCTCTGGTGAGCCCCACGCCAGGACCCAGGGAGAGCCAGGGAATGTGTGTGGTGGCTCTGGTGAGCCCCACGCATCATGCTGGCCCCCCAACTCCACACTACAAAAAGCTGGGAGGCAAGGCAGACATGATGTCAGCCCAGGAGCGAAACAGAAGCCTTGAGGCTCAAAGCAAAATTTGTTCCAGGACACGAGAGGCTCACCCAAGAAAGAGGGAGAAGATGGGCCAAAGAGAATATGTGCAGATGTGTGCATGGGAACATATATGTGCACATATGCATGCCCACATATATGTATGTACACATGTAAGCACGTGCGTGTATAGGCCCGAGGTCAACTTTAAGTGTTGCTACTCAAGAGCTATCCACGGATCTGAGATCTCCTGAGGCCAGCGGAAGGAAGAGCAGGAGACAGGTAGGAACTGGGTGCCTCAGCAAAGCTGATTGTTGAGCCCTTAATTCAGCTGTCTTTGGCTTGATTGGCATTTGTGGCTGTGGGGTCAGAGTTATCCTCCCAGCTGGTATTAAAGGTGGGCTTGTGTGACTCTTGAGATCTGAGATCTCCTGAGGCCAGCGGAAGGTACCGGGCACGAGCTGAAGAGCCCCCCCCGCCGCCAACTGGGATTACGAAGAGGCAACTGAAGGAGGCAAGCAAAGCAAGCCTTCAACACAGTGAAGAGGCATTTAGGACTCACATTGGAATACAGGCAAGGAGAAGCCCATATGCCAGGATCACGAAGAAGAGACAACACTGGAAAGGGGCAGGATAATCCCGCGCCAAGCTTTACCAACCCTATGGAAGACTCCTGCAGTGGGATCCCTCCGGGGATGCCCCAGGACACAGACATCAGAAA
>VZQC01014125.1:315226-417928 GCA_009823505.1 Rhizomys pruinosus | reverse complement strand
ACAACAACAACAGAAAGGACTGCATCAAAGAACTGACTGAAACAGTGAACTTCTGCTCAAAACAGTCAACTTCCTCATGGAGAATATTGAGAAAGACTGAGAAAGAGATGAAAAGCATGTTTGGCAGAATGCATGAGCTCTGGCGGGGTGGGGGAATGGGCGGGAAACGGGTCTAGATTTGTTTAAAAAATTAAAATAAATTTATGTGAAAAAAAATAAAAATAAAAATAAGTATGGGGGAAAAAAAAAGAGCTATCCACCTAGCTTTTTGTTTTTTGTTGTTGCTTTGTTTTTGTTTGTTTTTTGTTGCTGCTTTGTTTTTGTTTGTTTTTTGTTGTTGCTTTGTTTTTGTTTGTTTTTTGTTGTTGCTTTGTTTTTTTGAGACGGGGTCTCCCTATAGCCCCAGCTGGCCTAGAACTCATTCTGTAGACCACGCTGGCCTTGAACTCACAGAGATCTGCCTGCCTCTGCTTTCCGAGTGCTAGGATTAAAGGCATGGGCCACCACACCCAGCTTAAGGATGGTTCTTAGCCCCAATGTGGGTGGTGGGAATCAAACCCGGGTCCTTTATTAGAGCAGTCAGTGCTCTTAACCACTGAGCCATCTCTCCAGCCCCTACCTAGCTTTTTGAATTAGGGTCTCTCACTAGACCTTGGGGCCTGCTGATCCAGGTAGGCCACTTGACCACTGAGCCCCAGCATTGGCCACCAAGCCCAGCATTTTTATATGGGTTCTATAGATGGAACCCAGATCCTCGTGTTTACATGGCAAGTCTTTTACCAACTGAGCCATTCCCCGGCTGTAATGGCAAATCTTGGTTATCAACATTACACACTGGGAATTCAGTTGAGGGATTTCCTCCATCACATTGGCCTGTGGCCAGGTCTGTGAACCATTTTCTTAACTGCTAATTGATGGGGAGGACCCAGCCCCACTATAGGTGGTGCCACTCCTAGGCCCATGGGCCTGAGCTGTATAAGAAAGGTAGCTGAGCAAGCAAGGGGGCTGGTGATAGCCGTGCTCTTCCATGTCTCTGCTGTGGCCCCTGTCTCAAGTTCCTGCCTTGGCATCCCCAGATGATGGGCTACAACCTGTAAACCAAATCAACCCTTTTTTCTCTGTGTTGGTTTTGATCGGTGTTTTATCACAGCAACAGAAAAGCAAACTAGGACACCAGCCCCGGGAGGTTATTTTTAAGCCAAGGTAATAGTGATTAATGTCCCTGAGACAGAGCAGTTGATGATACTGGCTGTGACCTTGAGAAGGAGGCTGGATCTTGGGATGCAAGGCCCACTGTGGTACCTCAGGGTCCAAGTGTGTGTGGAGCAGAACCCCTCCACCACCCCCTCCACCTTCAGTGCAACACCATGGGAAACAGGCCCCGAAAAGAGATCAGCTGGCTGTGGGAAGAGGCAGCGAGCTGGGGTGGCTATCCAAACATCATGGTACCTTCCTGGGAACCCCACAGTCCCCATTATCATCCCAGGATCACTCAGAAACACCCACTCCATTGGGAACAGGGCCACAGGATCCTGGAGGCCGTGGTGGGGCCTGAGTAGCAAGCCCTCAGCCTTTGGGCAGCTCTTGAGGTCCCCAGCTTCCCCATGCGTGGACCTTCACTCACACTAAGGTTAGGGGCTCTGTCCAAAGTGTTCACCCTGCCTGCTCAGTGTCCTGTCACCATGCATGGGATCTACATCATAACCTGGGGAAAGGGATGTTATTGGCCCATGTTCACAGATAGGTCTGCTGAGGCTCAGGGATTAAACACTTCTCTGGGTGACTCTCCCCAGAGCCCTGTGCTTGGGTGACAGCTTGGCTTTATATGAAGAGGGCCAGGCCCAGAGAACAGTGGCAAAATCAGTGAGGAAACAGGGATGTGAACCCGGGCTATATGTGTCCACTGGTGTGGACAACCTGCATTGTAGCTGACAGCCTATCCTCCAAGCCTCAACTAAGACAGGCCAGTGCCTGGCCCCCAGCAGGAACAAACACTAGCAGGAGCCAGCAGGCAGAACAGCACAGAAGGACAGTTCAGATCCCGCTGTAGGATCCAGGGCTGGCAGCTTAACTGCTCTGAAGCAACTGGAACCACAGGTAGGTAGGGGAGCCTACCTACCCCAAGGGTGGATTACTACAGAATTAAATATGCGTCATCAATCAAAAAAACACCACCCAGATCATCTTTGACTATAAAATGAAGTTCTAAAACCCCAAATCAAAGTGTTGGCCCAGATCACATGGCAACATTTGAAGAGCAGACCTACTATGGTCCACGGCTTTAACCACAGCTGCTGAATGAAGATCGTGAGTTCAAGGCCAGCCTCTGCTACATGGCAAGACCCTGACTCAGAAAAACAATGGTTCGGGATTTAGTTCAGTGGTAGAGTGCTTGCCTAGCATGCACAAGGTCCCAGGTTGAATCCTTAGGACTACAAAAATGTGTGTGCCCATGTATGCATGTATACATGTGCATGTGCATCTGTATATATGCAAATTTGTATGTGTATGTGCGTTTGCATATAAGGGGATGTGTGTGCGTGCACCCATGTGGATGGGGCAGCCAGGCTTAATGTCGAAGCAGAGCCAGCTGTCAGTAAGGTCCACACTCCCCCTCCCTTCAGCAGGAGCTCCACCAGGCCCCACCCAGGTTTCCCTGTGACCAGGCTCCCTACTCCACCTTCTACTCCCCACCCTGCCCTGTCCAGCTTGTCTGTGCCTAGTGCCACAGCAAGTAACTGCATGGTGTGAAAGGAAAGAGCAGGGAACACTGGGCTAGGTACGGACAGAAAGCAGAGGCAGAAGACTCTCCCCAGCCCCATCTTCCCTCCCTCCGTATCCCAGAGAGGAGCAAGGAAGCTTCCGTGGTCAGCTTACCACTAGGGAAGAGGAAACTCCCACTGAGGAGCCCCTAACAGACTGGCCTGTGGCCGTGTCGTAGGAGGACCCAGCCCACTGTGGGTGCACCATCCCTAGGCAGGTCAGCCTGGGCTCTATCCAAGCTGCGCTGACTGTGATCTGGAAGCAACCCAGCAAGCTGTTCACTCCATGGTGTCTGCCTCAGTTCCTGTCTCCAGGTACCTGCCCGGGTTCCTCAATGACGGACATAAGGTGTAAGATGGAGTAAACCCTTTCCGCCCCAAGTTGTTTTTGGTCATAGTCTTTATCACAGCAACAGAGAAAGCAAACTGGGACAGGGCCATACCAGGCTGGCGGGCGTCTGGGCTCTCACAGGGAACGTCGTCATAAATCACATCTTCTTCCAACTCAGGAAAAGTGAACCGATCGACTGGCAGTGAAAGAGAGAAAGGAAACCTCTGTGGGCTACAGTGGCAGCCAGGAAGACCGACGAGCTGGCCACCATCCATGCGTCCTGACTGCTGTCCATGCGTCCTGACTTCCACCATTCAGACACAGTTCTCCAGCTCCCTCTGGCACCTGGCAGTTGCCCTGCCAGTGCCCCCATAGACCCCAACCTGATACCATAGTCCTTCACCCTGGCTACTTTCACCTATGCCTGGCCCCGGGGCCAGCCCCTCCCTACTGGGCAGCATCCACCTCCCCCAGAATTCCTGGGAAGATGTCCTGATGTCCACGTTTCAAAGTGGTAGCTTCTGAGTCCCCCAGCGCCCAGAGCCTCGTCCCTGACCCCTTTCTCCTCCCTCTCTCCAGATGGACCAGACTAGCCACCTTCTTGAGCTCTACACTTCTGACCTCAGACTCTGTCCCTGGATGGCTAGGACAGTCCCCACCGGCTCTGCCCCACCCCTACTAGCCTCAGGCCCTTATCCACCCCTAATAAAGAACTTTGAATGCTGCCAGTTCATTTGCCTTCAGCAGAGGGGCTGGAGGATCTGGGGAGGTGGTAGTCTGGCTACTGGCTTCACCCCTAAATGCATCCCATCAGCCTGAGCCATTTGCCTTGGCCCTTGGAGCCAGGCCTCCCCTTGACCCCAAGTCTTATTCAAGCTGAGCCCTCCACTGGGAACCACCAGCATCTGAAGGTGGTTTTCCTCTCAGGTCACCAAAGAGCTCCACCCACCTGGCTACCTGGTGGGGCTCTTCCTGGAGCCTGCATCTAAGGAGCAGGTGAATAGCTGGATGAAGGGGATGAAGGGTCAAGGACCCAGTGGACAGTCCACTGTGGACAGTTGCCAAATCATAGCAGCTCTCTGGATACCCATGTCCTTTTGGTTCTCCACTCCCATGCCAGTTCTTGACCTAGAGACTTTGGGATTGTCCTGGCACTACCTGGGGTGGGTAGCATGCAGGCAGGTGTCGGGGGGCAGAGAAGACTTACTTCGACGTGAGCTCTTCCTCTTCCAACTGGAGCATCGGACCTCAGAGAAAGCTGCGCCCACAGCATCCCCGTTGCTGACCACAGTTGGTGCCCTGCAGGGAGAGACACAGAGGTAAAACAGCAGTTTGGGGCAGGGAGCTTTCCGTACCACCACAGTGGCAACTGGGGAAGATCGCTTAGGGTCAGGCCACCAAGGTGGCCACAGCTGGGTTGACCTCAGAGGAGCCACAGAAGAGACCATAAGGCGCAGCCTACCAAAGAGCACGAAGATGAAAAGTGCTCACAGTGGCCGAGACAGAGCCCACTCTGTGTCCGGAGCCTCCTCCTCACACGATGTCTCAGTGAGAGGCCCTCGCTCTACCCTCCTCACATCAAGAAAGGGCAGACAGATGTCCCTCCTCCTCCCCCACACCACAAGTAAGGACTGGGGCTGGAGAGATGTCTCAGCGGTTAAGAGCACTGACTGCTCCTGCAGAAGACCCAAGTTCAGCTCTCGGCACCCACTTGGTGGCTGGCACCTGTCTTAAGTACAGTTCCAAGGGATCTGACACCCTCTTTTTGCCTCTGCAGGGGCACTGCATACACATAGTCCACTTATATACATACAGGCAAAACACTCATACACATAAAATACAAAATAATATTTTTTAAAGGCAAAGACATCTCATGACCTTTGAGGATAAACAGAGATCTTAGATGGGTCCACAACAATGGCCACCAAGGATTGAGTATACCATCCCAACACGAGAGCCCTTAACAGAGTGTGTGTGTGTGTGTGTGTGTGTGTGTGTGTGTGTGTGTGTGTAAACCAGAGTAGTTCAAGGGAGACAAGGACACACATGCTGCTGAGCACCATGAGCCAGGGCCTTGCTACACTTTCCCAGCTGAGTAGCTCAAGGTCACACTGTCCAAGGAGTGAGAGAGCTGACCCCAGCTTGCCTGGCTCTCCCCACCAGCCCCCACGGCCTCTTGGGTCATAAGGAACAAACAGCTAGGATGATGGAATGCTCTGTGGATTCTTCCCCGGGCCACCACCTCCACACAGAAACACCCTGCCGGTACCATCCAGCTGCTCAAATGCTAGCCTGGAACCAAACTGCTCCCAGCAGGGCAAGCTGAGCTTACAGTGTTTTGCCTGATCCCAGCTTCTTAAGCAACTCCATATGGGGTCCTGTGACTGAATGGAAGGGTAGCAAAAAGTTGGCAGCAGTAAGATGTTTCTGAATGTGTAACAAACAAAATTAATTCCAATCAAAATCCTGGGACAGGGAGAAAGCTCAGTAGTAAAGTGTTTGCTATGGTTTCATCACTGGAACCCACATTAAAGAAAAAAAAAAAAAGCCTGATGTGGTAGCACACACTTGTAATCCCAGCACTCAGGGTATGGGGACTGGCAGATTCCTGGGCCTCACTGGCTGGCCAGTCTGGCCTATGTAGCAAATTCCAGGTCTGTGATAGACTTTGTATCAAATAACAAGGTGGAACACCTGAAAAACAGCAGCCACTGTTGTCTCCTGATACACACGATCATAGATCATGGACCCAAGATGTTTCTGCCGGTGTTCACAACTGCTGTATTACCCAACTTCATTGGGCCTTGAACACAAACCATGCATGCAACCATGCCATTTAATCCCAGCAAACTCTGCCTGAAACACCCTGGCTCTGATTCAAGACTATTAACATTAAGAACTGCAGTGTTTTTAACTAAACATACACTTTCCTGCTCTTATAAAAATACATCTCTTCATTATAAAAAGCAAAGACTAAATATATTCCTTCCACCCAGAGACTAAATATATTCTTCCTGTCATTCCTCAGCATTCAAGCATCAAATTATTTTATCTTCAGATTGGATTATGTTAGGATGTTTGATTTTAAAAATTGCTGACTTGAGTTTCATTAAAAAATCATTAAATGAAAAAAAAATCATTAAATGAATTTTGGCCTGGGATAATTTCCAGCAATTTCTGAAATGGCTTTAACCACACATCTGCCATTCTGTACTATGTATTTATGTGAAATAGTGTTCTCAGCCTTGATGATTATAAAATCAAAATATCAACCAACCGTGAAAAAACGTTGAAGATGCTCTGCCTCCCGCAGCATCAAATATTTACCCAAGATTTAACTCTATGAAAAACTAAACAAGCACACACATAGTATACAAATTGACTTTTGTCTTTAAAAATGGTAAAATTATACAAATGCCAAGGAATTGTTTCAAAAAGAATAGTTTTTGGTTTGGTTTGTTTGCTTTTGGATTTTAATCTATTTGGTTGATTTGTTGTTGTTGTTGTTGTTGTTGATGTTGCTTTTTCTTTTTGTTTTGGGGACAGGGTCTCCCTGTAGCCCCAGCTGGCTTAGAACTCGATATCTCACTATGTAGACCAGACTGGCCTCAAACTCACAGAGACGATCCTCCCACCTCTGCCTCTTGATTGCCAGGATTAAGCATATACCACCACACCTGGCAAAACAAACCTCTTAATGATCTATCATCAGTAAGTGTCGGATTCCATACCTACTTTATATGCCTATTATACAAAGTTAGATAACAATTTCTCAGACGAAAAGGGTCACAAATGGAAAAGATTTCATAAGTTCTAGCCCACTCTCCAGGCTGGGAAGCAACTGCCTCGCTTTACCCATTCAGAGCACTTGCTAAATTAGAGGGCAGATCCAGAGGCAAGTCTGTCTACATCAGGCTTGACTCCCTCCACTACTTAAAGGCAGAGGTCTGCATTTAAAACCTCCCCAGACCCTAGCCTCACTGTGTCAGTAAAGCCGTATGTAGGCTGCTTAACTATCTTTTTTTTTTTCCTTCGTCTTTTTGAGACAGGGTCTCCCTGTAGCTCCAGCTGTCCTGGAACTCACTACGTAGACCAGGCTGGCCTTGAACTCACAAAGATCCGCCTGTCTCTGCCTCCCGAGTGCTAGAGTGCTAGGATTAAAGGTGTGCGCCACCCCGCCCAGCTTTTAACCATCGTTTTTTTTGTTGTTTGTTTTTTTTAAAGGAAGGCAAGAAGCTGGGTTCAGCATACAATAGCAGGCACGGGCTGAGTCTCCATCGATGCTCTCTCGGTGCGGCCTTATCAAAACTCATAGGTCGAAATGCTCACCCCCAAGGGGATAGTGAGAGGAAGCAGGGGATTGGGGACAGGATTAGGGGAAGTGGGATCGATGTCCTTAGAAAAGAAGCCATGAATGCCTCCTTGCCTCTTTTACCATGAGAGTTGGTAAGAAGATGATAGCCATCTAAGAGTCAGGAAGCGGCCCCTAGCAGACTGACCTACCACTGCCTTATCTTAAGCTAGCCAGAATCCAGAGTGGTGAGCGATAAACATCTGCTGTTTATAAGATACCACCACCACCAATCCTTCCTTCCCTCCCTCCTTTCCTTCCTGCTTTGTGCACAGGATGGAACCCAGGTCTTACACATGCCAGGCAAGTGCCCTGCCACTACACTGCACACCCACAATGACACTGCCCAAGAAAACCCTAACAGCCAGCTCCCAGGCTTCGGTGCCAACAGAAGATCCTGGGTGAACATGAAAGTTACCCTCAAGGTTGGGCTGGGCATTACTGGGCGAGGTCCTGGAAACACAGGGGCATACTACACACCACAGAAAAGCTGAAGAATGAGCCTCCTGGTTGTATGTTAGAGCAGGAGGGCATTGAGCATAGGTCCTGGTCCTGGGGTCATGGGCTGGGTGGAGGGTGTCCACAACAGTCATCTTCCTGCCCACTGACACTGCCCAAGTTGCCTAGCCATTTGGAGAAGCACAGCTACCATTTCAACCAAAGTGATTGCCCTGCAAGTGATTTTTGATTGGGGCGGGTGGTTTTGTTTGGGGATTTTTATTTATAGAGAATCTAGTAGATCAGGCAGGCCTTTAACTCACTGCATAATAGGAATGACCTTGTGATGGTTAATCCTGGGTGTCAACTTGACTGGACTAAGGAATAAATAAGAGAAAAAGGATCTTCGGATTGGACTACTTCAACCTGGATGGCCCACCCCAAATGTGGGCATTACCTTCCACTGGCAGGCAGTATTAAAGGCCATGCCAGAGGGATCTGGTCCCTTTTTTCCTGCGGCTTGCCTCTCTCTCACTGGTGAGTTTGTCTTGCTGCTGTGATCACCCCTATGGATCCCAGCGTGTACTGAGACCGGCAGGTGTCCTGGAATCCATCGGGCCTTCAGCACCAGATTGGGACTACTGAGACATCCAGCCTTGCAGACTGAGCAGTTCCCTGGATTCTCAGCCTCTCCAGTGCAGCACAGCTACTGTTGGACTCCTTGAACTCTGTCACGTGAGCAAATCAATAAATTGTATATAGCAATATATTCATCCTGTTGCTTCTGTTTCTTTTTTTTTTTAATTTGTTTTTTTATCTTATGATGTATGAATGTATTGTCTGCATGCAAGTTCTGTGCACCCTTGACAGTGCAACGCCGCGGAGTCAAAGAGGGTCGGACTCCCCTGGAACTGGAGTTCTCCTGGAATTGGAGTTTCAGACGGTTCTCGGCCGCCATGTGGTCACTGGGGATCGAACCTGGGTCCTTGCAAGGCGGTCGGCGCTCTTAACCGCTAGGCCATCTCTCCAGCCCGCTTCTGTTTCTTTAGAGGAACCCTGACTAATACAGATTTGGTACCGAAGAGCGGTGGATCGGTGTGACACGCCGACCTTGGTGTTTGGGAAGGACATGCGGAGGCGTTTGGAACTTTGGGCTGGGAAGGTAATTGAATGCCTAAAGATCATTGCTGTGGAACTTGGAACAGTTTGCTGAAAGTTGTAGAAGATGGAGGCCTGGCTTGTGAAGTTTCTAGTTTCAAAGGGGAGCAGAGATCATCAGACTGTGTAATCTGTGGGTTCTGGTCAGCTGGGCTGAAGAATCAGCTGTAAGTAACAAGAGACCAGAACCTGAAGTGAAACTTTGTTTAACTGGACAATTGATGTTGGTTAGCTGGGGCTGAAAAATCAGCTGTAAGTAACAAGAGACCAGCATCACTGTGGTAAATCTTCTGGGAGAATTTTTCAGGGGGTCAGCACACAGAAGCTGGTGACCAGAAGGGGACTGAGCCTCCATCTCAAGCCAGAAGAGGACTTTGGTTAGTGTGTAAGAGTCTCCTATATGGTCTGGTGTTGAAATTTGATGGGGTCAAGAGAGGCCGAGGCTTTGCACTGTGAGATGTCAGGAAAGACCATTGGTGGAAGTGCACGCGTCAGTGCGAGTGAAGACGCGCAAGGATTGCAGGGCATGGAGAGAAGCTGAAGCTTTGCACCAGGAGAGTCAGAAAGAGACCATTTGGTGAAGTGCTGCCTCAGTTTCAGTGGGCCCCAGCTTTTTGGAGATGCCAGGACCATGGGACAACCACCAGAGCAGCGGCAGGTGTGGAATGGAGTTGGCCTGGGCTTGGCGAGATGAGCTGTGTGCAACGGACGGGCAGAGTCGGAGATGGGAGCTGGAAGCCCTTGGAGCCCAGAAGATGCTGAGTGAATCCCAGGATTCCAGCCTTGAGCTACTTTGCTGGACTTAGGTTTTGTTGAGAGTGCCTGATCTCTTCCTTTGAAATAAGACATACTTGTTTTGGATTTTCACAGCAACCCACAGTTTAAGAGACTTTTAAGACTGTGAAACTTTTAAGTGTTTGGACATTTAAGGACTGTGGGTTTTAAGGTTGTAGCTGTCTTAGGTTGTGATATTAATGTAACATCATTACTTGGGATAAGAAAGGAAAGGTGTTGGTTTAAATAGTGATTGTGTTTTGTGTGTTCAGTTGACAAGGGGTCAGTTGGCTGATAGCTTGGGTCTCCCTGGTGATGAACCTGTGACCCAGGAGATGTAAGCTGAATAAAACCCATTTCCTCCCCAAGTGGTGTCGGTTCAGATGTTTGTCACAAGCAATGGAAATGCA
The DNA here is from genome assembly GCA_009823505.1 of Rhizomys pruinosus. Classification (NCBI taxonomy): domain Eukaryota; kingdom Metazoa; phylum Chordata; class Mammalia; order Rodentia; family Spalacidae; genus Rhizomys; species Rhizomys pruinosus. The sequence continues at coordinate 407,704 of VZQC01014125.1, read as the reverse complement.
AACAGAAACAGAAAATTGTACCAGAAGTTAAGACTTCCCCCTGGCCACTTCGGGCTTCTACTGCCTTTAAGCCAACAGGCTAAGGAAGGAATAACAGTAGTAGGAGGAGTGATTGATCCAGACTACCAGGGGGAAATTGGACTTTTTCTCCACAATGGGGGCAAGGAAGATTATGTCTGGAAGGCAGGAGATGCTGTAGGGCACCTTCTGGTGCTACCATGTCCTATGATTAAGGTCAATGGGAAACTCCAACAACCCAAACCAGACAGGACAATAAATGGCCCAGACCCTTCAAGGATGAAGGTATGGGTCACTCCTACAGGGAAAGAGCCAAGACCTGCAGAGTGCTTGCTGATGGTGGAGGGAATACAGAATGGGTAGTAGAAGAAGGTAGTCATAAATATCAGCTGAGGCCAGGGACCAGTTGCAGAAACGTGGATTATAATAGATATTAACTTTTGTCCTATTTGGTTAAGAATGTGCTTGTTCATGTATATATTAAGCAGATACTTGTGTTGTTCCCTTTTGAATGTATATATTAAGCAGATACTTGTGTTGTTCCCTTTTGAATGTGCAACTGAGATAAGTGTTAAGTGTTGTCATATTTAGGTTATTAGATGCTGAAGGACTGTGTTCCTCAAGGACATTACCACCTACTCTAAGATATAATGCTTTGCTATTGCACATAAGACACTTATAACATGTTAGGTGGAATTATGACCTGGCCATTGTTCGCAATTGACATTTAAGCATAACATAAAGAGAGGCTATTTATTGGGTGTCAAGTTGACAATGGGTGGACTTGTGATGGTTAATCCTGGGTGTCAACTTGACTGGACTAAGGAATAAATAAGAGAAAAAGGATCTTCGGATTGGACCACCTCAACCCGGATGGCCCACCCCAAATGTGGGCATTACCTTCCACTGGCAGGCAGTATTAAAGGCCATGCCAGAGGGATCTGGTCCCTTTTTTCCTGCGGCTTGCCTCTCTCTCATTGGTGAGTTTGTCTTGCTGCTGTGATCAACCCTACGGATCCCAACATGTACTGAGACCGGCAGGTCTCCTGGAATCCATCGGGCCTTCAACACCAGATTGGGACTACTGAGACATCCTGCCTTGTGGACTGAGCAGTTCCCTGGATTCTCAGCTCTCCAGTGCGGCACAGCTACTGTTGGACTCCTTGAACTCGGTCACGTGAGCAAATCAATAAATTGTATATAGTTATATATTCGTCCTGTTGCTTCTGTTTCTTTAGAGAACCCTGACTAACACAGACCTTGAACCCCAGATCCTTTAACTCACTGCAAAATAGGGATGACCTTGACCCCTGATCCTTCCGTCCCCTGCCTCCCAAGTGTTAGGATTATAAATGTGCACCACCGCACCTGATTTATTTTGTGCCAGGGATCGAACCCAGGGCCTTAAACATGCAATGCAAGCACTCCACCAACAGAGGTACAACCCCAGCCCCTCCTTGCTGCAGAGGCCAGCTCTGTGGCCAGTACCCCAGGCAGCAGGAGGAGAAGGGCTCCCCAGGCAGAGGCCAGCTTAGAATGGGAGTGACATGCCAAGCAAGGTTAATGTGCAAAGAGAACACAGCAGAAAGTTAAGCCAGGCACCTCCTTCCTCCTACCCACCCTGTGTCCACAGGAGAAAGTCCCTCCCAGCTAAATGTCCCAGGAAGCCATCCAGAGCCCTAGAACTGCCCAGCTGGAATGGGCCATCCTCCCTGTGAGCAATCTTTCTGGGGCTTCTTCAACGACTGCAGATAATAAGCAGCATAAGCAGCCAGGAGAGGCGCATTACCTCAGCCTCCGTGTGCTCTGTACTCCTGTGCTTCTCGCCCTGCACAGGAGACAAGGCCAGGCTCGCCTTACACAGGTTGGCCTGAGTTCACCAGGCAAGGCTGCTTGCCACCAGCACAGAGAAGGAAGAGAGGGGCTGGAGAGATGCTTCAGCCATTAAGAGCACTGGTTGCTCTTACAGAGGACCCAAGTTCAGTTTCCAGCACCCACATCAGCAGTTCCTGACCACTGGTAACTCCAGGGGACTCACGCTGCACTCACATGTGTGCACAAACACACACACAATTACAAATAAAGTGAATCTGTTTCCAAAGGAGCATTAGGAAGAAGCTGAGGGGATCAACAGAAAGAGGAATTCACAAGGGCCAGACACAGCCCAAGAAAGAACACCAGAAGTTCTGCCCAGCATCCACCTCTGGCCCACAGAGCCCCAAGGCCTCACACCCCCACAACACTGACAGACACAACCTTCCCTGCCTTACCTGCCCCGTACCTTCAGCCACACACACACACCTGGCATGGAGTGATGCCCGACACCAACTGAGAAGCCTCTTTCTACTTCTCACCCTGAAGCAGCTGCCAGGGACCTGAATCTACCAATGAATCTCTCTAAACAGCAGACCCCACAGGGTGGGCTGTCAGGGAGAAGACCTCATACACACACACACACACACACACACGTATATACACACAAACACACACATACACACACATACAAACCCAATGAGATTGCTTAGCAATAAAGGCATTTGCTACCAAGCCTGACAATCTGAGTCCCATCCCCAGAATTCATGTGGTAAAAGGAGAGAAACAACTCCTACAAGTTGTCCTCTGACTCCCTGAAGCCTACCCTGACACACATACATACACACATAAATAAACAAACAAATAAAATCGAATCTGGAGCTGGAGAGGTAGCTCAATAGTTAAGAGCACTGACTGCTCTTACAGAAAACCCAGGTTCGATTCCCAGCAGCCACGTGGTGGCTAACAACCAACCATAACTCAAGTTCCAGGGGATCCAGTGTTCTGACCTCTGCAGGCATTGCATGACATGGGTGCACTTACACACATGCAAGCAAGTCATTCATACACATAAAATAAAAATAGTAAATGAAATTATTATTATTTCTTTTTGGGGGGGTCTTTTCGAGACAGGGTCTCCCTGTAGCCCCAGATGTCCTGGAACTCACTCTGTAGACCAGGCTGGCCTTGAACTTACAAAGATCCGCCTGCCTCTGCCCGCCAAGTGCTAGGATTAAAGGCATGTGCCACCACGCCCGGCATGAAATTATTTTTTTATTTTTTTTTATTTTATTATTTTTTTATTTTTAAGGGATTCTACAATACAGTGACACAGTTGTTTGCAGATAGCATTGATGTCACTCTTTATGTCATACAATCAGGTAATTGGTGCATTTTGCAAGCATCTATGTCCAAATTTTGAACAACCCAAGGTTCCCATAGACCAGTTGGAGAAGCTTGTATGCACAGACATGTTGATCAATCAGGAGTCCAGACTATATTCCTGTAGTCTCATGATTCACCCCTATCTCTCCACAGCCCTTACAATCTACCACGCCTCCTCTTCCGCAGTTTGTTCCCTGGGCTTTGGGAAAGGGGCTTATTTTTTAAAAAAAGATTATTTGGTCTTTGGGGCCAGGAGGGGGTTCAGTTGACTTGTCTAACATTCCCGAAGCTCCGGTTCCATCTCCAGCACCACATAAAACCAAGTGCGCTGACTGAAGCCTGTAATCCCAGCACCCGGAAAACTAAAATTATAGGATGATGAGTTATAGGAAAACCTAGGCCGTGTAGTAATACCTTGTGTCAAATGAGCTAAAAGAGACCACCCAGCCCAAACATTCACCTGCCAGTGACTAGAGTCACTCTGGAGCTCCAGACACCAGCCCTGGAGACTGACCACTGACCTGGGGACAGGCCTCGGTACAGAAAGTTCCAAAACCTTCTGCTGACTCCAATGAACAGCACATTGGAGAGGCAGGCACACAGGCACGAGGGGAAGCAGGCCACCCACACCCGACAGGGGAAGACAACCACCAGGCTGAGGCCACAGGGACATTCCCTAGATTCGGAACCAGGTGAATCGTAAACCCATTACTTTCACTTCCAGCAGTGAGAATCAAGGAGGGCCCACAGTAAAGGGCTTGGCACGCCCAGGTGTCTCGGTTTTCACTTCTGGGAAAAGGTGACCCCTTCCTGGGAGGGGCCTTGTGAAAAGCAAGAACCCACTGTGCGGTGCGAGGTGCACGCACTCCAGCTTCCCTTCGCCTCTCCAGGCGCAGGCTCCCCTCTGACCACCTGTTCATGTCTGCAGGCTGTGCCCAGGGTCCCTCACACAGAGATGGCTTCCAGGGCCCAGTCCATTTGGGCTGTGCCCCCACACACACCAGGGACACAAGTCGAGATGCTCAATGCGTGGAGCGGCAGGAGGCACGTGGGCTAAGTTGGGGAAGCAAGGGGAGGGCTTTCACCACAACAACGCTCGGGTGGGAGCCAGTGCCCGGGACACCGAGGTGGGCGGGGCACGTCATCTGACCTGACCCCACAAACACAAGTGCAGCCCCAAATTCACTCACTGGCCTGCTTCAGGGGCATTTGCCCACCTCCCTGGCATCCCAGGGGGTCTGGGATGAGCAGTCAGAACACAGACAGGCACCATACCCCCAGCAATCATGCAATATGAACCACGTGGGGCATTGGAGAAGAATGCACACAGGTTCCCATGGGAAAACCTTCACCATGTGTAATTAGGTTAAAAAAAAATACTGAGCTATGAAACAGCATGCAATAAAACTACCGTTCTATAAAACCCATTATGCACTTGGCAGTGTGCGCCCAGCAAAGAAACTGGACAGCCCGCAGCACAGATGAAAGGGTGGCCTCCGCCTGTTATCTTCTGACTTCACAAATTTTCTGCAATAAACATGTATGCCTTTTACAAAAGGGGGAAGAAGAAAGAGTGGGAATGAGGAGGGATGGGAAGGAAGGAGGAAACTGAATCAATACCCAGGGGCTGGCAATGTGGGTCAGTGTCTAGAGAGCTTGCCTTGCATGCACAAGGCTCTGGATTCCATCTCCAACACCACGTGAACTGGGTGTGGTCATGCTGGCCTGTAATCCCTGCACTTGGCAGGTGGAGGTAGGAGGATCAGAAGTTCAAGGTCATCCTCAGCTCCATAGTGAGTTCAAGCCAGCCTAGGCTACTAGACTCCGTCCAGGAAAAGCAGTAGTAAAAAAAAAAATTTAAAAAGGCGTGGTAGCATACACCTTTAATCCCAGCACTTGGGAGGCAAAGGTAGGTGGATCTCTATGAGTTCAAGACTAGCCAGGTCTACATAGTGGGTTCCAAGCCAACTAGGGCTACAAGGAGAGTAGCAGAGCCCCCACTTAGCAGTCAGGAGGTCCTGCCCCTGGATTTCGCCCCTGAGACCACAGACTGGTGTGGGAGAAGCAAGACAGCTCAGCAGATAGTAATATCGTTTGCCACTAAGCCTAAAGACCTATGTTCAATCCCTGGGATTCACATGATAAAAGGAGAGAACTGACTCCTCAAGTTGTCCTCTGACCTCCACACATGCACACGGCAGGCCACACAGACACATTAAATAAATAAGTATTTTGTTTTGTTTTTTAAGGGTTGGGGAGGGAAGAACACAGCTTCTTTTTTGTATTGTTTTTTATTTGAAACAGGGTGTCTCTAGGTCCCAGGCTGGCCTGAAACTCATTATGTAACCCAGGCTGGCCCTGATCTTGCAATCTTCCTGCCTCGGCCTCCAGAGTCCTAGGATTACAAGTGTACACCGTGACGGCCAACTCAAAACAGATTCTGGAAGCTGCCTGTGTTTAACCTTGGCTCTGCCTACCTCCCTCTGTGCCCTTAGCTGGTATTAGGTCATCTCTGTGCCTGTTACCACAGTAATATGCAGTTGTGGCAGGGCCACAAGCATGCGTGCACAGGAATGAAAAGTGAGGTGACAGTCTTAGCACTGGGCCTGGCTGACATGCAAGTACACACTGTACACACACCACCAGCCACCACCCATGAGTGGGCATCAATGAAAACTGATGGGGAGGGTGGGAAGAGACAGGTTAAGGCCAGGGGAGCCCCAACCAGCCAGCTCTGAGAGGGTCTGTGCCCACTCCTCAGATGCACAGAGAATGCTGGAGAAGCCCAGAGCACCATCTGCCAGCCCGGCACCTCCACCAGGGGCGCCCCCTCTCCGGATCTGCAGAACAAGACCCACTATCACTGTCCGCTTCCAGAGCTCTTATGCTGGTCTCCTCTAGCTGCTGTGACCAGTCACCACAAACCTAAAGTCTTTAAAAATGTATTATCTGAGAGTTGTAGAAGTTTAGACAATGCAAAATGGGTTTCCTTGGGGCTAAGTCAAGGTTGGAGCAGCACTAGGTGCCTGGGTGTCACTGGAAGTCGCCTGCACTCCCTGGCTCAGGCCCCGCCCTCCATCTCTGACAGCGTGGCATCTTTCCTTCTCTCTCTGAGTCTGACCTCTGGCCTCCCTCTTATGAGAATCCTGTGATGACATCGGATCACCCAGGGGATTCAGGATCACCACTCCATCTCAAGACCCCAGCTACAGAGTAGTCCCTCAGCCACACATGGCAGCGGAGGCTGGATGCGGGCCACTTTGGAGCAGCTGTCATCTGCAGCCTTTGTTACATGAAGCAGACAGACACGTGCATCGAGGGCCACATGGGCAGAAGGCCCGTGTGCATTATCACACCATTAGCCCTGCACCATCATTGAGCTGGGCTCTGGGCGTGGCAGGCTAACGAGGCTGAGTTTTGTCACTGCAGGGAGCTGAGTACTCTCACACTGGGGTGCTGTATATACACGGGGTTCCAGCACATGCCTCTTTCAGGGAATGGGCTGAGTGGCTTTTACACTGGGTCCTCAAAGAATCCAGGATTCTAAGGCCTGGCTCAGATGTGGAAACTGAGAGGCTTTGAAATCAAGGGATGGAAAAGGAGGGAGAAGAGGAAAGAAACAATGCCCCCCGCAACTTAGGGACTATCAAAAAACCCGAAAGAGGTCATCAACATAAGAGAAGCCTGCACCCCAAAACTTTCCCCAAAAGGACTCAACTGGGAGAAATGTACCTTCCAGGCCTCAGGCTCCACTGTTCTGGATTTGGGAAACATTGACTGTAAGAGGCTCTGAGGGTTCCCCAGGCCAGGAGAGGTCTGCGGCCCTAGGGAAAACCTTGACATAGCCTCTTTGGACTGGGGAACATCTCTGGTTTTCTGACCTACCCCTCAAGGCCCCATGCTCCCCATACCTCAGAAGTGTGAGCCCCACCATGATATGGGGAGAGGATGGGTCTCCCCAACTCCTCCCAGGAATATACTACCCTCAGGTGACAGGCCTAGGGAAGTGACCCCAACCAATAGGCAGCACAGCACTCATGGTCCACAGGAGCCCAGGAAAGGAAGGACAGGGACCTCGAGAAGGGAGTTAGAGGCTCTGGCTGGGACAGCAGGAAAGGCTGGGGCTGCTGGAGGCCTTTGTGACAGAGGCAAGAGCAGGCAGGAAAAGCACACAACTTCAGAGGACTCAGGCTCTGTGCTAGGCAGGCAGAGCTGAAGTAAGTGGTGCCCACAACAGTCCATGGCTCAAAGTTCCAGCCTCTGTGCACTCAGAGCCACTGTTCTAGCCTGCATTCCCTTGGTTAGAGCTCACAGGGAAGAGTCTACAGGCTCCAAAGTCCACCAAAACAGAACAGGCCAACCCCACAGGCTTCAACAGGGCAGCGTCAGAACACAGAGACCTAACCCCAGCCCTGCCACTGACTGGTAAGGTGACTCACTTCTATCGTCTGAGCCTCACGTGGTGCCCAAGTGCAAATGGATGGGATCAGTGAAATCCTTTCAGTACGTACACCACATAGTATCCTCATCCAGGGTGCTGGGTAACTCCAGCTAGGAGTCCCCTTCCTCTTCCCATTAGCCTCTGGCCTGGGCCCCAACAGAATCCAGCCTCAGAGATTCTGTTACATGGTCTGTTTCCTTCTGGTTTCCATGGAGACACTGAAAATCTCCTGCTCCCCTCTATCCATCACCCCTTCAACAGGACTGTCCCCCCTGAACTGCAATAAGCTATGGGAAGTAAACCAAGTTCACCCTCTAAGAGAGAGTCCCTGTAGGCTGGAAGCTGACCAGCAGATGGGGAGACATGTCCCACTACCCCTAGAAGAGCTGGGAGAGGAGAACAGGGGCTTTAAATCGCACATACCAGGCTTTAGTACCAGGCATTACAGAGGCTCCCCACGCAGGCTCAATAGAACAGGGCATGGCAGCTTGGAAACAATTTTCTGAAGACCTCAGAGCACATCTCTTAGGTAAAATTCCTAAAATGACTGTCTGGATTATTCACAAGGGCCAGGCAGCCCTCCTCCAAGAAGTACAGTCTTAGCTCTGGAAACAGGGACTCCAGTGGTAGGGCCTGGGCTCCTGGCTGGACTAGGTATCAGTCCTGACCTCTGTTCTGAGTGTGAGTGTGTGTGTGTGTGTGTGTGTGTGTGTGTGTGTGTGTGTGTGTGTGTTCTCCTGTAACTTTGAGGAATGACTGAGTTTTCTTCTCAGAGATGGAAGGATACCTGGGCCTGGGCCTTTACCTGTAAACCTGGTGCATGATAAACACAGTTACTGTTCTGTCTATAAGCACTACTGTTGTTAGTGTGTGCCGACAGGTGTCCCTGAAGGAACAGCATGCATGCAGGCCAGCAAACCCTCTGAAGCTTGCTTCGGCCCAGCATCAGGACAGATGAACCTGGGATCAGGTAGACAAACCCTAAAATCACCCTATGTCTCCCCGCACCATTAGCTGCTCTCCCGTGGCACCTGCTATTGCCATGTCATGATCTGGGCAAGCCCATAAAGAGACGGAAGCCTGCACCCCTCCAAGCCAGAGGGGAAGGGCGCCCATCCCTCCTCCAGTGCCTCTGCTGCCTGCTCTGTGGTGTTACAGTCTGGATAGAACGTGCCCCGCACAAAAAAAGCACATTAAAGGCTTGGTCCCTGGCTGATGGATCATGGGGTGCTCACCTCATCAGTGGGTTAATCCATCGAGGTTTTGCTGTGAGATAGGATCTCTAGCCCTCGCTGGTTTCAAACTTCCCAAGTAGCTGAAGATGACCTTGAACTTCTTCCTCTACGCCTCTACCTCCTGAGCAATAGGTGCGCAGCACCATGTCACATATGCAGTGCAAGGGTTGGAACCCAGGGTTTCGTACGTGTCAGGCAAGCACTCTGCCACCTGAGCCACAGCCTGGCTCAGGGTTAATCCGCTGATGAGTTCAAACTCTTAGGAGTTGGGAACTAGATGGAAGAAGGAGGTCGCAGAGGATCCCACCCCGCTTCTCTCTCATGCCTACCCTGAGGTGAGCAGCTTTCCTCGTACATGTCTTTGTGATGCTCTTAAAAGCAAAGGAGCCATCTTGACCATGGACTGGGGTCTCTGAACCTGTCAGCCAACGTCTTCCTGTACCTTATCCATCCTGGGTACTTTACCATACACATAGCAAATGACTAATGCACCTGCACTGCCCCACTGTCCTCATGACTACTCAAAGGCGGGGTGACCACCTCTCTGTACAGATGGGAATGCAGACTGAGAGAGTAGGAGGCTGATCTCAGTGACACAGCTCGAGCTAAGCACAGATGGGGCCCGGATCTAACTCCAGGATCACCACCTCAGCAGAGAGCACAGCCAGAGCAGCCCTCCCAGCTGGCCAGGTGAGCACTATGTCCCTTACTCTTCACACCATCTCCCTGAAAGATGGGGGCTTCACTGCCGCCACTTTACGGATAAAGTGAGGCTCAGGTTCAGCAAGCCCCTTGCTGGTGAATAGCAAAGCCACAACCAGGGGCCAGCAAGAGGGCTCAGCAAGTAATGGTGCTTGCCACCAAGCCTGATCACCAGAGTTCAGTTCCCAGGACCCATGTGGGGGAGTGAAAGGAGAGAACCGACTCCCATAAGTAGTCCTCTGACCTCTCCATGCACACTATAGCGCATGAGTACACACACTCAGTCAATCAATAAAATCTCATTTAAATCAAAACAAGACAGGGGCTCAGCAGCTAAGAACACTGGCAGTTCTTGTAGAGGGTCCAGGTTTGATTCTCAGAACCTACAAGGCAGCTAACAACTGTCTGTAATTCCAGCTCCAGGGAATTTAATGCCTTCTTCTGACCTCCTCAGCCATTTCATGACACAGGTGCACTTACATACATGCAAGCAATACACTCATACACAAAATAATAATAATAAATAAAAATATTAAAAAAAAAGAAAAACAGCAGGCGTGATGGCATACTCCTTTAATCCCGGCACTAGGAAGGCAGAGGCAGGTGGATCTCTGTGGGTTCAAGGCCAGCCTGGTCTACACAGTGAGTTCCAGGACAGCTGGGACTACAAGGAAATCCAGTCTCAAAAAGATAAAAATAAATAAATAATAAATAAATAAAAACAAAACTGCCATAAATTGAAGCCAGATCCGTGTGTCCTCAGAAGACCCCACCCCAGGCCACACTCCTGCCTAGGCAGCTCCCTGCCCCTGGCTACACTCTCTGTCTTCCTGACTCCTCACCTCCCCAGCTGTAGACTAGAGTGGCCAAGAGGAGGGAAAAGTCACTGTCATGATTCAAATCCAAGGTGTCCCAAAGTGTGATGGTTGATACTGACTGTCAACCTGATGGGTGCATAAACCCAGGAGACGACCCTCTAGGCATGGCTAGGAGGAAGCTGCTTTTTTAAAAACTTTTTTTTTTTGCTTTATTTTTATTTTATATGTATGTGTGTATTGCATGAATGTATGCAAGGGTACCTGTGTCTTGCAATGTCCACATAGGACAAAAGAGGACATCAGATTCCCCTGGAACTGGAGTTACAGACAGTTGTTAGCTGACATGTGGGTGCTGGAATTCAAACCCCGGTCTTCTGCAAGAACAGCCAGTGTTCTTAACAGCTGAGCCATGTCTCCAGCCCCCATTTTTTTATTTTTTTATATGTATGAGTGTATTGCCTACAGGTGTGTATGCACACCCATGTCATGCAATGCCCTCAAAGGTCAGAAGAGGGTACCCTAGAAGTGGAGTTATAGATGGTTGGTAGCCGCCGTGCGGGTGCTAGGAACCGAACCAGGTCCTCTGCAAGAGCAGGCAGGGCTCTTAACCACAGAGCCATCTCTCCAGCCCCCTATGAGGAATCTCTAAGCTGGGTTAATGAGAATGGAAAGACCCACTCTAACCTTAGGAAGCACCATCGGGGGATGGGCTTCTGAGTAAGAAACGAGAACCTGAGCTCAGCCTCAGTGCCTGTTGCTCTCTGCTTCCTTCTGCTTCCTGACTGCAGGGCCCTATGACCTTCAGCAGGGTCGAGGTGAAGCTCTGGAACACAGAGCCCTCCCTCTGGCCTCACACTGCAAGCCTGCCCACTGCACAGGCCAGGGCTGAAGTCACACTCCAGGCACAGGGGAGGTGGGCTCCTCTACCCAGCCTTCTTTACATACCCCCACAACTCTTCCAGGTAGATATTACCAACTGGGGCTCAGACAGGTTCCCAGACAACCCAAAGTCACCAAGCTAGTGAGAGGCTAAGGGAGGAATGGGACCAGCACCTCAAGAGAAAGCATTCCGGGCGACAGGGTACTGACCAGGTGAGTTTGGATCAGGCTGTGAAGAGGCAGGAATGGGTGAAAGGCAGAGTGACAGGTGGATTCTGGACCCTCCTGCCTGAGCCTAGGCCCACTCTGAGCTATCCTGCCCATTCTAATGAAAGGGAGATGAAAACACTACAGCACATGCCAGCTCCTGAGGTCGCCAGGTCACTTGGCCTTAGCATGGTACCTCATCACAGACCTGATGTGTGTGATCTAGCTAGAGACTCTGAGGTTGAGCTCGGGAGTCTTGTCCCCAAGACGAGGCAGGAACGCTGGGCAGGGGGCAGAGACAAGGCACATGGGGAAGGGCCAGAAGAATGTAAGCTCTCAGCCACAGGAGTCTCAGCTAGAACTCGAGCTGTGGGAGGCAGATGCAGTTACTAGACCGCGTACCCCGAGGAGGTGCCCCTCCTGCCCCACATGGCTCTAGAGCCCCCTGCCTCTATCCAGAGTCCTCTCAGCCTAGACATTCTCCTACCCTGCTCCCGTCCTGTGTGGATTTACACCCACGCTCACCAAGACCTCCTGAGGTAAGCCTTTCCCATCATGCCCCAGACCTCGGGCGTCCAGCCCTATCCTACGTCATTCCATCCTGCCCCCTGCCCAGTCTCTTAAGCCTAGAGTTCTCTGCAGCCTGGTTCCTGGTGTACCCAGGACAGCTTCCATCCCATGGGACTCCCAGCCACGGCAAACCACCCCCAGGAGGTCCAGGGAAAGAGCACTGGCTCAGTCCAGCTAGTCACAGAGGAGAGGAGCCCCTCACACTGAGCTTCCACACCCAGTCCAAGCCAGGTCGATGCCCTATGAGGCCCACCAACTCAACAAGAACACTGAAAGCAGATGAGGCCTCCCTCCCCTGCAAGGCATCTGTCTTGGAGATCTAGGGCCCATCTGAGAATCAGCCCTCAGCTCACCCCCCGGGAGGCAAAACAGCTCTCCCCTTTCCAGCCACCAGGGCCAGGATTTAAATTGAGGGCTCCAGATATCCTCAGCCATTAACTACCCTCCCCAACATTCGCATACACAAATACTACTTATAAGAGGAAGCTATATCCCAGAGCAAGGAGGGACGGTGATTCAAAGTGCCCACACTGGGCTGATGAGATGGTTCAGCAGGTTAAAGCACTTGCCACCAACCCCAGCAACCTGAGTTCAATCCCCAGCACTCAGGTGGTAGAAGGAGAGTACAAACTCCAGGAAGTTGTCACCTGACTTCCACATATGTACCATCACTCTAAATAAATATATAAATAAATGAATAAATAAATAAATTAATACTTTGGGGGGAGTCTTTTTAAGACAGGGTCTCCCTGTAGCCCTAGCTGGCTTGAAACTTGCTATGTAGACCAGGCTGCCCTCCATCTCACAGAGATCCACCTGCCTCTGCCTCCCAACTGGTGGGATTAAAGGCATGTGCCACCATGCCCAGCCCAGCAATACAATTTTTTAAGTGCCCTCCTTGATTATATCACTGACAGGGGGCTGGCACAGCAGAAAAAATCAACAGTCCACTTTACAGATGAGGAACTTTGACTTCCGAAGTACCCCAAAGTTAGTGCTTGAGTGGGGTTAAAGCAAGGCCCTCGGCATTCCAGCCGAGGTCACTAAGGCGCCTCCTGGGAGCTCTCGGGCAGAAGGAGCAGAGTCCCCAGCAGTGCTCCCAAGAAGAGGAAGGAAGCTGGGAATGATGGCCCATGACTTTAATCCCAGCACTGGGAAGACTGAGGCAGGATTGCCACAAATTCAAATTCTGGCTGAGCTGTAGAGTAGGACCCTGTCTCAACCAAAAAATAATTGTAAAAATTTTTAAGAATTTTTCATTAATATGTTATTGTTTTTATGTTTTATGTGTATATTGTCTTCATGTGTGTAAGTACATCCATGTGTATAAGTACACTTCATATGTATAATGCCATAGAGGTCAAAAGAGGGTGTTGGATCCCCTGGAACTGGAGTTACAGATGGTTGTTGGCCACCATATGATGCTGGGAATCGAAACTAAGTCCCCTGCAAAAACAGCCAGTGCCCTCAACTGCTAAGCAATCTCCCAGCCACTGTAAAAATTATATTTTTGGTCTTTTTGAGACAGGGTCCCCTTGTAGCCCCAGCTGTCCTGGAACTTGCTATGTAGACCAGGCTGGCCTTGAACTCACAGAGATCTGCCTGCCTCTGCCTCCCCAGTGCTGGGATTAAAGGTGTGCACCACCATGCCCGGCTTAAAAAGAATTTTTATAAATAGGGGCTGAGGATTAGGTTCAGTTGGTAGAGTGCTTGGCAGGCATGCACAAGGCTCTCGGTTCAAGTCTCAGCACCAAAATAGTGGAACATACTTGTAATCTCTGGAAACAGAGGCAAGGGGTCTCTGGTACGCAGTGAGTTTGGAGCCAACCTGGGCTACACAAAACCTTATAAAAAAAAAATAATAAAAATAAATAGGCCAGGCGTGGCAGTGCACACCTTTAATCCTAGCACTTGGGAGGCAGAGGCAGGCGGATCTTTGTGAGTTCAAGGCCAGCCTAGTCTACAGAGTGAGTTCCAGGACAGCTGGGGCTACAGGAAGACCCTGTCTCGAAAAGACAAAAATAAATAAATAAATAATAAATAAAAATTAAAAAAAAAATAAATCAGTCTGACAAGAAGGCTCAGAAGGTAAAGCTGCCTGTGGCCAAGCCTGATGACCGAGTTCAATCCCCAAGACCCACAGTGCAGGAGAAAAGCAACTCCCATTCATTATGCCCCCACGCACACATAATAAATAAACATAGATATCTTTAATTAAAAAAGAATTGAACTAGTATTGGCAGAGATAATCATAAGGTCTGAAGGAGAGGCTGAGGGTCCTCCCCTTCCTCCATTCTGCACAGAGGGAGAGAGAGAGAGAGAGAGAGAGAGAGGCAGGGGCTCTGCCAAGGCCACTCCAGTAGCAAGAGGAAACACTGGGCGAGGCTAAACTAACTTTCTGCTGGCCCACAGACTCCCAAGCAAAATAAAGAGGCTACATGAGCTTCAGGGACTGACCTCACCCCCGAGGAGGGTTTGAATGCCTTACAGTGCCCTCTAGCCACAATTTCACCCAATCCCATGCCCCAGGCCAGCTCCTCTCTCCTCCCAACCCGCAGAGCCTTGGCAAGACACAAGCTCACTTACTCCGTCTGGGGTAGAGAGGCCGCTGGGTCCAGCTCTGTGGAAGGAGCAAAGGGAGACAGGCTGTCAGGCAGAGGCCTCCCGGGAACTGGGCTTCTTCCCGCCTCCAGTCCCGCCCCTCAGGGAGCCAGGGCGCCTGCAGGACTGGCCTTTCCTGGCCCCTGCTCAGTGAGTAAGCTCTCTACCTGTCCGGCCAGCACCACACACCCCACAGCCCAACCTCAATCAGAACCAGCCCTCCTGCCTGGCTTCCTCCAACCCATAGTTCCAGTGCAATGGCTATCTCAGGAAGTTCCTGCTGGTCCAGTCCCCAGTGTCTCCCCATGACAGATCTGAAAGCCCAGCAGCTGGGGCCCTCCCACCCCCAGGGTGTTGACTCCCCAAGCGGATGGAGAGGGGACAACGTTCCTCAAACCAGATGAGTTCTCTGTGGCCATGTCAGGCTACAAAACACAAGCTCCGGGCATTAACTGTCTCCCCAGCAAAACCCAGGCCAAGGGATTCCGTTTAGGCCTCGCCAGAGCACACCCCAGATGTTACAGGAATGCTAAGAATTCCCTTTCCCAAGAGAAGCAAGGAACTTAGCTTCTTCCCAGAGGCTCCCCTTCCTGCTTCCTGGGGACAGTAGAGGGGCCACACACACACACACACACACACACACACTGCCACCGTCCTCCCACCCCTGCAAGCTCTCTGGGATCTGGCTGCAGCCCCATGTGCCTGGAACTTCAGGTTTGAAATTCCTAGAAGACCTCACCTGTGCCAGGGATAGGGTCAAAGCAGATCAGTGGGGCATCTGTCCCCCTCTCAGGGGCAGGGCAGGGAACCGCCAGTCCTGTGCTGCTGTCCTCTTCCTCATCACTGTCTTCAAAATCAAAGGCTTCTCCAGAGTCTTCTTCCACCTCGGGGGAAGGGCCTGGGGCTCTGGGAGCCAGAGAATCTCCTGGAAGAGAAGGGGAAGGGGGATTAGCTGGCAGTGGGTCTCAGAGGTGTGGTCCAGGGAGAGAGGGCTAAAGGCTGCAAGCAGCTCTGGGGGTTGGGTTAATGCTGCTCCAGCCAGATGGCCCTGGGCAGCCTGGGAGCTGAGTCAGGTCTGTGAGCAGGTGGCGGCGGAGGCAGGACTTGAGCGTACATATGTCTCTCATCTCTAAATGCATATGTTTCTGTGTGCTTGGATGCTGGTACACTCTCACCACATCCTGCCTTGGCTCCTTACCTGGCGTGAGTGGAGGTGGGAATGCTTTAACCTGAAGGCAGCTGGTGCCCAGGTAAGTGCCCGTGGAGGGGCCAGGCTGGAGCGGGGGAGGGTCCTGAGCCTCCAGCACTGGGGTCTCCAGCAGGGCCTGGCTCTCTGCTGCTCCCCACCTGCTGTGCCCCCATCCTCCTCCTCACTCCCGTGCTCTCCCTGAGTGCCTCTGTTCCAGCCTCTTAGTTTCGTCAGCCATCCTTCGCAGAGTGAGGACTTGTGTATCTTCCTTATGCAGCCCAGATACCTTAATAGACTGTACACTTCTCAGGGCCTGGTGAGCCCGGGCTGGGGCTCTGCAGCCTTTGGGCAAGTCTTGAAGAAGCCCGGTGAGTGGCCCTAGCCCTGAGTGGTCCTCCCATGGCCCTGCCATACGGCTGAGAACAGATGCTCCGGGCCCTGCTAGCTGTGTCGCTCTGAGCAAGTCACTCAAGTCTCTGTGCCTTTGCTTCCTCTGTGCAGTTAAGAACAGCAGCACTCTCCCAAGGCAGAATGCACACCAGCTGGGCCATGGTCAAGGTTTCTGACCCAGAGCAGCACAGCCCTCCTTCCTGCTCTTTGTGGGACTCAGCACCGTCCCTGCTTCTGGTGACAGAGGGACAGTATCACCCTACAGTATAACACCCAAACTGCCTCCAAGCATTGCTGTGTGTCCTCCTGGGGAGCAGATGCCCACAGGGGCAGAACCTCTAGGGGTTCAGCACGGGTTATAGTTCTGACTTTAATGACAAATGTCAGTGCTGCCTATGACCCTTCAGGACATGATTGGTGGAGGGCCAGCGGATGGACCGGTGACCACATCTGCCTCCAACGCTCTCCCCCAGCCCCCAGGAAGACCTGGTTCTTCTCCATGTGGCCTGGAAGTCCCTAGGCAAGACACTCAGGGACAGATTTATCCAATGAGAGACCTGCTTTCTTGTTGGCTATAGTGGCTCATGCCTGCCACCACAGCACTTCAGAGGCTGAGGCAGGAGGACTACAAATTAGAGGCCAGCCTGGGCTTCAGAGTGAGACCTGTCTCAAAAGAAAATGAAAAAAGAGATGGCTTAATGGTTAAGAGTGTTTGCTGTTCTTCCAGCAGACCCAGTTTCAGTTCCCAGCACCCATGTCTTGTAGCTCACAACCACCTATAACTCCAGCTCCAGAGGATCCATTGACCTTTTTGGCCTCTACAGGCACCCATACATACATGACACATATTCACACAGACACATACATATACACAAATAAAAATAATGAAAATAAAACTTTTTTTAAAGAAATGAAAAATGAGGCCAGAAACATGACTCCGCAGGTGAAGGGGGCTGCCTCCCAGCGAAGCAGGCCTGATAGCCCCTGAACCCACATAAAGGTAAAGGGGGAGAACTGACTCCATAGTTATCCTCTGATCTCTACATGCATGCCATAGCACACACATGTATGTGCACACATCATACCTGCAATATAAAAATAATTTTTAATTGCTTACTTAAGATACTTAAAAAAGATTATTCAAGCAAGGCGTGGTGGCGCACACCTTTAATCCTAGCACTCGGGAGGCAGAGGCAGGCGGATCTTTGTGAGTTCAAGGCCAGCCTGGTCTACAGAGTGAGTTCCAGGACAGCTGGGGCTACAGGGAGACCCTGTCTGGAAAAAGACAAAAAAAAAAAAGATTATTCAATTATTATACAATGACATTCATAATACCAAATACAAAATACTTAGATTATTTATTGATTATTTCTGGGTCTTTAGGGTTTGTTTGTTTGTTTGGGGTTTTTTTTTTTTTTTTTTTGTCTTTTTTGAGACAAGGTCTCCCTGTTCCCCCAGCTGGGCTGGAACTCATTATTTGGACCAGACTGGTCCTGAACCCAAAGAGATCTACCTGCCTCTGCCAAGTGCTGGGATTAAAGGTGTGTGCCACCACACCCAGCTCTCTATTTCTGATTATTTAAAGTCTTATTAACAGGACCACATTGGGAACAACTTTTTCATTGTTGTTATGTTTGTGCATTTATATGCATGTGTTTGTGTTTATATGCATGTGTTTATGTGTTTATATGCACGTGTTTGTGTGTTTATATGCATGTGTTTGTGTGCTTTATATGCATGTTTGTGTGTTTATATGCATATGTTTGTATTTATATGCATGTGTTTATATGTTTGTATGCATGTGTTTGTGTGTTTATAAGCATGTGTTCGTGTGTTTATATGCATGTGTTCGTGTGTTTATATGCATGTGTTTGTGTTTATATGCATGTGTTTATGTGTTTATATGCATGTGTTTGTGGGTGCTCTCATGCCCTGTGTGCCTGAGGAAGCAGGAAGACAACTTCTGGGAGTCAGTTCTGTCCTTCCCAGTGTCGGGTCCCAGGGATGGGACTCAGGTCCTCAGACCTCATGACAAGTATCTCTACCCACCAAGCCATCTCATCAGCCCACATCAGGTACAATTTTGATACTGGGTGGGTTTTGTTTTTGTTTATGGCTTGTTTTTTGTTGTTGCTGTTGTTTGTTTTAGAAGGAAAGGGTCTCACTATGTAGCCATGGCTGCTATAGAACTTGTATGTAGACCAGGATGGACTCAGACTCACAGAGATCCTCTTGCCAGAGTGCTGGGATTAGAGATATGTGCCACCACACCAAGATCTTGACACTGTTCTTGATATTTCTGTGTCAGTTACGTATGCAGTACACGTGCATGTATTACTGTTCATGTGTGTTTCTGTTCCTTTGTGTGTGTGTGTTCATGTGTTCTTGTATTCATGTATCTGTATATCTGCATGTATGTAGGTATATATGTGTTTGTGTGTACATGTGTGTGCATGTGTGTATGTGTGCATAGAGAACCTTCTGCCCTTTCCTTTTTCCTCTGTTCCAGCCGCATTGGTCTTGCTGTAATGGATGTGCCCAGACTCTTGTACCTGCCATCCTGGGCCTGGGCTGATCTTCCCCAGGCTCCTCCTACACCCACCTCCACAATATGGAGGTGACCTCACTGTGCGTGTAGGGAACCCTTGGTGAGTTGCCTTGGAGGCACTGGAACTCCCCACGGGCCTTGCCTAACTTTTTTTCTTGGTCACCCAGCGAATAACATACATTTAATGAACATTTGTGAAAACACACACATAAACACACCCATCCATGTATGCACACACACACACACACACACACACACAGACATACACACACATAGTAATGGTGGCTATGGACTATGGTTTTTTGTTTGTTTGGTTGGTTGGTTTTTTTTTTATTTTTTTTTAATTTTATTTATTTCTGTATGTGTATGAATGTACTCTGTCTGCATGCAAGTCTGTGCACCCGTGTCGTGCAATGCCGCGGAGGTCAGAAGAGGGTGTCGGACNATCAGGAGCCAGCAAACAGCTATGTCAGTCAAAGCTGGAACAAGAAAATGTCCGTCCCATGCTTCCTGAGCTGAACAGAACTGAGAGTGTCACCACGGCGTCCTCTGCTCCGTTTCTTCCTCACTTCTCCACTGACCTTCTTAGAGGGTAGGAGAGAGCACTAGGAGCCCAAGGGACCTAGCCTGGGACCCCAGGCCTCCAGCACAGAAGGAGGTTCCCTCGCCTCCCTCTAAGTAACCCCACATTTCTCCTTATCAAAGGGAAGATCCAGGGACCCAGCCCAGGGCAACTGGAAGTCGAGCCCCTCCCAATCATCTGGATAGGAGACATGACAGGCAGGCTACTCTGGGCCTTGATGAACACACCCAGCCATCTGGAAAGCCAACCCAAATGAGGTAGGGACCGGAAAGCCACATTGCTGGGTAAAGGTTAGTCTGCTGGGTGGATCCCCCACCGTGGTGAGGGAAGGTCCCAAGGACAGGGATCCTCCACACCTCGGAATGGAGCACACCAAGGGGATAACTCATTACCTAGCCCTACCGGGGCTTAGGGACTCAGGATACAAACCCACACAGGCTGTCCACACCCTCCAGTGACACACATGCTCCTATTCAATGAACAATTGATTGCCACACACAGCCGTACGTATATTTAAACCTTGCAACATGGGAGAGGACGTTGTTATCTCCCCTTGTTTATGACAATGTCACTGAGCCATAGGGACACCAACATAAGTCACTTAACTAAGCTTATGGTGTAAGTGGCAGGGTCAGGATCCAAACTCAGACTGGGCTGGTGACCAAACCCTTGCTGGTGACAGCTCTGTTCTCTTGCCTCCCGATGGGGACAGAGGGTGGGGACAAGAGGACATGATGTTGGGCTAGTGGATGAGATAGCCCAGCCTTGCTGGGCATGGCCTAGATGCCACTTGTGGTATCTGAGGTTCCACTCCAGGGGCTGCCAAGTCAAACAGGAGTTGGAGTTCAGATCAACAAGTGATTTTGTAAGTGTATGTATTTTTTTTTCTTTTCCTAAATCAAGCCATACAGGGATGGCCCCATGACCCGATCGTATGGCCAGACCCTTCCTCTGAACCTCAGTTTGAACCCTCCACTGACCCCATTCATTCCCAAGTGCACCTTAATCCTGGAACTCAACTGTCCATCCCTGCAAGTGTTCTTAGGTGACACAAAAAACATTAGTCTAGGCCAGTGCCTACCCTGAAGAGGACATTGCTCCATTTTGTGCACAGGGAACCAGAGGTAGCTGGAGACATAGGGTACACAGCCCACTGGTGCCACAGGGTCCCTGGGAGGAGGAGGGGCAGCAGCAGGCAGCAATGGCCTGCGGTACATACCTATGGCAGACTGTGGAGGAGGGTTCAAGGAAGCCATCAGACAAGGTCCAGGTCAGACAGTGCCGTCCCTGCCACCGGCCTGCAAAAAGAAAGCTAGAGAGACTCAGTCAGGCAGCCAACGGTGGGAGCCCGGCTCGGAGCTGTGCTCAGGCCCAGCGACACTCACACTCTTCCCAGAAGTCCCAGAAAGGGCCTGGCCTCCACCCAGCATCAATCATTAACCCACAGAAAAACTTGCAGCTGCCTCGCAGAAACCCCCATCTTCCCAGAATCCACTGCCTTAGCCCAGGGTCAAGGAGCCCACAGAAGTCTGTGGGCCAAGCAGAAGGGTCTTTCCTATGTCCTCTAGGCCAGGGCCTGGGGTCTCATTTGAACCCCCAGGTCCCCATGTTCTAAAAGGTGAATCGACCTGGAGTGGGCTATCATAGATGTGGCTGGACACTTCCTTCTCATGGCATCCCTGTCACCACAGGCTCCCATGGGTCCAGTCGCAATCACCAGTGCCCTCCTGTGGCCCTGCTAAAGGCCACCCTTTTTTGTCCCACACTGTCCTGTCCCATGGGTTTGGCCAGCTGGCAAGGGGCCACCAGCCTTGGCACACAGTTGTAGGAAGGAAAGGGCCCGAGAGAGGTGGGTGGCACAGGATGGAAGCAGAATCCAAAACTCTCCAAGCTGAGGCAGCTTCCGGGCCAGGCGGCAAGAGCCTCTTCCCTCGTATGGGGCTCGTTCTCAGACCCAAGCCCTGGGAGGCTCCCCCAGACCCTGGGAGGCTCCCCAGGCCCCAGGAGGCTCTTCACACCCCAGAGGACTCCCAGACCCCAGAGCAACCTTGTCAGATGTCTCCTGTGAAGCCAAGAGAGAGTGTCCTCACAGTCCCTGCTGCCACCCACACCTCTGCACTGGCAGCTGTCCCCTTCTAGAACTCCCTGTGGGGAGGGAATTAGGCCCGGAGGAGAGGGAGCACTCAGTCCAGCCCAGCTCTGTTACCAGCTGGCTGCAGGCCTGTTTTCCTTTGCACTCCCAAAGCCTTTATTTTTGCTAACTGACCAAATAAAAATGGAATGCTCCAGAAAGGCCATATCCATGACAGTGACATTCACAAAGCGACTACAACTCAGTCACCCACAAGCCTCTACATAGATTGGTATAGGTTACAATGAGAAAGCAAGGTCAGAGTGCATGCCAAACTTGCCCAAGATCATACAGCTAGGAAGGGGCAGGATTCGAACACACACCATGAGTCAGAGTCTGCTAGAGAGCCTCCTGAATATCAACAGAGTGCACAATTTTATAATTTTTTTATATAATTTTTTGTCTTTTTGAAACAGGGTTTCCTTGTAACTCCAGCTGGCCCAGAACTTGCTATGTAGACCAGGCTGGCCTTGAACTCACAGAGATCATCCTGCCTCTGCCTCCAAAGTGCTGGGATTGAAGGTGTGCGCCACCACACCCAACGAGTGCACAATTTTTAAAATCTCCCTTTCATGGGACTGAAGAGATGGCTCAGCAGTTAAGAGCACTGGCTGCCCTTACAAAGGACCCAGGTTCGATTCTCGGCATCCACATGGTAACCAAATGTAACTCCAGTTCCAGAAGACCTGACCCCTCTTCTGTCTTCCAGGGCATTGCACAACATGGGTGTACTTCCACACATGCAGGCAATACACTCATACACACAGACCCAGACGACCCGCTGACACCGCTGTACTCAGTGGCCCCATTCCCCCTTATTCATGAAGCTCCCTTCTGCAACTCGTCACCCCCAGTCAAGCATGGCTGTGTCACCGTCCCTTTGACAGCAGCTTAACACTCTGTCACATGCCCACATCACCCTCCTCACCTCATCTTGTCACCAAGGTGCCATGAGGGAACCTAAGGGGAGGGGCAGAGGGGAAGGCCATCTTCCTGATATTCGTATCCCACTGGATTGTCCTGGCTGTTCCATTTCAGTATCTCCAGCTACTGTTAATGTTTTTAGGGTACTTTCGCAGAGGCCTGCATACATGGGTCAGCACTATGGGGGGAGGTCAAGTCAGACATCACCCGGGATCTGGGAGCATATTCCCTACAGACAAGGGACCTCTGTTTATACTGAAAGGACCACACAGCCTCCATGCTGTCACTGATATTGGCTTTTCTACTTTATTATGTATTTTTTTAGTCTTTTTTTTTTTTTTGAAACAGGGTCTCCCTTTAGTCCCACCTGGCCTAGAGTTCACTGTGTAGACCAGGCTGGACTTGAACTCACAGAGATCCGCCTGCCTCAGTCTCCTAAGTGCTTGGATTAAAGGCGTGTGCCACCACGTCCAGCTTTATGTATTTTTATTTTAAGTGTATGAGTGTATTGCCTGCATGTATGTAAGTGCACCTGTGCCTTGCAATGCCCATAGAGTCCAGAAGAGGGCGTTGGGTTCCCTGGAACTGGAGTTACAGGCAGTTAGCTCCATGTGGCCATTAGCAACCAGTGCTCTTAATCTCTAAGCCATCTCTCCAGACCCCTCCTGATTGACCGACTGATTGATTTTATATGTTTAGTGTGCGTGTGTGTGTGTGTGTGTGTGTGTGTGTGTGATTCCTTATTTATTCAATATATGTAGTGTATGTGGTACATGTACTATGTGTGCATGTGAAGAGGCCACAGGAGGACATCAGATGTCCTGCTCTGTCACTCTGCCTTATTCCCTTGAGGACAGTGTTTCCCGCACTGAACCTGGAGCTAGGCTGGTGACCAGTGAGTCCAGCCATGGTCCTGTCTCCAGCCCTCAGTGCTGGGGTTATGGTTGTGTCTTTCCGCATGTGTTCTGGGGATTTGAACTCAGGTCCTCGTGTTAGCACAGCAAGCACTCACCCCCTGAGCCATCTCCCACCCCACCTCCTTCCTTAAACAGCACACAGGGACACTACACTGTACTTTTCCTAGGTGGCACCCTGTTCACGCATCATTCAGAACCCATCCCCAGTGGTGCCCTGGGAAGCTGCCCCTGGTTCCCGGTGTTATGAACAAGGCGTCATCTTCGCTGTGCTGCCCCCACCCCCGGAGAAGATGAGTCTGCAATGCTGCAGAAGTATGGCTCTAGGAGAAATCCCCAGTCCCCAGACTGAGTCCTTCCTGTGGGCTCCACCCCTCAGGTTTTCCTTAGAGAGCTCTGAGCCGCCTAAAACAGGAAAATGTTATGCCCATTTTACAGAAGAAAAATGGAGGCACCATCGCCCAGCCTCACCAACAAGCAGTTCCTAAAGGACAACTTAATCTGATAGTGATGAGGAGGAAGAAAGCAGCTTCAACATCCTGGGGCCAAAACCCAGAGTCCTTCCTACCTGGGCTCAAACTTCAGGTCTATCTCTCCTTCATCCTTTGGACCTGGCTCCCACAAGCTTAAGATTTTCCCCAAACGGACAGAGATGCACCTGCACCTGCAGACCCAGAAGCTTCCTCTGCACTTTCCATCCAATTCCCACAACATCCCATTTTACAGAAGAGGAAACAGAGAGGTTAAGAATTTGCCCAGGTCACAAAGCAGAACAGAAATCCACAACAGGGAGCTCTGATCTCAGCACCTCAGCTATGGAAGGAAACAGGTTCCATTCCTGCTGGACCACATGGCTATGCCCTCAGCCAATCCATCTGCATGTTTTTAATTTTTGTTTTGAAACAGTCTTCTGTAGCTCAGGTTGGCCTCAAACTTTTGATGGAGTTTAGGATGACTGTTATTTTGAGCCTCCTCCTGCCTCTACCTCCCAGAGCATCACAGTGTGTCACCAGTCAGAAAGAGTGGCCCCAAGGTGGTGCTGTTGCTCTCAATTTTCAAAAAATTGAGTTCAAAGGGAGGGACTTCTGGAATATACGATACAAGCCGGGCACTGATGCCGAAGTTCAAAGAGGAATTTGTGGCCAGGTATCTCTGCATTCAAATGCCAGCTGTGGCTGTGCCAGCCATGCCAGGGGACAGCTGCCTAGAGCAGATGATGTCTTATAAGATGAAGTGACAGATGGGATCAGTTCAGCCACTGCAGTAAATTCTACCGCAGCTAGCCTGTGTGGTCACTGTTAAAACTGAGATACCGACAGTACAGTGTTCCGTGGTACAACTATAGCTTTTCTTTTGTGGTGTGTGTGTGTGTGTGTGTTGGGGCCCACACATACCACAGAGCACATGTGAAAGTCAAGCAATGACTTGTGGAAGTCTATCCTCTCCCCTGCCATGTGGATCCCAGGGATTGAACTCGGGTCGTGAGGCTTGGCGGCCAGCAGCCTTACCCACTACACCACCTCACCAGCCCAAGGGATGTCTTTAAACCGAGATGAGACCATCAAGGGAACCCCCAGAGTTGTTCCCTTTCATGCTACATTGTGAAGAATGGGGTGAGGACTAGAGCAGTACTCAACAGGGCAGGACACAAGCCAGCGATGAAGGATGTCCTGGTTTGTCTTCCATTGCTGTGACAAAACACTCTGACACCAACTTGGGGAGGAAAGGGTTTATTCAGCTTACATCTCCTGGGTCACAGTTCATCACTTAAGGAGCCCAAGGCAGGAACTCAGGGCAGGAACCTGGAGGCAGGAGCTGAAGCACAGGCCATGGAGGAATGCTGTTCACTGGCTTGCTCGCTCCTCTGGCTCATGCCCAGCCTGCCTTCTTATACATTACACAACAACTCTGACCAGGGTGGCACCACTCATTGTGGGCTGGGTCCTTCCACACTGCTTGCCATCAAGACAATACTCCACAGATGTGCCACAGGCCAATCCAATGGAGCCAATTCCCCATTGAGGCTCCCTCAACCCAGGTGTGTCAAGTTGACACTAAAGCTATCCAGCACAAAGGAGGTCCCAGACTCTGGGGTATGTGAGTTCCAGGCCTGATGGAGTTCACTGACCGACCAGATCCTGGAGAGCCGTTCCCAGCACTGGCACCTGCCATCTACTACGGCTCACTGGAGACAGCGTCTCTCCCAGCTGGGGGTAATTCCATCAGAGGGATTATCTGTTTCCCTGGCGATTCCCCTCTCTCTGGAGTTAACAGTCCAAACACTCTGAGGCTCCACCAGGAGCCACCACCCTCTGCACCTGCCCATCCCCATCCCTGGGCACTAGCCTGTGAGCAAGTGCACTAGTCTGGGTGACTCCCATCCACGTGAAGCCTAGGAAACACTCCCAGAAGGACCCAGACTTCAGGGAAGCTTGTGAGTGATGCTAAATGTGGACAGGGAGAGTGGTCCTGAAGAGAGGCTGGGGGAGGGGAAGGGGAAAGCACAAGTCTTTTCCAGAAGCCACCAGGCAGATGCCTGCCACCCGTGCACAGAGGACACAGGGAACAAGCCTGAGAAGCCTTTCCAGGCACTCCAAGCCACTGGCAACATCTGTCTCCTGGAAAGTCAGACGAGGAGGAGGGCAGGGGGAGAGGAGGAGGAGGGGAGGAGAGAGGAGGGGCAGGAGGGAGGAAGAGGGAGGAGAAGGAAGGAAGGAGAGGAAGGAAGGAAGAAGAAGGAACGGAAAGGAAGGAAGGAGGAAGCGAAGAATAGGAGGGGCAGTGTGGTCAAGACTAGTAGGGCCAGACGGAACCTGAGCTCCTTCCATAACCCACATCCTCTGAGGCCTCTCTGGCTTCCAGCACTCCTGAGACAGGGATCTGGCCAACCAGTCCCCTACTTCAGGGACCACAGTAACTATTTCACAACCTGACTACTGTGGTCAACCTTCCTCATCATCCTCAGAATGAAGTCAAGTCCAAAGTGAAGCCCTCAAAGCCTGGCCCCTCACCTGTCCCCTATGCTCTCTGCAGCTCCCCATGCCTCCTGGACTTCTGCTGCCCCATGACCCTGATGGTAAAAGTGACCATGGTCATGGTGACCATGTGGACCTGTTCCGCATTTCTGGGCCTTTGCTGAAGCTGTTCATTCTCTCCAGACAGAATTCTCTCTCATTCAGAAAACTCATAAACCTCTTAAACCTAGACCCACTTTTTCCTATATGAACCTTCCTTTGAATGCACTTTATAGTGGTTCCCAGCCCAATCTGAGCAGCTCTCTTTTAAGACACATCCCAGGCCCATTCCTAAAGGTTCTGACTCAGGGCTGGTCCTGAGCCCGGAGGTTATTATCAAAGAGCCACAGGGACACACAAAGCCTGGCGACGCAGCCCCTATTACAGGTGACTTGGTCACTGGGATGGATGCTCTGGAATGCATGGGGCTGTTCATTTTTGTATCAGGAGCCCTAGCCAGGGTGTGGCCAGGGGCACAGGCCTGTAACAGCTGCCTAACAAGGACAGTGTTCCCCTGCTTGGGAACAGAGGGCACAGACCTAGGGCAGCTGCAGGAGTGGGCTTTGGATGGATGGAGGGTGCGGTGTATACCTCGGCCCTTCCAAATGGACTCTGCCCTGCCCAGAACCCCAGAGAGAAAAAGGGAAGGATTCAAAGGAAGATAGGTTTGAACAGGAAGTGAAACAGAGTCCTGGCCAGGAAGGGGACCAGGCTACTGCGCACAGGGCAGTAGGGCACCCATACCTCTTCTCTTGGAGCCCCTCTGCACCGAGGGTCATCGGGTGGAGACTCCAGACAGGGATGGTTCCTAGGGATTGTGGCCTTAGTCAAGAAAACAGGCAAAGGGGAAGGTAGTGGCATTTGGGTGAGTTCCCTGCAGGACCTGGCTCCTCCCCACTGGGCAGTGTGTGTATGTGTGTGTGTGTGTGTGTGTGTGTGTGTGTGTGTGTGTTGTGTGTGTCCCAGCATTGGCTCATTCAGGCTCTTGGCACTGTGTGTGCGTGTGTGTGTGGTGTTGTGGTGTGTGTTTTTTTCATTGCTATTCTCTTTTGGTCGCTGTGTGGTGGGTGTGGTGTGTGTGTGTGTGTGTGGTGTGTGTGTGTGTGGTGTGTCCAGTGCTCATCAGCCCTTCAGTTGTGTGTTTGGTCCTTGCTCATTTCAGGCTCTGGCAGTGTGTGTGTGTGTGTGTGATCGGTGTGGTGTGGTGTCCCTAGCATGGGCTCGTATTCAGGCTCTTGCAGTGTGTGTTGTGTGGTGTGGTGTGTGTGTGTGTGTGTGTGTCCCAAGCATTGCTGTCAGGCTCTTGGCGAGTGTGTGTGTGTGTGTGTGTGTGTGTGTGTGTGTGTGTGTGTGTCCCAGCATTGGCTCATTCAGGCCCTTGGCTCTAAGTTCCTCTCTTCTTTACAGGCAACAAGGAGGGGGCGTCTCTCCTCCCTGGGGTGGGCAAGGCTTAGTCAATGGCTAGAACATGAGACAAAGGAGGCTTTGTCCCCAGACCAGAGCAGATGCCTCCCACCCCACTGACCTCCCAGGCCTGCCCCTGGTCAATGATCAAGGGAGGGTGAAGAGCTCCTACCCACAGGCCTCTGTGGGAAGGAGCCGCCCCACGGCTCAGCCAGAAGGGACCCTAGGGGCTGTTGCCCTGGAAACCAGAGTTAGTCTGGAGAAGCGGCTGGACCCAGTAAATGAGTGGGACTGGTGGCCACCAGACTCAGTCCCAGCCCTCCTCTTCCCTCCCTGTCCCAGACTCATTAACCCCTTTGTCCCCAGGATCCAGCCAGAGTGGGAGTTAGAAGCTGGAGTGTGTTGGAAAAGCCTCTTTCGGTCCAAAGCTGCACTGCCCCACCCCCTTCTTGGAGGAGGCTCCCAGCCACACCCTTGGCAGTCTGTGATGGCTGATGGCACCTCACTGGGTGCCCTGGCGGTCAGAGCAGTGATTGGCAGCTTGGGACTTGGACTTGTCTGGCCCTCCCACTAGCCTAGGCCAACTCAGCTTTCCTACCCAGAAAAGGTGAGCTACCTCCCTGAAAAGGGGCTATGTCACCCCCTTTATCCAGACCCTGGAAGCTGCGGTTTAGATGAGCGAAGTGACAGATCCAGAGTCACAGGCTTGAGGCAGAGCTATTAGCTTCCAGATCTGCAGGCAGGGGAGGGACGGCAGGGGAGAGGGTCAGGGCAGGGCCTGTGGAGGGGACACAGTGGGACAGCAGGCTGGAAGCTGGGGGTCGGGGCACAGGCACAAGCAAGGTACGTTGTACCACGTCCAGCCCCGAACCCTCCAGCCAACAAGGGCCCAGGAGCACCCGCAGCACAGTGGTCTCAACTTCAAGGGCTCCTATGACTCCAATTCACCCTCCCGGGGGAGTCAAGCACTCCTCCACTCCCCTGCGACCCAAGCCGTTTACCCTTCTTGTGAGCACAGAGCACAGCAGAAGAAACGGGAAGTAGAGATGAGCCGAGGTGTGCCAGTGGCCTCACCTGTATTGTCGAGGTGGAGGGACAGAATGGTCACCCAAAGGTGACCTCTGATCGCCACATTATGGCACACACACACACACACACACACACACACACACACCTCCTCTCTGAGCAGCGGAGCCCTGGATGCCTCTGCTCCTCACCAGCCTCCATGCTGACACCAGAATGCAATGCAACTTTGGGGTGCGGAGGGAGGGAGGAAGAAACAAATGTGTGACTCTGGGATTGATCCTAAGGCCACTGCTACACAGCTCAGCTCATCTCTACCTCTACATTACTGCTGCCTGCAAAACACAGGAACTCACCAGGCAGGGTGATTTGAACTCAGGAGAAAGAGGATGGATGGCCACAATTGGAGGCCAGCCTGGTCTACACGCCAAGCTCCAGGCCAGCCAGTGCTACATAGTGAGACCTTTTCTCTAAAAAGCAAAAACAACTGTCATTTTGACGCCAACAAAGTTTTACCAATAAAGTAGTACCTTGCCGACATCAAGTGACTTCACAGCTGTAAGAAATGTGTGTGAAGTTCTGTATGAGAAAAAAGAAAATAAAACTGGATCTGAAAATTAAAAAAAAACAACAAAAACAAGGCCAGGGATGTAGCTCAGTTGGTAGAGTACTTGCCTAGTATGGGCAGAATCCTGGGTTCAATCCTCAACACCACATAAAACCAATGTAATCCCCCCAATGTAATCCAGCATTCTGGGAGGTGAAGACAAGCTCAGAATTCAAGGACATTCTTGGCTATCCAGCAAGTTTGAGGGCAGCCTGGGCTACATGAGACCCTGCCTCAGGAGGGGGATCTTCTCTGACACCCCACCCTGCATGCCACCCGATTTCTCCACTCCCCGCTATAAGGCTGGCTCCATAGAGGCATGAGGGTGACAGGAGCCAGCACCTGAGGTCACCAGAGGCGCCGAGACACAAGAACCAAGACACACCTTGGTCCCCACCTCAGTCAGCCCCACACAGCTCCCTCCCTCCCTCTGTCTTTCTGGCTCCCTTTCCACATCAGCTGTTCCCCCACCCACCCACCCACCTTGCCTCACACCGTCACACCTCAAACCTTACTTGCTCCCAGGCTATTTCAAACCACAATGTCTCTACCTGTTCTCCCCTCCAATTACCTCACACACTGTGGTTCCACACCCCATGCCCGGCTGTCTGTGCAGTGATGCCCCAGCCTGGCCTTCCCTAGATCACAGGACCCTGCCGTCTGTCTGTCTGTCTGTCTGTCTGTCATCCTTACTCTCACTGGAGCCTGAATCTTGCCAAATCCACAGCAAACTCTTGTAGACCGTCCTTACCACCAACAGCCAGCATCCCGCTCCTCCCAGCTCCCCTGATCGGCCCTGACACAGCTCTGTCCGCCCCAGCCAAAGCCCCCACTCCCACTCATCCCATCCCTGTGCTCTCTATCCCCAGCTTTGCTGCCTCTTTTTTTAAATTATTTTTTAATATATATTTTGTACAAGATTATCAAATCTAGACCTGTGTCCCCCACTCGATCCCCCCCACCCCACCAGAGCTCATGCATTCTGCCAAACATGCTTTTCATCTCTTTCTCAGTCTTTCTCAATATTCTCCATGTGGAAGTTGACTGTTTTGAGCAGAAGTTCACTGTTTCAGTCAGTTCTTTGATGCAGTCCTTTCTGTTGTTGTTGTTGTTGTTGTTGTTGTTGTTGTTGTTTCCAATATGCATCACTCCCAACTGCTTTGGACAAAAGCTCAAGGGGCCATGCACAAGAAATACTTACAACTAGGTAATTGGCACTAGCATCCACAGATGAGGGATACCATTCGTCGTTTGTTTTTCTGGGACTGTGTTACTTCACTCAGCATGATGTCCTCTAGCTCCAGCCATTTTCCTGCAAAGCTCATGATGTCATCTTTCTTTACTGCTGCATAGAACTCCATTGTGTAGATGTACCACATTTTCTCTATCCACTCATCAGTTGAGGGGCATTTGGGTTGGTTCCAGCTCCTTGCTATTGTGAAGAGAGCTGAAATAAACATGGCCGTGCATGTATCTCTGCGGTAGGGTGAGTCTTGAGGGTACATGCCCAGGAGTGGTATGGCTGGGTCGGGTGGCAAGTTCATTCCAAGTCTTCCAAGGGTTCTCCACACTGCTTTCCATAGTGGCTGTACGAGTTTTGCTGCCTTTTAGGCATATCCAGAACCTGACTACTTCCTACCACCCGGTGCAAACCACCAGCTCGCTCACCTGGAGCATTATTACAGCCTTACTGCTCTCCCTGCTCCTGCTCCACTTGTCTGCTCAGCAAGCACCCAAATTAATCCCTGCTTGGAACTCCTCCAAGCTTTCCTGCCTTGTCGTGGCTCTCGAGGCCCTCACCACCACTACGTTCTCTCCTCTCACCCACATGTACTCTACCGTGGTCAGGGCCATCCTACAGCTTCCTGAACACCGAGCACATTCCTACCTCAGTCTCTCTGCACTGCTGTTCTCTCTGCCTAGAAAGCTTTTCCCACATTTATCCACATAGGTCTC
The DNA here is from genome assembly GCA_009823505.1 of Rhizomys pruinosus. Lineage (NCBI taxonomy): Eukaryota > Metazoa > Chordata > Mammalia > Rodentia > Spalacidae > Rhizomys > Rhizomys pruinosus. The sequence goes on along the minus strand of VZQC01014125.1, from coordinate 376,352 downwards.
ACCCTTAACATCAGGGCCCTGCTCCAAGACCGTGCTGTGAGGGTGGCATGCTCCGAACAGCCCACACTGTGGTCCTCACTGTCTATCCCAAGCCCTGCTTGCCCTGTCTTCACAGTCCTCACTTCCTCCTGACGCTTTGGTATAAATGTTGACCTCTTCATCCTCTTCCTCTTCTTCCTCCTATTCGTTTCTCCTCGTCCTCTTCTTCCCCCTCTTCTTCTCCTTTTTTCCTCCTCTTCCTTCTCCTCCTCTTTTTCTCTTCTTTGATTTTTTAAAATGTCTTTCTTCAAAGATTTCTTTATGTGTACATTTATGTGCCTGAGTATAAGTATGTGTACTACATGTGTGCGGGTGCCTGCTGAGGTCAGAACAGGGTGTCAGATCCCCTGGAACTAGAGTTACAGATGGTTGTGAGCTATCACGTGGGTGCTGGGAACTAAACCCAGGTCCTCTGCAAGAGCAGCCAGTAAGTACTTTTAACCACTGAGACATCTCTCCAGCTCCCTGTTGTTTGTTTAAGATGAGGCCTCATGCCCGGTTTGGCCTGGAATTTGTTATGTACCCAAGGATGACTTTAAACCTCTGGTCCTCCTTCCTCTACCTCCCAAGTGCTGTGCTAATTGGCAGAATCCACATCTGGCTGGTGCAGTGCTGGGGATTGAACTGGGGCTTTGTGCGTGCTAGGTAAGCACTCTACCAACCTTCAGTCCTCATCACCTTTCCTCAATAACAGGTGGACTGCACAAAGGTGGGGTGGTGGCAGTTTGTCTCCTTGACTCTTCACATCCCTGGAACACAGGCTGGCCTCCAGAGAATGTCAAGAAATTTGCTGAATGAATGAACTCCCTCATCTGGAGGAGAAGTTGAGCATTGGGCACCTATTCATAAGACAGGCCTCCTTCTCCTGCCCCAGCCTGTGCCCCCACAGCTCCTCCTGAGCAAGTGTCACAGACACCCTCATCACCAGCTGGCTGCACAGGAGGCAGCACCCCAAAACCAGTGTGTGGGAAGAGGTCTGGGGCCCTCGACAGGGTGTGATCAGAAAAAGAAGGGTGGGGCAGAGCAGAGAAAGACGGGCTATTTTTAAAAACTCAGTCCCAAAACACCACATTCCTCCTCCAGTGAGTCAGAAGCACATGGTCCAGTGAAGAACCAGGACCCTGGGGCACCATGGTAGCCACCTTCAGCACTGCAGGAAGTAGGCACACACCAACAGGCAGAGACCAAGACTCGAGTTTAGCTTTCCAGGGAAGAAGCAAGGCAATGCTGAGAGCCGAGAGGCCCAGAGAAGACCACAGAAATCCATCTGGTTCCATCTGGTTCCATCTGGTTCCAATCTACATCTTCAGGCCCCAGCTCCCCGTCCATCATGGACGGAGTTGACACTCTGACCCACAAGGGAGCTCCTGCCAGGAGGGAAATGGCCTCTGCAAAACTCAGCTAAAAACAGCTGGCCCCACCCAAACAAGGTGAGGCCACTGGCCAGCAGTGTCTGAGACCTCCAGAAGGTCAAGCCCAGGAAACACAGAGCCCAGGGTATCCAGAGGGCATGGGAACACCCTGCCCAGAAGAGCCCTAGCCAAAGTCCCAAAGTACCCAGTTCTCTAGATGCAAGCCTGTGCTGCCCTGTATGGAGTGTAGTCACTATTGGATTTCAGTTTGTTCCTCCCCTGATTTACACACTCACAGGTTCCCTGATCCAACCAAGGCAGCGGTTTTTATTTCTGGAGTGAAGAAATTGAGACGTGGCCTTTCTATGTAGCAAAATCTGGCCTTGGACTCACAGCAATCCTCCTGCCTCAGCTCTTCTGCCCCAGGCCTTCTGCCTCAGCCTCCCAAACGCTTCCATTATAAGCATGTGTTATAATGCCTGGAAAGACAGTGGTTCTCAACCTGGGGGGGGGGGAGCGTTCTGCAATGTTTGGAGGCAGCAGTGGTTGCTGCAACTGGGTGGAGGAGGGGCTGCTCCCTGCATCAAGTGAGGGGAGCCCAGACACACACCCCTCGAGTGCACAGAATGGCCTCCCAACAAAGCCTTGTCCACCCCAGGTAGCATTGGTGCCATGGGAGAAATCCTGACCCAAAGGCCTCTGGTCTCGGCTCTGAGGATGGAGAAGTGCTGACCTCCAAGCACGGGGCTGGGTCCCCCACGACTAGGGATACAAAGACCAAAGTCATTGCCTCTGGTTTCCAGAGCGGATATGGAGATACAAGTATCAGAAGAAACTATGACAGCATGTGGCTTGTTTGCATAGATCTCCCCGCTGGACTGGACATAGTAGCAACCACATTCTACTTCCTTGCCACTCCCAGCCCTGGCCAGCATCCGGAACACAGAAGGTGGTGGGGGGGGGCTGTAGCAAGAGGAGAGAGAGGCAGTGACTGTCACTCCCAGTATCCTCGGCACCCAGTGCGGCTCCGGCGCCCAGGAGCCATTAGGCAAACGTCTCTTTGAGCTCATGAGTCAACAGCCAGACTGTGAGATCCTGGAGGCCAGGTTCTGTGGCCTTTCCCCACGTCCCCAAGGCTGGGCCAGCACATGCTCAGCCCCCATATATATTCATCAAGCGTCTCCTACATGTTGTCAACATGGCAAAGAGGACACACAGGTTGGCAGGGACACTACCCAGGGACACTTGGGACTCTGATCCACCCACTATCACTGCTTGAAACAATGAGTATAATTGCAGTAGCTCATCTCTGCAGAACCTGCGTCACGGAGGCCAAAACAGCCTCTAGCGAGAACCACCACCTTGCTGGGCATGGTGTCTCATGCCTGCAATCCCAGTACTTAGGTGGCTGAGGCGGGAAGACCGCTGTGAATTGGAGGCCAACCAGGGCTACTCACTGGGGAACTAGGTGTAAAAACACTCCCAAGACACCCCGTCCGCTGATAGACTCATTCAACCCATATTTGTTAAGGACCCACAGCCTAGGTTCATTGTAGGTGCTTTGGATTAGTAGGAAAGAAAAGGGCCCAGGGCCAAGGGAGCTCCCAGAGCCCAGCCCTGGGCTTGGAACAGGCGTGTCTTCGGAAGTTGCACCCACTCTGGAATCACTCCTTGGACAGAATACGCACCCTCCCCAGGAAAGGGGTTGTTACCTGCCTCCCACCCCGACAGCTTCACCTCCTCTCCTGGAGCTCCTAAGAACAAGGCTTGTATCTCCTAAGAATGAGGCCTGTGCCTCCTGAGCAGAGCACCTCCCTCCCCCGCCACCCCAGCAGCCCTCCTGCTCGATCTGCCCTCCCCTGGCCAGGCAGTCTCAGACCCCTTCACTGGCTCCCTGAGTGCCTAGATGACTCCCTCCTGGGCCAGTCTTACCCTAGGTGTTGCCTGGGCAGCCGCAGCCTCCCTCACTAGTTCAGCAGACCTGTCTCAGGTGCTTGCTGTGCCTGGGGAAGCACCTGGCCTCCAGCGTCTTCCTGATGAAAATCAGTGCACACACAGGATGCTTGGCGTCAACTCAGTGTAGGACTGTGTGGGCCCACTGCCTCTACTGGCCGCCTCTGGACCCATGGGGCAGCTGGGCCCCTTTGTGGTCCTGCAGTGTCATCAGGGGCTCCCTCCCACTTGACTTCCGGGATACACGACACCCAGCAGGGGCAAGAGGAGCCACATTAAGACCGTGTTAGGGAAAAAATAGCAGAAAAGAAACCCTGCAGAGGAAGGCCACCTTCGTGACTCATGTGCCTCAGAATACTCCACACAGAGCTGGTTCCAGGGCCGACCAGAGAGCCAGAGAGCCCAACCTACCCCAGGCCATTTCGGGACTAAGTGGGCCTCAGACTGGGGCAGCCTGGCTGGCCACTGCTCCCAGCAGCCCTGAGCAAGCTTGGGCTCTTAGGAATTCTGATCTGACCTAAGATACAAGCAAGAACACTCCTGGGAAGGGTGGGACAGGCCACTGGGCCACCTCTAGATACAAGACTGTAGGCAGGACGCAGGCAAAGCCAGCATCTCCCTCCATTGCCCCGCTTGCTAGCCTCTGAGGCCTCTCTGTGGACTGACCCTTGTCATCTCCAGCAGCCGGCATCATGGGCAAGTAGGCTCATGTATCTCCAATCATGTATCTCCAAACCACCGTGGCGGTCCTCTGCTATAGGAAGTGACCACTGAAGGCTTAGGCAAAGTGGAGATTCCCAAAGCACCTGCTCCCAATCTACCCTCAGACAGCCGTGGACACTGGACTCTAGCCCCACCTTTCAGAGAAGCCCCTGGCACTGAACCGAACAAAGGCACTCGGCTGAGATCACATAGCTAACAAGACCAGGATTCAAACCCAGTTCCCAGAAACCCAACCTGCATGCTGACTCTTACTCATTCATCTATTCCCACAGGACAGGAGTCTCAGCACTGGGGTCCCCATGGTGCCCCATGGTTGGCCTTTCAGAGATGCCTGGCTGGCTGGCCAGGCGGTCACTCCCAGGGCCCAACTCAGGCTCAGGAAAGCCCACAGCATTCCCCCCATGGACGAGTTTTTTTGGACCATTGCCTGCCACTAGGGACTTCTTTTTTTTTTCTGAGACAGGGTCTCCTTGTAACCCAAGCTGGCCTGGAACTCGCTCTGTAGACCAGGCTGGCCTTGAACTCACAAACCACTAGGGACTTCTAACCAGACCTGCACCATCTCGAAAAAGGACCTGCAGCCTAGACAAAGTAGCTCCTGAAGACAAACCCCAGGTGCCTCTTAAACCTATGGCTTCCTGGGGTGAGCTGGACAAAGCAAGCAGACTCCCAGGACCCAGCAGTGAGAGACACAGGGACCTTCCAGGGGGACACTCCACAGATCCAGCTGCAGGGCCATCCCCACTGCTGTGTGACCCTGATCTGACCTCTTGCCCTCTCTGTCCTCTCTGCCCTCTGCTGTAAATAGATGCCACAGCTCTGGACAGGTTGGCTAAGGAACACGATCCCTGTCTAGGAGTGGCTGCCTTTGGCTACCAGGTGAAGAATTTGCAGACCCAAGTGCCAGTCCAGACAGGTTGGCGATGCAGGCTAGATGTGTGGGTTAATATTTGTCTGCTACGACCCATATCTTGCAGGGCATCAGTCATGTCCAAGTGACCCACCCTGAGAATTCAGGCCAGGCAGGAATGAAGGTGGGGAGGGACAGGGTGTAAGCCTGGGGAAGATGAAAGACCTGGTCCAGCCCTGCAGCCAGAGCACCCAGCTGTGAAGACACAGGCACCAGCCACACTCCAGATACCACGGGACCTGGGACAGTGAGGGTATGACCCTACAGACCCCCGCACTGACTCCAGACTCAAAGGCCAGGGCACCACTGCCCATGCCCCTCATCAAACTGAAATCTCAATTCCGCCTGTTTGGACCCAAGTTTTCCAGCCTTGGGGAGAAACCACAACTCAAAAAATGAATCATCAGACCCTGAGGCTCCTGCGCTCCCGGGCATTGATCCCCAACATAGATGGGAGACCTGAGCTCAGAGCCCTGCACGGGGTTGCAAGGTCTTACAGTATGGGTGGAATTCAGACCCAGTCTTCCATCTCTGATACTAATAAATACCCTGCCATGAAGGCCGCATCTGCCTTTGGACTTCAGAGGACATCACCACTCCCTACCCCCCATGCTCCCACCCCCCGCCCCCACCCCTGCTGCCACATACTGGATGCTAACTATACCTACTTGTTGTCCTAGGCAGGGTCTTTACAGATACAATTCTCTTAGTCCTTGCAACAACTGTTATTACCCCCAAATTGAGAAACTGGGTGGGGGCACAGGGAGGTTGAGGTATTGAATAAATGACACACAGCTGACAAGTGGCAGAGGCTGATTGAAGATGCCAATGTTCTCAGCTATCATTCTCATGTGATTCCAACTGTGCCCAGAACCCAGTAATAGCTGGCATGGCTGGTGGAAAGGGCGCATTGGGCCCTCTTAGCACTCATAGAACAAGGACTTTGACCTGACACAGGAAAGGGCTGAAGGCAAAGGAGGAAGAGAGAGAGCTAAGCCCCTTCCGCTGTGCCGCCCAGCACATGCCAGTGTTGCCCCCCTGTCTTTACACAACCTGTAGCCCCAGGAGCCACTCGCTCCTCAGTGTGACGCAAAGCCCCATTAGGGCTGATCACCCATCACCCGCTGACCCCACTGCTTGATGGTATCTCATGTGAACCAAGCCTCATGGGGACACACAAAGACAGAAGGGGAGCACTGGGGTGGGAGAAGATCCTACCTGTCTTAGCTTCCAAAGGCAGGACGCTCCCCCCACCAGCCCCGCCCCAGTGCCAAGGCTATCCCCAACCCATTCTGCCTGGGGCTCTCCCACTACATCTGGAGCCTCAGCACATGCTGAAAAGCCTCCCATGACCACAGGACAGTCAGGCACTCGGCCCTCTAAGAACCTGAAGTTCAGGGCTATAAACGTTTGCTTTGTTTTCTGACTCCCAGAAGACAGTGATAATTCTGTCTTTCCAGCTTGCAGATTGTCCTCAGCACTCATGAGGAAGCCAAGAAGCTGGGTGGGCAAGTGGGTAGATGGGTGGATGGAGGATGGAGTAATGGATGGATGGATGGATGGATGGATGGTTGGAGGGATGGAGGGATGGAGGGATGGAGGGATGGAGGATGGAGGGATAGAGGGATGGATGGATGGGTGGAGGGATGGTGGATGGAGGGATGGATGGAGGGATGGATGGATGGATGGATGGAGGGATGGATGGATGGTTGGATGGATGGATTATTGGAAACATAGACAAGTAGATAAATGCACAGATGTCAGGGAGGATGTGCAAACAGGAAGATGGGGAGTGAGTAAATAAACGAAATACAGGAACACATAAGAAGGTGCTCAGCTCGTAGAAACGATTAAGAGCTTCAGTAAAGTGGCAGGATACAAAATTAACCTAGAAAAATCAGTAGCCTTTCTTTACACCAACAACAAGCAACTGAAGAAGGAATAGAAGGAGACCTTCCTACTCACAATAGCCTCAAAAACAATAAGATACCTAGGAACAAACCTAACCAAGGACAACAAAGATCTCTACCAAAAAATCTTTAAACACCTGAAGAAGGAAATTGAAGAAGACATCAGAATAGGGAAAAACTTCCCATGCTCATGGATTGGGAAAATTAACATAGTAAAAATGTCCATTCTACCCAGACTAATATACAGATTTAACATGATCCCAATTTAAAAATCCCCAAGAGTTTCTTCACAGACTTGGAGAAAAAAAAGTCCTTAATTTCATATGGAAAAACAAAAGACCCCGAATAGCCAAAGCAACCCTGAGTGAAAAGAGCAATACAGGGGGGATCTCTATACCAGACTTCAAAGTATACTACAGGGCAATAGTCATAAAAACAGCTTGGTACTGGCACGAAAACAGACCTGTTGACCAATGGAACAAAACCGAAGATCCAAACTTGAGCACATACAATTTCAGCCATCTTATATTTGACAAGGGGGCCAAGAAGACACAATGGAGAAAAGACAGCATCTTCAGTAAGTGGTGTTGGCAAAACTGGATCACCACTTGTAGAAGAATGAAATTAAACCCCTACCTCTCGCCCTGTACAAAAGTCAACTCCAGATGGATCAAAGACCTCAATGTGAAACCCAAAACTCTGAAGGCAATAGAAGAAAAAGTTAACAGCCAGACTACAAGACATAAGCATAGGAAAAGACTTCCTAAATCAAACAGCAGCTGCGCAGGAAACAAGGTCGACAAATGGGACCTCATTAAACTCAAAAGCTTCTGTACATCAAAAGAAACAATCAAGGAAGTGAAGAGAAAACCCAGATTGGGAGGAAAGCATCACCACTGATACATCTGACAAAGCATTGATTTCCAGAATGTATAAACTACTCAAAAAACAAAGAAGAAATAAAACAAATGACCCACTCAATAGATGGAGCAAAGAGCTGAACAGAGACTTCACAAGTGAGGAATTAGAGATGGCTGAGAAACATCTTAAAAAGTGTTCACCGGGCGTGGTGGCGCACGCCTTTAATCCTAGCACTCAGGAGGCAGAGGTAGGAGGATCTTTGTGAGTTCAAGGCCAGCCTGGTCTACAGAGCGAGTTCCAGGACAGCTGGGGCTACAGGGAAACACTGTCTTGAAAATACCAAAAAAAAAAAAAAAAGGTTCAACGTCACTAATTTATTCCTTAATTTCCTTATTAAGGAAATGCAAATTAAAGCCACTTTAAGATATCATCTCACTCTGATAAGACTGGCTACAATCAAGAAAACAAATGATATCAAGTGCTGGAGAGGTTGTGGGGAAAGAGGAACACTCATCCACTGCTGGTGGGAATGTAAACTTGTACAGCCACTATGGAAAGCAGTGTGGAGAACCCTTGGAAGACTCAAAATGACCTTGCCACCTGACCCAGTCATACCACTCCTGGGTATATACCCACAAGACTCATCCCACTGCAGAGATACATGCATGGCCATGTTTATTGCAGCTCTCTTCACAAGAGCAACGAGCTAGAACCAACCCAAGTGCCCCTCAAATGATGAGCGGATAGAGAAAATGTGGTACATCTAAACAATGGAGTTCTATGCAGCGGTAAAGAAAGATGACATCATGAACTTTGCAGGTAAATGGATGGAGCTAGAAGATATCATGCTAAGTGAGATAATACAGTCCCAGAAAAACAAAGGATGAATGGTATCCCTCATCTGTGGATGCTAGCACCAATTACCTAATTGTATGGCAAACTGAGCAACGTCAATGTGATCTGAAAACAACTGTGCTCTTACATTGTAGAATCCCTTAAAAATAAACAAATAAAAAAAAAAAAAAGAAAGATAGCCAGGCATGGTGGCTCATGCCTTTAATCCTAGCCCTTGGGAGGCAGAGGCATGCGGATCTTTGTGAGTTCAAGGCCATCCTGGACTACAGAGTGAGTTCCAGGACAGCTGGGGCTACAGGGAGACCCTGTCTTGAAAAGACCAAAAAAAAAGAAAGAAAGATGACATCATGAACTTTGCAGGTAAATGGATGAAACTAGAAGATATTATGTTAAGTGAAGTGAAGTGAGACAGTCCCAGAAAAAACAATCAATGAATGGTATCCCTCATCTGTGGATGCTAGCACCAATTACCTAGTAGTATTTCTTGTGCAAGGCTCCTTGAGCTTATGTCCAAGTAGTTGGGAGTGGTGTGTATTGGAAAGAACAACAACAACAGAAAAGACTGCATCAAAGAACTGACTGAAACGGTGAACTTCTGCTCGAAACAGTCAACTTCTATATCGAGAATTTTGAGAAAGACTGAGAAAAAAATGAAAAACATGTTTGGCAGAATGCATGAGCTCTGGTGGGGTGGGGGGGTAGGGAGGGGGACATGGGTATAGATTTGATTTGTAACATAATCTTGTACAAAAAATATATATATAAAACAGGGCTGGAGAGATGGCCTAGTGGTTAAGAGCACCGACTGCTCTTGCAGAGGACCAGGATTCAATCCCCAGGACCCACATGGCAGCTGAGAACCGTCTTTAACTCCAGTTCCAGGGGAATCCAATGCCTTCTTCTGACCTCCGCGGCATTGCTCGACATGGGTGCACAAACCTACATGCAGACAGTAAGGCCATACACATACAAAAATAAAAAATTTAAAAATAAATAAAAATATATATAAAATGATAAAAAAATTTTTGGTTTTTTTTTTTTAAAGAAGGTGCTCAGGGCTCTACTTCCATCTACAATATTCAGGAACTCAGCTGCCCAGGAATCCCAGCTATGCCCCAAGTTTTTACCCTAACAGCCATTTTGCAGACATCTGGTCTCCTTAGACCTCTTCTGTGATCACCGTGTCTCTACCAGCTGCAGAGTAGGCAATGCAGTCCAGACTGTGTGTGGCCTGACAGTCATATTTTCTAGGCTGTTCTTTCACAGCCTCCAACAAATACTTCCTAATGAATGAATGAATGAATGAATGAATGAATGACTAGCAAAAGACAGAGGAGCTCTGCAGACATAGGCCCAGCAGAGGTCTTATGGCCTCTGCATCTCTGAGAATCAAGTATTGTCTTTCTGTCCAGAACCCTCCCGTCAGCCTGGTCTTGGGTGCACCAACACTCGGACAAGAGAACCCATGGACAACTCCTGGAGCCTGCTACAGACCAGGGCTTCTCAGAGCAGGGCCCTGTTGGGCTCTCACACACACGGCAGGTCATTCCACCAAGCATTTCCAGCTCTGAGGGTTTGGTAGCCTTTTCTGAGCTGGTCCCTGGACTGCTGGCTTCAGAGCCACCTACACACAGGGAGAAGCTTAAAGGTGCAGATTCAGGGCTGGGGCTGACCTCAGTGGTAGAGCACTTGCCTATCAGGAACCAGGGGGGAATGGAACCACGCCTTGGGTTCTATCACCAGTAACACCACACACACACACACACACACACACACACACACACACACACCCTCAGATTCCACCACGTGAGGCCCAAAGGCCACCTGATACACAGGATTCTGGCTCTTGGATTCTCTAGGACGCAAAGACCACTGACTGATATCTGCCACCTTCACACACACTTGACCTTCTGAGAGAAAGCTCCTGGTATGACATCCAGAGCCTCTGGGAAATGCAGAAGGGGCAGAGGAGGGCCCATGCACTGAGGCTTGCACTGTGCACTCCAGAGACTATCAGCCCAGAAGGAACTAATGAAGCACTAAGCTAAGGAACACATGCCCAGAGCCGCTATGCCAGGCTCTCCCTGTGCTCCAGACTACCCTGGCATCACTGGATGACTCTTTCCTCACGTCCTCCTCACCCATAGGCCTGCTACCTGGTGAGCTAGGGTCCCTGTGTCACCAGCCCAGCCATCCTAACCAGGCTGCTCCCCACCACTCCTGTGACTGAAGCTATGTGACCTATTCAGGGAGGTGGGCATCAGACAACCAAGGAGGAAACGTGGGTTTGAAGATGAGGGTTCTGTTATCCTCAGAAGATCGTCACAGCTCTTAGGCATGCCCTCCAAACTCTGGAAGCAGCAAGGTCTGAGGTCAAGCATTCAAACAGTCCTGAAGAACCACCCACATCAATCCAGACATTTGGAGGAACGCTTGTGCCCTGAAATGAGGCAGGCAGGGAGTATTCAGTGGTCAAGAGCAGTGGAAGGAGCCAGACATGCCAGCACATGTCTTTAATCCCAGCAGAAGCAGGTAGATCTCTGTGACATGGAGGCCAGCCTGGTCTACATAGGAGTCCCAGCCCAAATGGGGCTACAGGGAAACCCTGTCTCAAAACAAACAAAAACAATGGAAGAGCCACAGGAGAAATCTGTTAAAGGCTCTGCAAAGTCCTGGGAACTAGCACAAGCTGGGATCTTCCAACTGGAAAGTGGGGGTGGTGCGAGCTAAGCTCAGCCCACCCCCAGAGCATTCCCAGTACCTGTTATAGAGCAGGAACCAGAGTATTCCCCAAAACTATGTATTAATGACTGTGCCCTCCCTACCAGTGGAGCTACGGGGAGGTGTGGATCCTAGGGGAGAAATCGAGGTCACTAGGGTGTATCTCTGCAGGGGATATAGAAGCCTTGGCCACTTCTCCTCTCCCTGTTTCCTGGCCACTCCGTGTGTAAGCAGCTTTGCTCCAAGACATAGCTTCCATTGTGCAATCCCAGCACTGGGGAGGTGGAGGGAGAGGACTTCAAGGTCACCCTCAGCTACATAGTGAGTTGGAGGCAGGAAATCCCATCTATAAAAACAAAACATCTCGGTGGGACTTCACATGCCAGCCTGCACATGTGCAATGCAGCTCAAACCCAAGACTGTCATCCCCCATCTCCCCTTTTTGTTTTTGCCCCTATAAACTCATAAAAAGCATCACAGAAGTGGTGGTCAATTACCTTTGTCTGGCCTGAATGGCCAGGACTGCTCTGTAAAAATATCAAGACTAATCAATGTCCAAATAAAAACTTGATACAGAGAAAACCAACCAGCAAATACAAGGAACATTCACACAAACCCAATTAGCAAACATCTGTCCCCAATTTTACACACATAGGGTACTGGTTGTCCCCCAAAGTCTCAAGCCGGGCAGAAAGGCCTGCACAGGGCTGGAGAGATAGCCTAGCGGTTAAGAGCACTGACTGCTCTTGCAGAGGACCCGGGTTCGATCCCCAGCACTCACATAGCACCTAAGAACCATCTGTAACTCCAATTCCAGGAGAACTCCAGTTCCAGGGGAATCCGACACCATCTTCTGACCTCCGCAGCATTGCATGACACGGGTGCACAGACCTGCATGCAGACAGTACATTCATACACATACAAAATAAATAAAATTTTAAAAAAAGAAAGGCCTGCACATACAATCATGCTGATCAAACAAAGTCTAGTCAGTATTTGCTGTGATCTCACAATTCACCCCTCTTCTTTAGCTCTTACAAACTGGCATGCTCCCTCTTCCAAGAATCCCCCCTGGGCCTTGGAGAAGGGGAAACAGAGGATGAGAAATAAAATGATCCATTTTTCTTTGAAGTGACACATCAGATGCTCAGGTCTGTCCAAGCTTTGCTTCCAGTGGGCTGGTGGCTCATCCAGGGGTCCTTTTTAACTCTGCTGAGATGTCCGCAGGCTTGTTGGGGCTACCTGTATGCACTTAAACACCCAAAAGGAAAGTATAACCAGAAGATAAATAATCATTACATTTCCTTTAAAGTCTGAGAGATTGAGCTTCCAAACATTAGACTTAAAGTCATTTAAAGTCATATGAGATCTGTTGTTGCCAAATAAAATTTCCTCTTTGTATTTAGCAACTACCTAAGAGGAAACTCACACCGTGACTATCAGAATGCCTGGAAAGCAGATCCTAAGTCCAGACACCATGGCCAAATGAACAAAAGGAGAACCCCAATAATGGATACTTTCGAACCCCTCATTGAGAAATTCAAATGGACTTTTAAGTTGGACATTTAATTCACCCTGTTCATCTCCTGGTTCCCTGCCTAGAAAATGTACTAACTACTCTCCCCTTCACTTCTCCTTCACAGGCACCAGTCAAGGACTTTGTTCTCTCTATAACTATACTGTGGGGGGGGGGTTAGATAGACCCACTGAGCAGTGGGTACCCCAGTTGCTACCCCCTATGCCCCTTTTCAGCATGTAAGAAGTCAGAGTGGGCAGTGGCCCAATTCCTTCTTGGCAATTGGGGTCACCTCCTCAGAGGGTAATGTGATAAAAATAGGAGCTAAAAGTTGGCTAGGCAGTTTAAGATCAAGACACCCCAAAAAGCCGGCTTCCTTCTCAGCTGAGAGCTGGAGCCTTCCTGGATCTGCCAGGAAACTTATCCTCTGGTCGCTCTGACTTGTGGCTTAACTCACTTATCAGATTTATTAACCAGTGGGTAAATTCTATTAAAATCATGGTGCTAAGGACCCAATACCAACCCCTCCCTAGCAGAGATCATTCCATCTTGGAAACACCAACTGTGGTTGACTCTTATGAACCTCAAGGGTTTGAAGACCTCACAACGAGAGGGGGAAATGAGATAAAGGATTATTGAGATAGAGGATTATAAAAACTAAGGGATAGTGTTCTCAGATACCATTAAGCCATTTTCCTTAGTCATTCTAGGAATAATTGGTTTGCTTGCTTCACACGTTTCCCCTTGATTGGTAACTTTAGCTGTGCTGTTAAACTCTGATTGGCTGGTATACTTGATTGGTAGCTTTAATGCTAAACTCTGATTGGCTGTTGTATTTATAAATTACCCTGTAACCTGCACCCTCCTGTAACCACACTCCTCCTGAGTTGAGTGTCGGCCTGGCGTCATAAGTAAATTAAACCCTCCTATCCCCAGTACCCACATGGTGGCTGAGAACCATCTTTAACTCCAGTTCCAGGGGAATCCGACACCCTCTTCTGACTTCCGTGGCATTGCATGACACGGGTGCACAAACCTACATGCAGACAGTACATTCATACATATAAAAAAATAAATTAAAATTAAAAAAAATAAAAAATAAAACTCAAAAATAAAATCAACATGAACTGAACAAGAAACCCTGGAAGTTGAACCTGCCCATCTCAGAGGAAATGGAGGTTCAAGGGGAAGCTGCACTGCCCGTGCTGCCCTGGCTGGTTAGAAGTGGAGTGTGAGGAGCTGGAGAGATGATGGCTCAGCAGTTAAAAGCACTGGCTGCTCTTGAAGACGACCAGGGTTCAGTTCCCAGCACCCACAAGGTGGCTAAGAACCATCTCTAACTACAAGTTCCAGGAGACCCAATACCCTCTTCTGGCCTTTCTGGGCATTGCACATATGGGTACACACACATACATGCAGATAAAACATTCAGACACATTAAATATAGATAGATGATAGACAGATGATAGATAGATAGATAGATAGATAGATAGATAGATGATAGATAGATAGATAGATAGATAGATAGATAGATAGATAGATAGAAGAAAAAAGAGCCTGTATATTTCAAGACAGTCACAAAAAATAAACTAGGGTTTCAGTCTTGTGCATCATATTCGTGGGGTTTTTTTTTCCTTTAGGTCACGACAGAGGGTAGCCCCCCGCCCAGGCTGGCCACACTAAGAAAGAGAGTTCTGAGAACAGCCTGGTGAGAGGCTGGGCCTGTCATCTGTAAAACACAGCTCCCTAGTGGGGCCACCTCCCCCACTGGCTCATGTGACCTCTGTTAATCAAATCCTGGACCAGCCTGTGTGGTTTCCCCAGCACTCAAAAGCTCTCAAGCATACCGTGGCTTGGGAAGCCCCACACCCAGCTCCTCACACCCACAGGCCCCAGCAGTGTTCTTAGAGTGCAAAGACAATGACCGGCCAGGTAAGCCCCTCCTACTTCATCCAGTCTGTGCCATTATGCTGTGTGACCTCAAGCAAGTTGCTTAATTTCTCTGAGTGTGAGAGACCTCTTTCAACCCCCTGCTGGGACAGCAGGAAACCCAAATGAGCCAAGTTCAGGAAATACACAGGAAGAAGCAGCCGGGTTTGCCGAGGTTGGTGACAGCTGTGAAGGGCTTTCTGGTGTCTCCTGCCTCTTCCGACCCCAGGAAAGAAAGTTCTGACTGTGTTTATTCCTTGACCCAAAACACCTAGAGGGCTCAAAAGACCCCCAAGCTAAAACAGAAGATTCCAGTAAAAGGTTCCGAGCCCCCCAGCAGCACCCCTGCCTCCTTCCCCTGGGCTAACTCTGCCTCTTGCCTACTTAGCCTAGACCCTCCGCAGGAAGTGTCCCCCTCCTCCTATGTGGGGTGGTGACCCATCTGCCTCCCCCAGAGACCAAGGTTATGGTATATTACTCGGCTCAGAATCTCAGCTGCCTGAGCATCCCGGTTCCCGTACCTCATAGATGCTCAGTAAACAGGTATCAAGGAGGCCCAGGACACAGCAGCTGGCATGCCTGGAAGCTGCCCCCCTCCTCTGCTCCTTCTTTCCTTCCTTCCTCCTTTCCTCCCTCCCTCCCTCCTTCCCTCCTGCACCCTCTCCAGGCTACACGGTGGGAATCAGGAATTGTACGGCCTGTGCTTCAGACTCAGCCCCTGATTGGCACCGCAAGGTGGGTTCCTCGCACCCACCTTCCACCCCAGCTCCCAGTCTCCTGTGCCCACCCACTGCCTTCACCAGCCCATCCATCCAGATGTCCCCTGCCAACCAACCTCTGGAGATGATCTCGCTCCAAATTGAATCCTCAGTTTCCCTAAAAATCCATCCTCTGACTCCCCACAAACTGGCTCACTTGCGGACACTGCCACAGCCAGATGCACACAAGAAGAATCTAGAAGTCATCTGGATTCTTTCCTCCATCCCTCGCCCCCTACGTACAGTCTGCCTGAAATTCCAGCTGATTGCGTCTCAGAGCCACATTCTTCCTGACCTTGGTGCAGGCTGAACACAAACCCTGGTTGCCTCTGACCCACCACCCAGTCCTATACCTGGCTAAGGTCTTTCTCAAAGATGATCTGCCCTCCTGACAGGGGTGGCTATGACTCAGTGGGACTGGGCACATGGAACACGGGGGGTGGGGGGGATACATCTCCAGGTGTGCTGACTCAGCACTATAAACCAATGCTCAGCTTGCATCTCCCTGAACCACGACATCACCATCACCATCCATTCTCCCTCCTCGCTGGACACTGCCGAGAGTCAATGCCTCCACATTGTGGCTACACAGTAAACATTTCTTTTTTTTTTTTTTTTTCTGAGACAGGGTCTCCCTGCAGCCCCAGCTGGCCTCGAACTCAGTAGACCAGTCTGGCCTTGAACTCACAGAGAAGGACCGCCTACCTCTACCTCCTGAGTGCTAATATTAAAGGCATGTGCTAACATGTAAATTTCTTAACAGGTCATAAACAGTTGGAAAGCAGGTCCTTTAAGAGGTAAGGTGGCCTACATCAATGGTGGAATGCATTAGAAAGCTTCCTCTCATACACATGCCCAGCATTATGAGATCACCTGCCATGAGTCTATTACTAGAGCCAAGATGGCATCACACAATGCCCTTGAGCTCCAGAACGATGAGATAAAAACCTCTCTTAATTATAAGATTATCCAACCTCAGGCTCATTGTTATAACAGAAATATGTTGGCTGACATAGAAGATCAACAGGACAAGTCTGCTCCTTGCTGTAACTGAAAAGGACCAGAATATATCACCCGAGGCAGGCATGATGGCTCAGCTGGTAAAGGTACCTGCTGCCATGCCACTTTGACAGAGTATAAAAGTATAGAATACCCTAGAAGCCAGATCTCTGAGCTTGTCTGTGAGTGTGTTTCCAGAGAGGTTGAGCTGACTGTGGGCAACACTATTGCATGGGCTGGGGTCCTGGAGCCAATGACAAGGAGAAAACCAGCTAAGTCCCAGCCGTCGCCTCTCTCTGCTCCCTGGTATTGTGTGGTTTGTTGTTGTTATTGTTGGTGGTGGTGGTAGTGGGCTTTTTGAGACGAGCTCTCCCTGTAGCCCCGGCTGGTCTGGAACTTGCTATGTAGAACAGGCTGGCCTCCATCTCACCTGCATTGTGTCCCAAGTGCTGGGATTAAAGGTGTGTGTCAGCACGCCCGGCTTTCTCTCTGCCCCCATATCTTCCCATCATGATGGGCTCCACCTTCAACCCATGAGCCAAAAATACTCTTCCCTCCTTAAGCTGCTTTGTCAGGTATTTTGTCACAGCAACGGAAAAGTAACTAACGTAGCGCCCTTCCCAACCACATGTTTTCCAGGTACTTTCCCAGAATTCTCACCCCTAGGAGCCCAATCATTTATTTTTTTCTAATTTCATGATTTTCCCACCTTTTCTTAAAGTGGTAAACAAACCCCTGGATCCAGGTACTCCTTCTAGGATGGGGTGGGGGAGGTGTCACTGTATATAATACCCCAACACAGTTTTTAAAATAGAACATGTAAATATATATAATATTTATATATATATTATATATATATTAGACAATTAGTGCCGGCGGGTGGCACGCACCTTTAATCCCTCAGCACTCAGGAGGCAGAGTGGCAGATCTCTTAGAGTTCAAGGCCAGCCGACTACAGAGTGAGTTTCAGGATAGCTGTGGCATAGGAAGACCCTGTCTAAAAAGAAAAGAAATAATAATAATATAAATAACATGAGGGGCTGGAGAGGTTGCTCAGTGGGTAGAGCACTGCCTGCTCTTTTTGGTCTTTTTAATTCCTTTTTTATATTGTTTTATTATTATTATTTTTGTGTATAGTGTACTGTCTGCATTGTAGTGCACCCATGTCATAATGCCCAGAGTCAGAAGAGAGCATCGGATTCCCCCTGAAACTGGAGAGTTAAAAGACAGTTCTTCTAGCCCACCATGGGGGGCTGGGAATCAAACCTGGGTCCCCAAAACAGCAATGCCTTAATATGCTGAGCCATTTCTCTAGCCCCAACCCCCCTTTTTTTTGACATGGGGTCTCCTATAGCCCCAGCTGGCCTAACAACTGTCCTTAACAGTTCCAGGATCTGATGCCTTCTTCGGCCTCCTTGGGCATTGCACACACTGTGGATGGATAGATATATAGATGATAGATAGATAGATAGATAGATAGATCGATAGATAATAGATAGATGATGAAAGATTATAGATAGATAGATAGATACGATAGATGATAGACAGCAAAACCTTCATACACATAAAATAATTTTAAAATAACATTTTTTTTATTTATTTATTTTTGTATGTGTATGAGTGTCTGTCTCATGTAAGGTTTGCGCACACCTGGTCAATGCCTCGAAGGTCAGAAGAGGGTTTCGGATTCTTCTGGAACTGGACTTACAGACGGTTCTTAGCTGCCATGTGGGTGCTGGGGATCGAACCCGGGTCCTCTGCAAGAGCAGTCGGAGCTCTTAACCGCTAGGCCATCTCTCCAGCCCCTAAAATAACATTTTAAACCATTTTAATGGAAACAACTTGACCAAAAATCTGTCACAGAATTTTGAGACCCATTAAAATATAAATAAAAATAAATTTTAAAAAACTAGGTAAACCGGGCATGGTGGCACACTCCTTTAATCCTAGCACTCGGGAGGCAGAGGCAGATGGATCTCTGAGAGTTCAAGTCCAGCCTGGCCTACAGAGTGAGCTCCAGGCCAGCTGGGACTTAAAGGGAGACCCTGTCTTGAAAATACAAAAAAAAATAAATAAATAAACTAGGTTATATGGATTTGGGAATGTAGTTCGATTGGTAGAGTGTTTTTCTTTTCTTTTTTCTTTTTTTTTTTTGGTCTTTTTGAGACAGGGTCTCCCTGTAGCCCCAGCTATCCTGGAACTCGCTCTGTAGACCAGGCTGCCCTTGAACTCACAAAGATCTGCCTGCCTCTGCCTCCCGAGTGCTAGGATTAAAGGCGTGCACCACCACGCCCAGTGAGGTAGAGTGTTTTTCTAACCTACAGGAGACACAAACACACACACACACACACACACACACACACACACACACACCCCGAACTGCAAAAAGCAGGCATGGTAGCACACACCTGAAATCCCAAACTGAGCCAGGAGGATAAGAAGTTCAAAGTCATTCTCAGCTATGTAGTGAGTTGAGTTCCAGACCAGCTTAGGCTACAGGAGACCCTGTCTCAAAAAACAGAGGCTGGAAAATTGGCTCAGAGGTTAAGAGCACTGGCTGCTCTTGCAGAGGACCCAGGCTCAATTTCCAGCACCAACATGGCAGCTAACAACCATTCATTAACTCCAGTTCCAGGGAAACCAATGCCATCTTATGATTTCCCCAGGCATTGCATGACACAAGTGTACTTACATGCAGACAATATACTCATACACATAAAATAAAAATTAAAATAATGAAAGAAAAAGTAGCTAGGCTGTAATCCCAATATTTGAGTATAAGCAGGAAGATGACCTAGTAACTGGCCTCAGGTCATCGAATGTGGTAACCAACACCTTAACCCACTGAGCCGTGTCAGTGGCCCCACATATTTTGTGTGCTGTTTATTGTTTTAATGTAGTATGTTCCAGGTCAGCCTGGACTACAGAATAAGACCCTATCTCAAAAAAATATTTCATTTATTATTTTTATTTTTATGTGTATGAATGAACATAAGTGTCCCACAGACACCAGAAGAGGCCGTTGGATGGATCCCCTGGGACTGGAGTTACAGATGGTTGCCAGCCATCAAGTGGGTGCTGTGAATTGAACCCAGGTCCTCTGAAAGAATAGCAAGTGTTCTTAAAGGCTGAGCCATCTCTCTAGCCCCTTGAAAAAAAATTTTTTTTTCCTTTTTTGAGAGAAGGTTTCCCTGTAGCCCCAGCTAGCCTGGAACTCACTATGTAGACCACCCTGACCTTGAACTCACAGAGATCTGTCTGCCTCTGCCTCCCAAGTGCTGGGAATGCCACCATGCCTACCACACCCAGCTCTAAAAAAAATTTTAAGTCTTGGCGGTGCACACCTTTAATCCTAGCACTTGGGAGGCAGAGGTAGAAGGATTTCTGTGGAATCAAGGTCAGCCTGGTTTATATGGCAAGTTCTAGCTGGCTGGGGCTCCAGGGAGACCCTGTCTCAAAAAGACTCCCCACCCAAAAGCAAAGGTAAATAGGGGCTGGAGAGATGGCCAAGCAGTTAAGAGCGCCGACTGCTCTTACAGAGGACCCGGGTTCGATCCCCGGCACCCACAAGGCGACTGAGAAACGTCTTTAACTCCAGTTCCAGGAGAATCCAACTCTGCTGACCTCTGAGGCACTGCACAACACGGGTGCACAAACCTACACGCAGACAGTACATTCATACACATAAAAATAAATAAAATAAATAAAATAAATAAAATATTTTTAAATAAAAAACGAAAAAACAAAAGTAAATAAAAACAAAAAAAATTAACATCAAATAAAATATGCCTGGTGCTCGGCGGGTTCCACAGGGCCTGTGTCAAATGAGACACAGAGCATGAGGTCACATTCTGACACACAGACTGACACACATCACCCTGTCCACAGGGTGCCCGGAACTGGTGGGATATGGGGCTGTTTTAAGCTTCCTCCAGGTTTTTTCAATGGCCACGCAGTGCATGTGTCTCTGAAAGTGAAATGGACCCTTATTTAAGGAGCAGCTGGGGGGATAGGGTTCTGGGTGGCTTCCATTTCCAAGTCCGTTTTTTTTCCTACTTGATCTAACCATTGTTTTCCCAGGGAAAATGAGAAAAAGCCGCTTTTAACAGCTCCCTCCTGTCTGCCCACTGCAAACAATGAGGACTCAGCATGGAGGCTTGTGTACTAAATGGCGGGGATTCAGGATGCATACCAAACAGGGGGCCCGCTAGGAAGGACCTTCTCAGAGCAGAGGCACTGCGGAAGAGGAGATCCCAAATCCATGAAGTGAACACCAACTCACTGCCAGAGAACCTTGGGCCCTCCATGGACACTGGCCATCATGGGCAGATGCCATCACAGTCAGGTGCCATCATGGGCTTGTGTCGTTGTGGGCCAGTTCATCACAACCATCCCAGTACCCTGGGCTAAGGCTGCAGCTCTAAGGCAGAAGGCCAGTCTGGGACTACTTAATCCATAGGCCAGGGGAAGATGTGAACTCTCCCATAGTGGCAGGAGCTGGGGTCAGGCCATCGCCCCAAAGTCCAAACCTGGGAGTGCAGCAGTGCTCTGGGACACAAAGTAGAGCGTCAGAAAAACAAGGTCCTGTTCGCCTCCAACTCTGAATCACACAGCCCTGGCCTCATCTCATGGTGGAAGATGGAGACAGGTATATGCCCCGATCTTGGATGCTGAAGTCTGAACACACTTCTAGAGCCCCACGCTGCCACTGTGCCTGCCACTGCGCAGACACCAGCCGACGGTGCTCTCTCCACAGTTGTGAGCCTCTGCCATGTCTCTTTTCTGACACTATGCCAAAAGACCCCCTTTAGGTGCTGGGAACCTATTCTCAGTCTTGACCCTGAGCCTCAGGGTAACAAATCCAGATGTGGGTAGCCTGGGCCTCACCAACACTGAGTGAAATACACCTTCTCACCCAGTGAAGTCTGTGGGGGTTCCAGGATTGCTCCCATGTCCTCGAGAAAGGGAAAATAAAACCATACCAAAGCAGGGAGCAGAAGGCTCTAGAATGATCTATGACCTGGCACGGTACTTGAGAAACTTCGGGAAGATGGCTGTGAGTTCAAGGCTAGGCTGAGCTATATAGCAAGACCCTGTCTCAAAAAAAAAAAAGGCAGAAGGGGGAGCCCATCTTGTTGGTGTCAGCACTTACATGCCCAGTGGCATTGAGTAGCTCACTCTGACCCCTTGAGACCCAGGTGCCTGTCCCCCAGATGGGAGGGGAGTGCCTACCTGTGGGTACCAAGATTAAATGGATGAAGAAGGAAAATGCCAGATAAACGTAAGCAAATCAACACAAGTTGTCTTTATACAATAAATTCTCAATTATCCACCTAATGCAGGACAGGCACTGTGAAGCAAGGAGAGAGGATCCCCCTGCCTCACTCACATTGGTCTTGATGTTGGAGGGGAACCATGAGCCACAGGCTCCAGGGATGGAACACAGCAAGCCTGGGGCACAAGAAACATGGAAACACCTTAGAGACGTACAAAGGAGGGGGTGACTCCAGCATAAGGCCAGATGGGCAAGGTCTGCAAGCATCCTTTGATGGCACCCAGGAGATGCCGGAGCCAAGAAAGGTCTGGCACTTCCTGCTCCGCCCCAGCTCTGCAGGCTCCCAGCACCTGTCCCCAGGCCAGCACAGAAGTCTGCAGTTGCACCTGGAAGGCGCTGCTCCACAGCTGTTTCCTCTTTCTAGCTCAGCATGTTCCCCCACCATAGACAGCTGTATGGGGTCTGAGTTCCAGTGGCGGCCGGCCGTGTTGAATGACCAGTTTGAACAGCTCTCAGGCTTAGCGATGTGTTCCGCGTGTTGGTACAAGCTGAGCCTGGCAGCTACTATACAGAACCCAGATCAGGCTCAGTAAGGAGCTCTCATTCCTGATCCCAACCAGAGATCACAGGCCATCCAAGAGCTAGCCTGACTCCCCTCCCATGTACCTGAGTGCATCCAGATGGGCCTCAGCCACCAGTGCCTAAGCCATCCTCAGCCAGCTCCCCCATACACAGGTCCTGTATGAACTACCTGGCTTGTCACCTGTCACCCTGATACCTGGCTCTGCCTCCCAATGCCTGGATCACCCAATGTGCTTTGTCAATCAATGGCAAAGCCATTCCTCTTTGAGACAGGGTCTCACTATGTAGACCAGGCTGGCCTCAAACTTAGAGATCTGCCTGCCTCTGCCTCCCAAGTGCTGGGATTAAAAGCATGTGCTACCACAGCCAGCAATTCCTCTTTCTCCTTTTTATTTTTTTTTTGGGGGGGGGTGGAAGGGAGGACAGGGTCACTGGACTCCAATTTGCTATGTAACTTGAACTCCTGATCTTCCTGCCTCCACCTCCTGATGCTGGGATTACAGACATGCTCCACCATGCCTGGTGCATGGAACCCAGAGCCTCGTGCATGCTAGGCAAGTTCTCTACCAATTCTGCCACATAACCAGCTCCCACTCCCCACGTCTTTGTGCATGTGACCAGCTCGCTGCTACAGCTTATTAGATTTGAGGATAATTTTCAACTGGTCACCATCACAGTGCCCCAGTGGGTCCCATCCAATAGCTACCCCATCACTGCACCAGAGAGGACCCCAACATCAGCCAGAGTGTGGCCCCGCTGCTCACTGCTGGATCCTCAGGGGGGTGCTGGAAAACTTTAACAATGAAGTAAAAACATTCTTTTTTTTTTCCTATTTCCAATAATCCATTTAATATATTGTCCTCGGATAGAGGACGTATCAGATATTAAACTGATAAGAACAGATACTACACTTGATCTTAGCCAAAAGACCGAGAAGCAATTAGTAAAAACATTCTATGGCCAATTTCAAGCTATCAACATGACATCAATAAACAGTTGGAAAGAAGTGTGCATAAGTGCAGTTATACATGTATACACAGGCATACATAATGCACATATGCATACACTCAACCATAGGTGCATATGTCAATACAAAAATAATTATGAAGTCATTACCTTTGGGGTTTTTTGTTTCGTTTTGTTTTGTTTTGTTTTTGCTTTGAAACAGGGTCTCCCTGTAACCTCAGCTGACCTAGAACTCACTATGTAGACTGGACTAGCCTCCATCTCACAGAAACCTGCCTACCTTTGCCTCTGAAGTGCTAGGATAAAAAGTGTGTGTCAGCTGGGCATGGTGGTACACACCTTTAATCCCAGCACTCCAGAGGCAGAGGCAGGCGGATATCTGTGAGTTCAAGGCCAGCCAGGTCTACATAGTGAGTTCCAGGACAACTGGGACTGTAGGGAGACCCTGTCTCAAAAAGACCAAAAAAAAGTGTATGTCACCACACCTGGCTCATTACATTTGTTTTTAATATAACATATTTAATTGTAAATGTATATCTTGCAACTTTAAAAAATACTTTATTATTTTTATTTTATGTGTATGAGTATATTGCCTGCATGTACGTAAGTGCACCTGTATCATGCAATACACATGGGATCAGAAAAAGGCATTGGATTCCCCTGGAACTGGAGTCATGGATGGTTGTTACCCACCACACAAGTGCTGGGAATCGAACCCGGGTCCTCTGTAAGAGCAGCTGGTGCGCTTAACCCCACAGCCATCTCTCTAGCCCCTCTCACAAATTTTTTTTAATTTTATTTATTTCTGTATGTGTATGAATGTACTGTCTGCATGCAAGTCTGTGCACCCGTGTTGTGCAATGCCGCGGAGGTCAGAAGAGGGTGTCGGATTCCTGCGGAACTGGAGTTCTCCTGGAATTGGAGTTCCAGACGGTTCTCCTAACCTCTAGGCCATCTCTCTAGGCCCCCCCCTCACGAATTTTAAATCATGTGGTGTGTGTGTGTGATGTATGTGTTATGTATGTGTGATGTATGTGTGAGTGCAGGCTCACACAGGCCACAGCATGTGTGTATGTCTGTCTTCTCTTTTCCACTGAATCTGAGACAGGGTCTCTGTGGCTGTGTGTCCCAGGATAGTTGGTCCATAAGCTTCTGAAAAGTCTCTTTTCTCCTTCTACCTCCCACTGGGTTCTGGGATTTGAACTCAGGTCCTCACACCTATAGCAAATGCTTTCTCCACTAAACCATCTCTCCAGCCCCTCTCACAATTCTGTATAACGGTTATGTTTACCAATCAGCTCCCCAAATTCCTAATACTTAGCATCTGGCTCTCCTGCATCAGGACAAGCTAACTCCCACACACCACCACTGCCCAGGGTTCTGCACGGACTCATAAGGACAGGGTTCCTGGGAATACACGCAGACCAGGACCCTCAAGGAAAGTAGCCCTGCCCACCTCCCACAGGGAAGGGCTGGTGAGCCCAGGGGACTGGGAAAAGAACCCCCTTATTCATGAATTGGAAACTCTGTAGGAATGCAGAAGCCCTCAAGGGCCAGTCAGAGAGGCTTGTTGCCCATCCAGGGCCTAGAGAGGGTGTTTGCAGATGCCTGCAAGCTCTAAAGAACCCCGGCTAAAGTCCTGAATCCCCAGTGGCCTTGGGCAGTCACTTCATATTTTGTTCATCTATAAAATGAGTCCAAGCCCATCTTCCCCATCTAATTATCAGAGCTGTTGTCAAAACAAAAAGACAGTGGCTATGAAAGTGCCGTATAAACCTAAACTGTCATTATCACCTATAATGACCCTCTTTGTCTTTTCAACTTTATCTAAGATTATATTCTTTCCACTTAGCACGTCTTGGTGTACAACCTGCTTCCTGCTTGCAACTCCAAGCCCAGCTCCAGGTTCTAGCAGCCAGTATAAATGTTTCTGTATGAACTTGACTATTGATCAAACTCAGAGTGGGCCTTCCTCTTCCATTAACTTGATATCCAGATGCCCAAAGAGCTCAGTGGCTTTTCCCTAACCCAGACTCCTCTGAAGTTAAAGCTTAGAGGAGTTTGTTTATTGATTGGTCGGTTACAAATGAGGGCTGGAACCCAGGGCCTCCCTCATGCCAGACAAGTGTTCTACCACTGAGCCACACCCCCAGCCCTCTAAAGTTAAAGCCTGAAGCAGCAGACTGGGCATCAGACACCTTTAATCCCAGCCACTTGAAAGACAGAAGCAAGCAGATCTCTGTGAGTTCCAGGCCAGCCAGCCAGCACTATATACTGAAAGCCTGTCTCAGAAGAAAAAAAAAATTAAAAAAAGAGAACTTGAACAGCACAATTTTGGAACCACCTATTTCAGCAATTATTGACTGAGCATCTCCTGTGTGCCGGGCAGTGTTGCCACCCTGTAAAAGGGCAGCATGGCCCCTGCACCCAAAGACTTCCAGATGTAAAGAAGCCAAGAGCTCTAGAGTATCAGAAAGCCTTCCTGACTTGCTAGAGAGAAAGAACCCCCAAATGGGAACTGGAGCTGACCAGGGCTTCCAGTGGAGCAAAGGATACAGGGAAGGCAACTGGGATGGAGCGGAGGGAAAATCAGATTTGCACAGAGCAGTCTCCCTCGCAAAGGACAACGGGGTCCTGAGCTCGGCCTGGGAATTCAGGCTGTGCCCTCTCCTTCCATACACCCAGGCTGGACCCTGCGGAGACTGGCTCTGTGGATGCACAGGTGAACAGATGGGTCAGGGCCATCCTGGCACAGCCCCAGGCCCGGGCTGTGCATATTAATGAGTCTGTACAACCTGCCCTCTCCCCAGCATCAGAGGAGCAGATGGGGCCTGAGGAAGGCAGGGTGGAGTTTCCCCATGGGAGGCCAAGGTCTTTAAAGCAGCTACTGAGCACAGAGACCCACCCAGCACCCTCTCACAGCTTCGGCCTGAGCCAAGGTCCCCAAGCTCTTAGAGCCAAGGGACCCCCACCCACCCTCAGGAACAGAGACCTGACTCCTCCCCACACCAGACCTGGGCTCCCTCTCCCTCTCACCAGCCACTCTTAGAAGTCCATTCCCATCATTTACAGAACCCACTGGACACAGGTCTCGGCTGCCCAAGGCCACCCAGGGCTCTGTGGCCATGGCCTGCAGCTAACCCAGCATCCTCTCCTCCCACCCGCTCTACTCCTGCAGGAGCCCTCCCTGTCCCGCCTCTGGGCATACACCCAGAATGGGAGAGGCTTAACCCAGAATAGAAGCCACCCCAACATTCCCTGACTTCATGCAATCTGGGGACCCCCTACGCCCAAGGTCAGTCGGACAGTGTGTTGGGGGATCACCGGGGGACAGATGGGGAAAGTTCGGGCACAGGATGGAGGGGGAGGACAAGAACTGACCCCATAAACCTGCAAAGAGGCACAAAGACCAGCCAGGAGTCAGACAGGGGGGCACCCAAGGGGACAGAGGGACACAGGCTGGGGTTGGGGCCACACAGTAGAGACAGAAGGAAGAGGGGCCGGCGCACACAGGGCTGGAGCCTGAGCCCCACGGACGCGCGCAGGGACCCCCGGGCAGGATCAGCCGCCGGCCCGGAGCCATGCACACAAAGCCGGCGGAGGCCACGGCGCCTGCGGGCCCGGGCGGCCGCGCCCCGCTCACTCACCCGGTCCCCGCCGCCTCACAAAGGCTCCACTCCGCCTCGCCTCCGGCTCCGGCCGCCGCGGGCGCCCATGGCCGGGCCCCGTGCCCCGCTCCGCACGCCCGGCCCGCGGCCTGCTGCAGCGCTCGGCCCGCCCCGCCCGCCCCGCCCGCCCGGTCCCGGGGCGCCACGGCTGAGGTCACCGCTTAACCCCTGGTGGCCGGGCCCGCGCACGCCGCGCCCCCTCCCTGCGCCCCAATCGCGTTCCCCCCCCTTGGAGGCGGGCCTCGGTCTCCACCCACTCTCCCCCTCCCGGGGAAACTGAGGCTGGAGGGGGAGCCGCGGGGGCGGAGCTCAGGTGGAACAAGGGACACCCACACCCCCCTTTTCCCATTCTCGAACTGGATTCTCCTACACATCGCTGTGCCTCTTCTTGGCTAGGCTTGGGGGCTCCCCTTTACTTTCCCCGCAGTGTGACTTGGAGTTCCTGGGTGTCTGAGAGGTGCCTGGGGGAAACTGAGACCTGTGATGGGTCCCCACGGAGACACAAGGCTGCTTGTGGTTCCCAGCATCAGTAGAGGTCAGTTGCAGCCTGGCACCTTGGCTGCCTGACACCCTAGACTCCTGCAGCAGCCCAAAGGGGAAGGGCTTTGACATCCTCCTTAAAGCAGCCTGCCATACACCCCATTTCCCAGAGACAAAACTGAGGCTTAGACGTGGTTGTCAGAGTCCAAAGCTTCCCCTACCAATAACGAATTGGTGGAACTCAGCTGCTAGTTCTCCCTCCTTACCAGTCCCAGGGCTGCCGAGCACAGGCTACTCCCTCCAAGAATCCCAGAGAGGGCCTCTGGATATGATGTAATTAATTACAGTTATCAGGTCACTAATTAAGATTATCCCCTTGTTATTAAACACTCCCAGAGAGTAATTCACGCTTAAGGCTTATCAGCAATTACTCCGGGGTTGATAATAATGAACTCTGTGGCCTCTAAGGGCTCAAGTGCAAAGTGTAGGTTGAAATCATCATCTGGCTTGCAGCCCACAAAAAGGTGTGTTTGTCTTTGTGTGTGTACACTTGTACTTGTGTGTAGGTATAGGTGTATATATCATGGGTCTCCTTAAATCATTTTTTATTATTATTTTTTGAAACAGGCTCTCTCTCTCTCTCTCTCTCTCTCTCTCTCTCTCTCTCTCTCTCTCTCTCTCTCTCTCATTGAACCTGGAGCATGCCAATTGACGAGATTGTCTGGCCCACCAGCCCCTGCCAGACTCCCGCCTCTTTCTCCCTAGTGCTGGAATTACAGGTGCCTGCCACCCACACTGTTTGTTTATTTGTTTTTTGTTTTTTCACATGAGTGCTGAGCATTTGAACTCAAGTCCTTGTGCTTTCAAGGCCAGCACTTTACCCACTGAGCAATCTCCCCAGCCTTGGTGTTTTGTTTTGTTTTGTTTGGGGTGTGTGTGTTGCCTACATATAGGTTAAGCGCACCTGTGTCATGCAATGCCCACAGAGGTCGAAGAAAGATCAGAGCCCCTGGAACTGCAGTTATGGACAGTTGTGATCTGCCCTGTAGGTGCTGGGAATCAAACCCCAGTCCTTTGCAAGAGCAGCCAGTGCTCTTAACCTCTGAGCCATCTGTCCAGCCTTGAGGACTAACTACTAAAGAAACAAGGAGCCAGGGGGACCCAGGTCTTGACTCCTTGACCCTCATAGATGAGGGAACACAGTAAACAGGACAACGACATAAGTCACTCTCTGAAATGACTGTATTCATTGACTCATTTGTTCATTGTCTCACACAAGAACATAAGCACCATAGAGCTTGCCTTGGGAGTCGTGCTAAGCCCCCAGGCTAGTGAATACTCTCCCATGGTCAGTGGGCAACAAATATTGCTTAAGCCCTTGCAATGTTTCAGGCCCCAGTTTAGGCCAGTGGGAGACTTGGTGGGCAAGCAGGCCCAATCTCTATCTACCCTGAAGGAGCTTTCACGCCAGGCAGAAATACACTGTGGCCAGGAAAACAGAAAGCAAAGTTTCTGGAATGCCAACAGAGCAGAAAGAACTTCCTTCACACATTCACAGAATGACCCGGACTCAGAGCCTTGAGTGTGGATTTTCTAGAACCACTCTGGTAACCAAAGCCAAGCACATGCCCAGAGTCCCTGTTTACAGCCTTTCAGGGTATGCTCCAGCCCCACTGAGCCCTCCTTGGTCTGCCAGCCTGGTATGTCTGTGTCCTCCAGGCCCTTCTAGAACTATCCCAAGGCCCATGATCCTCACATCCTCATGAAGGCTCTCCTGGAGCCCTCCGGCCTCTGGGCTTCACGGAACTAAATGCTTTGGCTGTGAACAACAATTGAATGTCTCTAAGTAGAGGGAACTATGGTCCAGGCTTGAAGGCATGAATCATGCCCTAGGTCCGCTCTGTATCCCCTAGTACTCGTAACATTTGGGGATCATCATGGGTTCCAAGTGGGACCCCTCAAACCCTCATACATATTGTCATCAGGGCCCAGGGCTTCAAACCACCAGCTCGGAAAACAGTACTTCTGCAGTTGTTGTTAACTGGTCGCCATAATTTCTTGGAGCTTGGCTATAATAAAACAAATTGCTGGAGCACCAAAGCAGTGAAGAGTTGGTAATGCCTGGCCCAGGCTAGTAATACCCATTCCCAAGATACAGTGCTTGCTGCTTGCAGAGGACCAAGTTCAGTGTCCATTACCCACATAGGCAGCTCACAACCACCTGTAACTCCAGCTCCCTGGGATCCAACACCTTCATCTAACCTGTAAGGGCTTAGACTCACATAGACAGACAGACACACTCACACACACACACAAAATAAATAAATAAATAAATAAATAAATAAATAAATAAATAAATGTCAGGGGCATGCACATCTAAGTAGTCAAGGTGTGGTCTGGCCCACCACTGACCCATCATTGTCTGGGCTTCTGTCTCATTGAGCAAGATAGTCTGCGCTTGTTAGAACTGTGTGAAATCTCTCCCTGAGACACAGTTCCCCGTCTGGCTGACCCCTTTTCCTTCTCCCAGCGTGAGACTCCTGGGGGTTATTCCCATTGCTTCTGGGTCCATTGTTCCCGCAACCTGCAGACTGAAAGACTAGAACATCTCCACTGCTGCTGGGCTGGTTACACACACCTCCACATTTTTTTTATTTTATTTTTTACTGTTTTCTTTTTTTGTGTGTGTGTGTCTTTTCGAGACAGGGTCTCCCCATAGCCCAGCTGCCCTGGAACTCACTCTGTAGACCAGGCTGCCCTTGAACTCACAAGAGATCCTCCTGCCTCTGCCTCCCGAGTGCTGGGATTAAAGGCGTGCGCCACCACACCCAGCCGTATTTTTCACTGTTTTCATTGGCTGGCTGGCTGGTTTTTGGTTTAGTTTTTTTGGCACCGGACCTCACTATACAGCCCAGGCTAGCCTTGAACTCACAATCTTCCTGCCTTGCCTCCCAGCCTCTCCAGGGCTGGGATTATAGGTATACTCAGCTATCCCAGTTCCACAGCTGAACTCGCATCACGGATGAACATACCAGGGACATCTCTTTCCTTTGCTCCAGCAGTCTCTACTGCCCAGAGCACCCAGACCATACCAGGCCACCCCACGTCCAGCCCAAGGCTAAATTATTATTATTATTATTATTATTATACTTATTTGGTTGGAGCTGTTTTATTTGAGATAGAGTTTTCTTTTTTTTTATTTTTTATTTATTTCTGTATGTGTATGAATGTACTGTCTGCGTGCAAGTTTGTGCACCCGTGTCGTGCAATGCTGCGGAGGTCAGAAGAGGGTGTCGGATTCCCCTGGAACTGGAGTTCTCCTGGAATTGGAGTTTCAGACGGTTCTCGGCCACCATGTGGGTGCTGGGGATCGAACCTGGGTCCTCTGTAAGAGCGGTCGGTGCTCTTAACCGCTAGGCCATCTCTCCAGCCCTAAGATAGAGTTTTCAATAGCTCAGGCTGGCCTTGAACATGGTATGTAGCAGAGGCTGGCCTTGAGCTCCTGATCTTCCTGCCTCTGCCTCCCAAATGCTGAGATGACAGGCATGTGTCACCGTAGCATGCTCAGCTTAAGTGTTTTGAGACAGGGTCTTTTTAAAATTTATTTATTATTTTATGTGTTTGAGTGTTTTCCCTGCATGTATGTAAGCATACCCATGCATACAATGCCTGAGGAGGCCAGAGGAGGGTGCTGGATCCCATGGAACTGGAGCTATGGACAGTTGCTAGCAGCCACATAGTGTTGGGAACCAAACATGGATCCTCTGGAAGAGCAGCCAGTGCTCAAACTGCTGAGCCATCTCTCCAACCTTGAGACAGGGTCTTTTTACCTTGGCCAACCTGGACGCAGACTTGAGATCTCCTGCCTCAGCCTCTTGAGCCCTAGAATCACAAGCAGGCACCACCATTCCTGGCTTGGTGACTGCTTTCTAGAACTCTCCAAATCAACGGTCCCTCTCAAAGGACTCTCCCCTGGGCTCCTGCCTGGGCTCCTGCCTGGGCTCCTGGGCTCCCAAGCATGCTGTGGTCCCCTCCAGGCATGGTGAGGCAGTTGCCCATGGTGTCCCCTAGACTCGATTTCTGGAGGCAGGGCTCTGCTGTGCCAGTCACAGCATCCTCCCAATACCTGAGACAGAAAGTGCCATACCAGAAACAAATGTCTGCAAACTAGATGTGTGTGCAGCTTTTAGTATCCACCAAAGGAATAAAAACTCTTTCTGGGAACGTTTCTATGTTCCAGAAGGTTCAATTAACCAGAATCACCCCTTCAACATGCCTCCTGGGAGGGAAGGATTTACTGTGCTGTAGGACTCTGAAGGGATTCAGGAATCTGTTCTCTCCTGCCTCTACCAGTGACCTGGAGGAGAGGAGGGAGCAAGGCAAGAGCGGATTCCTCATTGACCAGAGAGGCTGTGTGATTTGCCCATGGATGTTCAGCAAGCTGGTAGCAAAAAGAAGATGGAGATCCAGGTTTTTACCTCCTTTCCATCAGCCCAGCCTCATCATGGACCAAAAATGGCATGGTTGGGCCATTGGGCTGGTGAGATGGCTCAGCAAGCAAAGGTATTTGCTGCTAAAGCCAATACCCAAGTTTGACCCCTGGGACCCACATGATGGAAAGAGAACCAACTCCCACCAGTTGTTTTCTGACCTCCACATATGAGCTAGGGCACACACACACACACACACACACAAACCTGTAATCCCAGAAACTCTAGAGGATCTGCAGGGCCATGTTACAAGACAGCATCTCAAACACCAACAACAAAAGAAAGTAGATGGTTTGGGGGCTGGAGAGATGGCTCAGTGGTTAAGAGCACAGGCTGCTCTTGCAAAGGACCTGGGTTCAATTGCCAGCACCCACATGCACCTAACAACCATTTGTAACTACAGTTCCAGGGGATCCAACACCCTCCTTTGTCCTCCAAGAGCATTTTATGACACTACTTACATACATGTAGGCAATACACTCATATGCATACAGTAAAATAATAAATAAAGTAATTTTTTTGGTCTTTTCAAGACAGGGTCTCCCTGTAGCCCCAGCTGACCTGGAACTCACTCTGTAGACCAGGCTGGCCTTGAGCTCACAAAGATCCACCTGCCTCTGCCTCCCAAGTGCTAGGATTAAAGGCGTGAGCCACCACGCCGGGCTAATAAAATATTTTTTTAAAAAAGAAATTAGGTGGGCAGGAAAGTGGACTTCCCCAGCCAGGAGATCGCCCTCCCACCACAGTGTGAACGCCTCTTTGTAAAAATGCACCAGCCCCAAGCAAGTGTGTTGTAAAGATCCAGAGTCCCACTTCCCTAACAAACAAGAATGATAACATCAAAAGTCCACAGGACAGCTGGGACTACAGGGAGACCCTGTCTCGAAAAGACCAAAAAAAAAAAAAGTCCACACAATGTGGGGCTGGAGAGATGGCCTAGCAGTTAAGAGCACCGGCCGCTCTTGCAGAGGACCCGGGTTCGATCCCCAGCACCCACATGGCAGCTGAGAACTGTCTGTAACTCCAATTCCAGGAGAACTCCAGTTCCAGGGGTATCCTACACCCTCTTCTGACCTCCAGCATTGCACGACATGGGTGCACAAACCTACATGCAGACAGTACAGTCATACACATAAATAAATAAAATAAAATAAATTTTTTTAAAAAGTCCACACAATGCAAAGAAAAATGAACCCATTGGAAGTTCAAAAGGCCATTTGCACAGGCTCAGGTGGTTTCCCAAAATGCTAGCTAACCTCCAGGGGAAGAAAGCCACTTCACAACACAGCACAATACCCAAGTGGTCAGAGGGCACTAGCCAGGTCAGAAAGAGAGTATTTGAACATCATGAGCCCCCCAATGTGACCACAGAGGACACAGCATCTCTCCACAATATTCCCGGCAACCATGCAGTCAGGAGCAAAAAGCCAGCAACGAGACCTAGGGCACAGCGGGCACCGCTAGAGGTTGGTTGGTTGGTTGGTTGGTTGGTTGGTTGGTTGGTTGGTTTGAGACAGGGTCTCACATAACCCAGGCTATGTAGCTGAAGATGAATTCTAATCCTTGAATTCTAATCCTCATGCCCCCATCTTCCAGGGATGTGCCTCCATGTCCAATTAATGGGATGCTAGGAAACAAACTGAAGGTTTTGGGCCAGGCATAGTGGCACACAATTCCAACACTTGGGAAGTAGAAGCAGAGGCAGGCAAATAGCTGTGAGATTGAGGCCAGCCTGGCATACATAGTGAGTTCCAGGACAACTGGGGCTACAAGGAGACATTCTCGAAGCAAAACAAAACGAAAACCCAGGATTTCCTGCATATCAAGCAAGCACTCTACCAACTATTCCTTCCTTCCTTCCTTCCTTCCTTCCTTCCTTCCTTCCTTCCTTCCTTCCTTCCTTCCTTCCTTCCTTCTTTCTTTCGAGACAGTCTTAGCAATCCTCCTGCCTCTGCCTCCTGAGTGCTAGCTAGGATAACAGGCGTGATCCACCAAGCCCTACGCTGACCTGAAACTCTCATTGACCCTCCTCCCTCCCGCTCCCAAGTGCTGGGATCACACGTATGCAACCCCACACTTGGCCTCCAAATGTCACAAATACCAAGACTGAAGCAAACTGCAGGGACTGGACAACTAAACAGAGAGTGTGGCTCAGATCTCAAGCCTTTCCATACAAAGGCCATTGTTAGGCAACTAGAAAAACTTGATTAGAGTCTGAGGAGTAGACTCTGGATATCAAGTGAGTTTCCTGATTCTGTTCATTGTGTGGTGACTTTGAGGGAACATGTCCCTGTGTGCAGGAAACACACACCATGGTGTCCAGGGTAAAGGACATGAAGCCAGCAGCTCCCTCTCCACTCCCAGAAAGGGGCAGCTAATAGAAAGCAGGGTGTATTGGATCTGCAGCTTTTCTGAATATTGGATGTCGTTTGTAAAGTGAGATGAGGGCTGTTGACATGGTTCCGCTTGCAAAAATGCTTGCTGAGCAAACCTGATGACCCGAGTCTGATGCATGGAAGGAAAGAACTGACTCCCAAAAGCTGTCCTCTGACCTCCACATGTGTCACATGAGTGCTTGTACTCACACACACACACACACCACACATCACACACACACCACACACACACACACGCGTGCACACACACACACACACACGCACACACAGGAGTGCACGCACAGACACTATAAAGCAGGTAAAAGCGTTTGTGTTAACAGCCTGACAACCTGAGTTCAATCCCAAAACCCACATAAAGATGATGGATAGAGAGAACTGACCCCTGTGTTTGTGCTCTGACCTGCACATGCGCACCATAGCAGGCACACACCCACACTTACACACAACACATATATCATAATAAAATTTAGATGAAAAGAAAATAAAGTCAGAAGTCAGACACCCCACACACTCAGCCAGAACAAGTCATTCCATCCCTAAGCCTGGCTCTCACCATCTGTGTGGGAAGGGAACATCAAAGTACACCTGCCTTGTCCTCACCATCTCCACCAGAGCAGCTGTGATCGCTGCACAGTTTCCAGCCTTAAATACAGGCTCTTGTAGAAACTGGGGGCGGAGTCACCAGACCCTCACCTGAGATTCCAACAGCTCCCAGCCACCCCCAACCCAGCTGCAAGTGCATTCCCCCAGCTATGTGTGATCTTCAGAGGTGCTAGAGGGTCTAGGGAAGGGAAAGTTAACAGAAGGGATGAAATCATTTCTTTTGGCTGTGGCTGGTGTTCTGTCTGGGCAGAACAGTCCAGATGTTCACTCCTGTCTCTCCGGGGGTCATGCAACAGGCCGGTGGCTGGGTTTTTGTTTGTTTTTCTGAATTTTTTTTTTTTTGAGACAGAATCTCACACTGTAGCTCCAGCTACCTCCCATTTTGAGGCAATCCTTCTGTCTCTGCCTCCCAGTGTTAGGATTACAGATGTGAGCCCCAAAATTTGACAGAAACCCCAACATCTTGAAGAACTGGGTGCTTTCTCTTTCATTTTTTATTTTTTTGGTCCTTTTGGGAGAGGGTCTCCTGTAGCCTGAGCTGGCCTAGAACTCACTATGGAGAAGACGAGGCTGGCCTGATCTCACATAGATCCTCCTGCCTCTGCCTGCTGGAATTAAGAGCATGTGCCACCACGCCCAGCCTTCACCTTTTTTTTTTTTCCTTTTGTCTTTTTGAAGCAGGGTCTCCCTGTAGCCCCAGCCGTCCTGGAACTCACTATGTAGACCAAGCTGGCCTTGAACTCCCAGAGATCCACCTGCCTCTGCCTCCAGAGGTGCTGGGATTAAAGGTGTGTACCACCACGCCTGGCATTCACCTTATTTTTTAAGACAGTCTGTCCCTGAACCTAGAGCCTATCACTTCTACTAGGCTGGCTGGCCAGTCCTTCCCAGGATCCCCATCAGCAAGCCACTAACTAACACTAGGATTACAGATGTGTGCAGCCAGAGCTGGCTTTTTACATGTGTACTGGGAATTCAAACTGAGGTCCTCATGTCTGTGTGGGGCCATCTCCCAAGCCCCTATTTTTCTTTTGTCTGTATGATTCACATTTCCTGGGAAAGGGCCAGGATATGGAGTAGGCAGCAAACCCCAGGGCCCAGGGGTCACATGGGAACAAAAACTCTGGAAGAGGTAGTGTATCCAGAGAGGACACCATGGGGTGCTGGAGACTCAGTTAGCAAATGTTGCATCTTAGGAGCAACTATCTGAGATACCCCAAATCCAGGTCTCCAGAGAGTCCTTTTTCCTTTCTCAAGAGAAGCTACAATTCCTGATATTTATATGAAATATCTTATTTCTACTACTGGCAAGCGTTTCACATTTTAAAAATATTTTATTTATTGTTTTTATTTTATGTGTATGAGTATACCGCCTACATCTCAAAAACAAAGAGTCCTAAGATGATACACTGTGAAATATTTGCTTCTCTATCACAAAGACCTAAGTCTAAGTCTCCAGCACTACATAAAAAGTCAGCTGTGTCGGCAAGTTTCTGTCACCAAAGTACGGGTGGGGTGGTTCCTGGGAGCTCACTACCCAGTATGGATGGGGTGGATCCTGGGAGCTGACTACCCAGTACAGCTGGGGTGGGTCCTGAGCTCACTACCCAGTACAGGTGGGGTGGGTCCTGGGAGCTCACTACCCAGTACAGGTGGGGTGGGTCCTGGGAGCTCACTACCCAGTACGGGTGGGGTGGGTCCTGGGAGCTCACTACCAGTCAGTCTAGTCAAAATGAGAAGCTCCAGTTTCAGTGAGAGAACTTCTCTCAAAAATAAGGTGGAAGCTGGGCATGGTAGCACACACCTTTAATCCCAGCACTCCAGAGGCAGGCATCTCTGGGAGTTCAAGGCCAGCCTGGTCTACATAGTGAGTTCCAGGTCAGCTGGGGCTACAGGGAGACCCTGTCTCAAAAAGACAAAAGAAAGAAGAAAGAAAGAAAAAAGAAAGAAAGAAAGAAAAGTGGAGACAGATGGAGAGAGAGCTCAGCAGATAAGCACATTAGCAGAAGACCCAGCTACCTAGATGGTAGCCAAAAAACATCTGTAAATCCAATTCCAGGGGATCTGATGACCTCTTCTGACCTCCATCCAAGGTCATTGTACATGCATGATACATTTTACATACATGCAAGCAAAACATTCATACACATAAAATAAAAATAAATAAGCCAAAAAAATGTAAGGAGGTATACACATGTTGGACATGGTGGTGCATACCTGTAATCCCAGCACTCTGGAGACAGAGGCAAGTGGATCTTTGTGTGGTCTACATACTAAGTTCCAGCCCAGCCAGGGTTCTATAATGAGACCCTATTTGAAAAAATATACGGGGGCTGGATTAATGGCTCAGTAGTTAAGACCAACTTGCTCCCCCCTCTTTTTTTTTTTTTTTTTTTTTATTATTTCTGATGTGTATCAATGTACTGTCTGCATGCAGGTCTGTGCACCCGTGTCGTGCAATGCCGCGGAGGTCAGAAGAGGGTCTCGGATTCCCCTGGAGCTGGAGTTCTCCTGGAATTGGAGTTTCAGACGACTCTCGGCCGCCATGTGGGTGCTGGGGATCGAACCCGGGTCCTCTGAAAGAGCGGTCGGTGCTCTTAACCGCTAGGCCATCTCTCCAGCCCATACTTGCTCCTCTTAAAGAAGACCCAGATTCAGGTCCCAGCACCCACATAGCACCTAAAAATCCTTTATAACTTCATTTTTTTTTTTTCAGTTCCAAAGGGATCCAATGCCTTCTTCTGGGTCTGCAGATATCAGAAATGCATGTGGCACACATACATATATGCAGGCAAACACCAATACACATAAAATAAAAATAAATCTTAAAAAAAAATGGCAGCCAGGTGTGGTGGCGCATGCCTTTGATCCCAGCACTTGGGAGGCAGAGGCAGGCGGCTCTCTGTGAGTTCAAGGTCATAGCGAGCTCCAGGCCAGCTGGGGCTGCAGGGAGACCCTGTCTCAAAAAGACTCCCCCCCAAAAAAATAGAGTCAAATTGCTTCCCCTTTAGGATAAAAGATATATATATATATGAACTATATATGAATAAATCAGGTGGAGAGTGGTTGAGGAAGACATTTGACCTCAGCCTCTGGCTTACAGACAGACACACACACACACACACACAAACACACATACAAAACCTGAAAAATAACTATAAGAGCTTAGAAACCTGTGAAATCCTTAGCCCCGCCCTTAGCCCTCCCTCCCACCCCTGCTGTGAAGAAGCCTCCACAGCCACCTCCTCCTCAGCACAGTGACTCAGATGGAGAGTGGACATTGACCCAGACCTGGCCCACTGGCTCATCACTCCCAGGAATGTGGAATTGGAGAGTCAAAAGGCTGAGCTGGAAAGATGACCACAAGACTACAGAAAACAGGGTCAGCGCACAATGAAGAAACCACAACCAAGTTCAAGCATTTTACTGAGAGCAAAATAAAAATTTAAAAAGACAGGGCAGCTGGGCGTTGTGGCGCATGCCTTTTAGTCCCAGCACTTGGGAGGCAGAAGCAGGCAGACCTCTGAGTTCAAAGCCAGCCTGGTCTGCATAGGGAGCTCCGGGCCAGCTGGGATTAAAGGGAGACCCTGTCTCAAAAAGACAAAAAAAAAAAAAAAAACAGGGCTAGAGATGTAGCTCACAGATGTGGCTCAGTTGGTCAAATGATTGCCCCATGTGCAGAAAGCACTGGGCTCAATCCCCCGGTACCACCTTAGCCAGACATGGTAGTACACACCTGAAATCCCAGCTCTGGGCAGGTGGAGGCAGGAGGATTAGGAGTTCAAGGTCAGCCTTGGCTACTCAAGACCCTGTCTCAAAACAAACAAGCAATAAACAATTACAAATAAAAGAATAGTACTGATAATAGCAAACACAGTATTGTTCTCTATCCAGCTTGTTTTTTTTAACTAATTTCACCCCTACGACCAGACTATAAAATAATTACTCTTATCTCTACTTTACAGATGCCACAACGGAGTCATAAAAACACTGCACCCCAGTCCAGAGTTCCAACACCACAGTGCCTGAGCCTCACACGGAACCCCTGTTCTCTCCCAAGGACATCTTTAATCCTTGGAAGCAAAGCAGCAAGTGATTAGAGGGAGGTGGCATTCTCTATCCCCTGGTCACAGTCGCCACACAAAATGAGGGCCCATCTCAGTCCTGTGCAAGACTACCAAGGCCCTGGGCCTTCCTGTGTTCCGATACGAAAAGGGAGAGCAAACGGGAAGGTCACAGTGGGGTAAATGTGAACAGAGTGTCAGACACATCTCCCACCAGCCTGACACCACAGCCCTCTGTGCCGCTGTCATGCATGGAAACCCATCTCCCCTACTACAGCTCGGGTGTCTGCAGCCGTTCAAGAGGAGCAGGCAGAGAGCCCGGGGCTTCGGATGAGCAGCGCCGTGGACCGCTCCGCCTGGGGCCTGGGCACGCAGCCACGAAGGACAGCAGGCAAGGTCTTTTCCTCCTGGCATCAAGTTACCACTGACCCAGAGCTCAGAGCACCCAGGCATGTGAGCTGGTCAGCTGACAGGGGACAGAGCCTGATCTAGAAGCTGCTGCAGGGATGGAAGGATGGGGGTCGCCGACTCCTGAGGAAGAAGGGCCTAGACAGCCAGGGACAGAGTGAGCCCAGCCAGACACTGGAGACTCCAGGAGGAAAGGACGCAGCAAGGGCGGAGGCTCTGCAGCTGCCAGGCCAGAGCCTGCAGTAACAGTGGCCACAGCTATGGCCTGGCACGAGCCCCAGAAATATCCATTGTCCCCCAGTTTCACCGCCCAGGGCTGAGACTCTCTACCAGCTCCCCAGTGCCCAGATGAAAGACGCTTTCTAAGAGTCATAAAACCGTGACCACTCACAACAATGCGCCCTTATGTGCCTGTGCCCTTCACATAAACTCCCATCAACAGTGCCCCAGAAGCTGCAGGCAGAGTTTTATAGACTGGCTTTTTGGACCATCCCCAGAGCTTATTAACATCCACTCCCCCGACCCTGTATGAAGCCGGGCTGGATCCCTCCCATTCACATCCACTGCGTGCCAGGCCCCAGTCAGGTCTGCCAAGATGGTAGCTTTGTCTTGCTTCATGAATAAGGAAACTGAGGCCCAGAGACATTAGTAGCCTAACCTGAGGTCACACAGCGGGAGCCCTGGGGATGAAATCCATCCACGCTCCTATGCCAGGCCCTGTGTTCTCCATACCAGACCTTCCCTTTTGTAAGAGCTCAGTAGATCAGCCAGCTTCCAAGATCCCTTTCTGTGTGAGAAACTGAAGCCCAGAGAGGGCTGGAAAACCCTCTGAATCACACAGCAAGTATGTCTGATGTGCTAGGTCCACCTGACTCTACTTCTCATACTGCCCAAAAATGTTCTAAGTGGGGTTCATCACCTATTCAGCACCCCAGCCCTGGATCACAGACCAAAGGAACCCCAAGTGTGTGGCTCATCTTTACTTTTGTTTGTTGACTGATTTTTTCATATTATACTTATTTTGATGTATATGAGTGAATGTATATAAGTGCACCCCATGCATGGAGTGCCTATGGAGACCAGAAGAGAGTGTTGGATCCCCTGGAACTGGAGTTGTTGGCTGTTGTTAGTCTTCCCGTGGATGCTAGGAACTGAGCTGGGTCCTCTGGACGAGCAGTCAGTGCTCTCAAACGCTGAGCTGGGTCCTCTGGACGAGCAGTCAGTTCTCTCAAACGCTGAGCCAGGTCCTCTGGACGAGCAGTCAGTGCTCTCAAACGCTGAGCCGGATCTTTCCAGACCCTTTGTTTATTTATTTATTTTGCAGTGGTGGGAAGTTGAACCCAGTGTCTTTTGCATGCCAAGAAAGCACTCTGTCAGGGCTGGAGAGATGGCCTAGTGGTTAAGAGCGCCAACTGCTGTTACAGAGGACCTGGGTTCAATCCCCAGCACCCACATGGCAGCTGAGAGCCTTCTTTAACTCCAGTTCCAGGGGAATCCAACACCCTCTTCTGACCTCCGCAGCATTGCATGACACGGGTGCACAAACCTACATGCAGACAGTACATTCACATACATAAAAATAAAATTTTTAAAAAGAGAAAAAAGAAAGCACTCTGTCACTGAGCAATAGTCCTAACAGTCACTCTTTACTGGGCTATTAAAGCCTTTCACCTTCTATCTACCCACCAACCCCCATTACCAATATTCCTACCTTGCAGAGAGAAAAGCAGGGCAGGGAGAGGAGAAGTAAGAAGGTCTCACCACATGGCCATGGGACCAGTCAGGGCAGGTGCCATCGTTGGGCCCACTTCTGTCTGGTTACAGATCCTGACAAAAGTTAGGACATGTGCCCCCAAGACATGACATATTCATCACACAATCTCCAAATGCCAGGCAGGCCTCAGCTCTCTTCTAGAAACTGGGAGTCTAGCAGTAAGTACCTAAGACTGCCATGTTCTAGGCCCCTCAGTCCAAGGGAGCCACTTGGGCCATCCCCCCTTTATCCCTTTCTGACTCCATCCAGAGCTGCATCTGAAGAAGCAGGGTATGGAGACAAATACCTATAATCCAAGTACTTGGGAAGCTGATGATGGATGGATAGAAGATGAATGGATGGCAGATAAATGATGGATGAATGAATGAATGATGAATAGATGGATGATGGGTGAATAGATGGATGGATAGATGGAAGATGGATGGATGGCAGATGAATGATGGATGGATGAATGAATGAATGAATGAATGGATAGATGGATGGAAGATGGATGGATGGATGGATAGATGGAAGATAGATGGATGGATGGCAGATGAATGATGAATGAATGAATGATAGATGATGATGGGTGAATAGATGGATGGATGGAAGATGGATGGATGGATGGCAGATGAATGAATGATGAATGAATGATGGCTGGATGTTGGGTAGATGGATGGATGGAAGATGAATGATGGATGAATGAATGAATGAATGAATGATGGATGATGGGTAGATGGATGATGGATGGATGGATGGATGATGGATGGATGGATGATAGATGATGGGTGAGTGGAAAATGAATAGATGAATAGATTAATGATGGATGGATAAGGGATGGGTAGATAGTGAATAGAAGATGGATGGATGGATGGATGGATACATGGATACATGGATGGATGATGAATGTATGGATGATAGATGATGGGTGGATGGAAAATGAATAGATGAATATATTAATGATGGATGGATAGATGGATAAAGGATGGGTAGATGGTGAATAGAAGATGGACGGATGGATGGATAGATGGAAGATAGATGGATGGATGGCAGATGAATGATGGATGAATGAATGAATGAATGAATGATAGATGATGATGGGTGAATAGATGGATGGATGGATGGCAGATGAATGAATGATGAATGAATGAATGAATGATGGCTGGATGTTGGGTAGATAGATGGATGGAAGATGAATGATGGATGAATGAATGATGGATGATGGGTAGATGGATGATGGATGGATGGATGATGAATGGATGGATGATAGATGATGGGTAAGTGGAAAATGAATAGATGAATAGATTAATGATGGATGGATAAGGGATGGGTAGATAGTGAATAGAAGATGGATGGATGGATGGATGGATGGATGGATGGATGGATACATGGATGGATGATGAATGTATGGATGATAGATTATGGGTGGATGGAAAATGAATAGATGAATAGATTAATGATGAATGGATGGATGGATAAAGGATGGGTAGATGGTGAATAGAAGATGGATGGATGGATGGATGATGGATGGATGGATGGACGGATGGATAAAAAATATGTGGATGGTTCAATGGATGAAAGGATAAATAAAAGAATGACATGTAAATTGAAAACCAAGCTGGGGCTGGAGAGATGGCCTAGCGGTTAAGAGCACAGACTGCTCTTGCAGAGGACCCGGGTTCGATCCCCAGCACCCACATGGCAGCTGAGAACCATCTTTGACTCCAGTTCCAGGGGAATCCGACACCCTCTTCTGACCTCTGTGGCATTGCATGACAAGGGTGCACAAACCTACATGAAAACAGTACATTCATACACATAAAAAAAAAAGAAAAGAAAAGAAAACCAAGCCAAGAAGAGCCAGTGGCCCACACCCCAGCCCTGCAGTAGAGGAGGAAGCTGGACAGAGTTTTCTTGTTAACTGTTCCAGAGAAAACAGAAAGGAGTGTGTTGACATTTTAGGGAAAAGGAAATAAAGAGTGTGATGTGGGTGAGACACCTTGAGAGGTCTCAGTGACAGCAGCATTGGCGTTCAGTCCACCCCTTCCAGACACTCCGGTGCAAGGACTCCATCAACCCTCCTTCACGCTCTGCATGGGGCTGGGAGAGGGCAGACAGCAATAAACTATACCAGTGCCCTCCTTGCCCTGTGGTGCAGGCAGGGCCTGGGAACAGACCTGGAGATTTGGTTAGAGGCACACACCCCCTCTCCCCTGCACTGTCCCCTGGGAGTTCTCAGACCTGTGGTCCCCCTGGCAGCCAGAGCTTTCTGGGTTGATTCTTTTTATGTCAGAGAGCAGTGACCTTGAGTCCTCCCACCTCATGAATTCTGACCTGGGGCTCAAGCAGGCCAGATTCTGAGGCAAGATAGTGTGAAGAGGAGTGACCCCATCCAACTTGAGCGGTTTCCTGCGGGGGAGGCAAGACTCAGACAAAACAGTCTCAGGAGACCACACACATGACCTAGTTTCCTAGTTGCTGGAACAACTTTTAGAAAGAAAGAGGGGCTGGGAACGTGGCTCAGTTGGGAGAGAGTTCACCTAGCTTGCATGAAGCTCTGGGTTGGATCTTCAACACTGCATTAACCATGTAGGGTGGAACAGGCCTGTAATTCC
Organism: Rhizomys pruinosus; assembly: GCA_009823505.1. Taxonomy (NCBI): domain Eukaryota; kingdom Metazoa; phylum Chordata; class Mammalia; order Rodentia; family Spalacidae; genus Rhizomys; species Rhizomys pruinosus. The sequence goes on along the minus strand of VZQC01014125.1, from coordinate 332,526 downwards.
AGCACTCGAGAAGCAGAGACAAGAGGTTAAGAAGTTCAAGGTCGGGGGCTGGAGAGATGTCCTAGCGGTTAAGAGAGCCAACTGCTCTTGCAGAGGACCCGGTTTGATCCCCAGCACCCACATGGCGGCTGAAAACCGTCTTTAACTCCAGTTCCAGGGGAATCCGACACCCTCTTCTGACCTCCACAGCATTGCACGACATGGGCGCACAAACCCACATGCAGACAGTACACTCATACACATATGAAAATAAATAAAATTAAAAAAAAAAAGAAGTTCAAGGTCAGTCTCAGCTAAACAATGAGTTCAAGGCCAGTGTGGGCCACATGAAATCCTGTCCTAAGAAAAGAAAGGGGGGGCTGGAGAGATGGCCTAGCAGTTAAGAGCACCAACCGCTCTTGCAGAGGCCCCGGGTTCGATCCCCAGTACCCACATTGCAGCTGAGAACCGTCTGTAACTCCAATTCCAGGAGAACTCCAGTTCCAGGGGAATCCGACACCCTCTTCTGACCTCCGCGGCATTGCACGACACGGGTGCACAAACTTGCATGCAGACAGTACATTCATACACATACAAAAATAAATAAATAAAAAATTTAAAAAAAAAGAAAAGAAAGGGGATCTGGAGAGATGGCTCAGCAGGAAAGAGCACTGGCTGCTTTCGGTAAAGGACCTCAGTTTGGTTCCCAGCACCCACATAACAGATAACAACCATCCTTTAGGATTCAATGCCTTCTCCTGTTCTCTGCAGGCTTTGCACACACACACACACACACACACACACACACACACACTGGACAACTAAACAGAGAGTGTGGCTCAGATCTCAAGCCTTTCCATACAAAGGCCATTGTTAGGCAACTAGAAAAACTTGATTAGAGTCTGAGGAGTAGACTCTGGATATCAAGTGAGTTTCCTGATTCTGTTCATTGTGTGGTGACTTTGAGGGAACATGTCCCTGTGTGCAGGAAACACACACCATGGTGTCCAGGGTAAAGGACATGAAGCCAGCAGCTCCCTCTCCACTCCCAGAAAGGGGCAGCTAATAGAAAGCAGGGTGTATTGGATCTGCAGCTTTTCTGAATATTGGATGTCGTTTGTAAAGTGAGATGAGGGCTGTTGACATGGTTCCGCTTGCAAAAATGCTTCTGAGCAAACCGATGAACGGCACCCTGAGCATGATGGAAGAAAGAACTGACTCCCAAAAGCTGTCCTACTGACCTCCACATGTGTCACATGAGTGCTTGTACTCACACACACACACAACACCACACACATCCACACACACACCAACACACACACACACACACGCCACACAGCGTGCCCCGCCCACAGACACTATAAAGCAGGTAAAAGCGTTTGTGTTAACGCCTGACAACCTGAGTTCAATCCAAACCCCACTAAGATGATGGATAGATGAGAAACGGACCCTGTTTGTGCTCTGACCTGCACATGCGCACCATAGCAGGCACACACCCACACTTACACACACACACATATATCAAAATAAATTTAGATGAAAAGAAAAAAAGAAAATAAAGTCAGAAGTCAGACACCCCACACACTCAGCCAGAACAAGTCATTCCATCCCTAAGCCTGGCTCTCACCATCTGTGTGGGAAGGGAACATCAAAGTACACCTGCCTTGTCCTCACCATCTCCACCAGAGCAGCTGTGATCGCTGCACAGTTTCCAGCCTTAAATACAGGCTCTTGAAACTGGGGGCGGAGTCCCAGACCCTCACCTGAGTTCCACAGCACTCCCAGCCACCCCCAACCCAGCTGCAAGTGCATTCCCCCAGCTATGTGTGATCTTCAGAGGTGCTAGAGGGTCTAGGGAAGGGAAAGTTAACAGAAGGGATGAAATCATTTCTTTTGGCTGTGGCTGGTGTTCTGTCTGGGCAGAACAGTCCAGATGTTCACTCCTGTCTCTCCGGGGGTCATGCAACAGGCCGGTGGCTGGGTTTTTGTTTTGTTTTTCTGAATTTTTTTTTTTTTTGAGACAGAATCTCACACTGTTGCTCCAGCTACCTCCCATTTTGAGGCAATCCTTCTGTTCTCTGCGCCCCCAGTGTTAGGAGTTACACATGGAGCCCCCAAATTTGACAGAAACCCCAACATCTTGAAAACTGGGGCTTTTCTCTTTCATTTTTTATTTTTTTTGGTCCTTTTGAGAGGCGGTTCTGTTAGCCTGAGCTGGCCTAGAACTCACTATGGAGAAGACGAGGCTGGCCTGATCTCACATAAGATCCTCCTGCCTCTCTGCTGTGGATTAGAAGCATGTGCCACCACGCCCAGCCTTCACCTTTTTTTTTTTCCTTTTGTCTTTTTGAAGCAGGTCTCCCTGTTGCCCCAGCCGTCCTGGAACTTACTATGTAGACCAAGCGGCCTTGAACTCCCAGAGATCCACCTGCCTCTGCCTCCAGAGGTGCTGGATTAAAGGTTGTACCACCACGCCTGGCATTCACCATTTTTTTAGGACAGTCTGTCCTGAACCTAGAGCCTTTCACTTCTCTAGGCTGGCTGGCCAGTCCTTCCCAGGATCCCCATCAGCAAGCCACTAACTAACACTAGGATTACAGATGTGTGCAGCCACAGAGCTGGCTTTTTTTACATGTTGTACTGGGAATTCAAACTGAGGTCCTCATGTCTGTGTGGGGCCATCTCCCAAGCCCCTATTTTTCTTTTGTCTGTATGATTCACATTTCCTGGGAAAGGGCCAGGATATGGAGTAGGCAGCAAACCCCAGGGCCCAGGGGTCACATGGGAACAAAAACTCTGGAAGAGGTAGTGTATCCAGAGAGGACACCATGGGGTGCTGGAGACTCAGTTAGCAAATGTTGCATCTTAGGAGCAACTATCTGAGATACCCCAAATCCAGGTCTCCAGAGAGTCTCTTTTCCTTTCTCAGAGAAGCAAGCTACATTCCTTATATTTATATGATATCTTATTTCTACTACTGGCAAGCGTTTCACATTTTAAAACATATTTTTTATTGTTTTTTATTTTATGTGTATGAGTATACCGCCTACATCTCAAAAACAAAGAGTCCTAAGTGATACACTGTGAAATATTTGCTTCTCTATCACAAAGACCTAAGTCTAAGTCTCCAGCACTACATAAAAAGTCAGCTGTGTCGGCAAGTTTCTGTCACCAAAGTACGGGTGGGGTGGTTCCTGGGAGCTCACTACCCAGTAGGATGGGGATTGGTGGATCCTGGGAGCTGACTACCATACAGCTGGGGTGGTCCTGAGCTCACTACCCAGTACAGGTGGGGTGGGTCCTGGGAGCTCACTACCCAGTACAGGTGGGGTGGGTCCTGGGAGCTCACTACCCAGTACGGGTGGGGTGGGTCCTGGGAGCTCACTACCAGTCAGTCTAGTCAAAATGAGAAGCTCCAGTTTCAGTGAGAAAACTTCTCTTCCAAAAATAAGGTGGAGCGGGCATGGTAAGCACACACCTTTAATTTCCCCGACTCAGGGCAGGCCTCTTGGGAGTTCAGGCCAGGCCTGGTCTACATAGTGAGTTCCAGAGTAGCTGGGGTTCAGGGAGACACTGTCTCAAAAAAGACAAAAGAAAAAGAAAGGAAAGAAGAAAGAAAAGAAAAAAGAAGAAAAGAAAGAAAGTTGGAGCACGTGGAGAGAGAGCTCAGCAGATAAGCACATTAGCAGAAGACCCAGCTACCTAGATGGTAGCCAAAAACCCTCTGTAAATTCTAATCCAGGGGATCTGATGACCTCTTCTGACCTCCATCCAAGGTCATTGTACATGCATGATACATTTTACATACATGCAAGCAAAACATTCATACACATAAAATAAAAATAAAATAAAGCCAAAAAAATGTAGGAGGTATCACATGTTGGACATGGTGGTGTTGCATACCTGTAATCCCAGCACTCTGGAGACCGGGAAGTGGATATTTGTGTGGCTCTATATATTGAGTTCCAGCCCAGCCAGGGTTCTATAATGAGACCCTATTTGAAAAAATATACGGGGGCTGGATTAATGGCTCAGTAGTTAAGACATACTTGCTCCCCTCTTTTTTTTTTTTTTTTTTTTTATTTATTTCTGATGTGTATAATGTTACTGTCTGCATGCAGGGTTGTGCACCCGTGTCGGCTGCAATGCCGCGGAGGGTCAGAAGAGGGTCTCGGATTCCCCTGGAGCTGGAGTTCTCCTGGAATTGTTAGTTTCCGACGACTCTCGGCCCCATGTTGGGTGCGGGGATTCAAACCGGGTCCTCTGAAAGAGCGGTCGGTGAGCATTCTTAACCGCTAGGCCATCTCTCCAGCCCTACTTGCTCCTCTTAAGAAGACCCAGTTCAGTCCCACACCCACATAGCACCTAAAAATACCTTTATAACTTCATTTTTTTTTTTTTCAGTTCCAAAGCGGATCCAATGCCTTCTTCTGGGCCTCGTGCATTGCATAATATGGTGGACTATGATATGCAGGTAAACACCAAGTTCACATAAAATAAAAATAATCTTAAAAAAAAAAAAAAAAAAAAAGTGTGGTGGCGCATGCCTTTGGATCCCAGCACTTGGGAGGCAGAGGCAGGTGAGTTCAAGGCCATCTTGGTCTAAATAGTGAGTTTAGGCCAGCTGGGGCTGCGGGAGAGACCCTGTCTCAAACACTCCCCCCCCAAAAAATAGAGTCAAATTGCTTCCCCTTTAGGATAAAAGATAATATATATATTATATATATATATATATATATATGAATTCTATTGAATAACAGAGTGCGAGGTGGTTGGGAAGACATTTGACCTCACGCCTCGGCTTACAGCAGACCACACCACACACACACACAAAACACACATACAAAACCTGAAAAATAACTATAAGAGCTTAGAAACCTGTGAAATCCTTAGCCCCGCCCTTAGCCCCCCCCCCCCCTGCTGTGAAGAAGCCTCCACAGCCACCTCCTCCTCAGCACAGTGACTCAGATGGAGAGTGGACATTGACCCAGACCTGGCCCACTGGCTCATCACTCCCAGGAATGTGGAATTGGAGAGTCAAAAGGCTGAGCTGGAAAGATGACCACAAGACTACAGAAAACAGGGTCAGCGCACAATGAAGAAACCACAACCAAGTTTCAAGCATTTTACTGAAGCAAAATAAAAAATTTAAAAAGACAGGGCAGCTGGGCGTTGTGGCGCATGCCTTTTAGTCCCAGCACTTGGGAGGCAAAAGCAGGCAAGTCCTCTGAGTTCAAAGCCCGCATGGTCTGCATAGGGAGCTCCGGGCCAGCTGGGATTAAGGAGAGACCCTGTCTCAAAAGACCAAAAAAAAAAAAAGAAAACCAGGGCTAGAGATGTAGCTCACAGATGTGGCTCAGTTGGTCAAATGATTGCCCCATGTGCAGAAAGCACTGGGCTCAATCCCCCGGTACCAACCTTAGCCAGACATGGTAGGTACACACACTGAAATCCCAGCTCTTGGCAGGTGGGGCAGGGGATTAGGAGTTCAAGGTCAGCCTTGGCTACTCAAGACCCTGTCTCAAACAAACAAGCAATAAACAATTACAAATAAAGAATAGTACTGATAATAGCAAACACAGTATTGTTCTCTATCCAGCTTGTTTTTTTTAACTAATTTCACCCCTACGACCAGACAACACTGCACCCCAGTCCAGAGTTCCAACACCACAGTGCCTGAGCCTCACACGGAACCCCTGTTCTCTCCCAAGGAATCTTTAATCCTTGGAAGCAAAGCAGCAAGTGATTAGAGGGAGGTGGCATTCTCTATCCCCTGGTCACAGTCGCCACACAAAATGAGGGCCCATCTCAGTCCTGTGCAAGACTACCAAGGCCCTGGGCCTTCCTGTGTTCCGATACGAAAAGGGAGAGCAAAGGGAAGGTCACAGTGGGGTAAATGTGAACAGAGTGTCAGACACATCTCCCACCAGCCTGACACCACAGCCCTCTGTGCCGCTGTCATGCATGGAAACCCATCTCCCCTACTACAGCTCGGGTGTCTGCAGCCGTTCAAGAGGAGCAGGCAGAGAGCCCGGGGCTTCGGATGAGCAGCGCCGTGGACCGCTCCGCCTGGGGCCTGGGCACGCAGCCACGAAGGACAGCAGGCAAGGTCTTTTCCTCCTGGCATCAAGTTACCACTGACCCAGAGCTCAGAGCACCCAGGCATGTGAGCTGGTCAGCTGACAGGGGACAGAGCCTGATCTAGAAGCTGCTGCAGGGATGGAAGGATGGGGGTCGCCGACTCCTGAGGAAGAAGGGCCTAGACAGCCAGGGACAGAGTGAGCCCAGCCAGACACTGGAGACTCCAGGAGGAAAGGACGCAGCAGGGCGGAGGCTCTGCAGCTGCCAGGCCAGAGCCTGCAGTAACAGTGGCCACAGCTATGGCCTGGCACGAGCCCCAGAAATATCCATTGTCCCCCAGTTTCACCGCCCAGGGCTGAGACTCTCTACCAGCTCCCCAGTGCCCAGATGAAAGACGCTTTCTAAGAGTCATAAAACCGTGACCACTCACAACAATGCGCCCTTATGTGCCTGTGCCCTTCACATAAACTCCCATCAACAGTGCCCCAGAAGCTGCAGGCAGAGTTTTATAGACTGGCTTTTTGGACCATCCCCAGAGCTTATTAACATCCACTCCCCCGACCCTGTATGAAGCCGGGCTGGATCCCTCCCATTCACATCCACTGCGTGCCAGGCCCCAGTCAGGTCTGCCAAGATGGTAGCTTGTCTTGCTTCATGAATAAGGAAAACTGAGGCCCAGAGACATTGTAGCCTAACCTGAGGTCACACAGCGGGAGCCCTGGGGATGAAATCCATCCACGCTCCTATGCCAGGCCCTGTGTTCTCCATACCAGACCTTCCCTTTTGTAAGAGCTCAGTAGATCCGCAGCATTCCAAATCCCTTCTGTGTGATGAAAACTGAAGCCAGAGAGGGCTGGAAAACCCTCTGAATCACACAGCAAGTATGTCTGATGTGCTAGGTCCACCTGACTCTACTTCTCATACTGCCCAAAATATTTTAAGTGGGGTTCATCACCTATTCAGCACCCCAGCCCTGGATCACAGACCAAAGGAACCCCAAGTGTGTGGCTCATCTTTACTTTTGTTTGTCTGACCTGATTTTTTCATATTATACTTATTTGAATGTATATGAGTGCATATGATGTATAGTGCATCCCATGCATGTCCGAGTGCTCTATGGAGACCAGAGAGAGTAGTTGGATTCCTTGGAATTGGAGTGTTGGGCCTGTTGTTCGTCTTCCCGTGCGATGCTAGGAAACTGAGCTGGGTCCTCTGGACGGCAGTCAGTGCTCTCAAACGCTGAGGCTGGGTTCTCTGGACGAGCAGTCAGTTCTCTCAAACGCTGAGCCAGGTCCTCTGGACGAGCAACCAGTGCTCTCCAAACTCTGAGCCGGATCTTTCCAGAATCCTTGTTTATTTATTATTTTGCAGGGTGGGATAGTTGAACCCGATGTCTTTTGCATGCCAAGAAAAGCACTCTGTCAGGCTGGAGAGATGGCCTTGGTTAAGAGACCAAAACTGCCTTTACAAGCCACTGGGTTCAATCCCAGCACCCACATGGCAGCTGAGAGCTCTTACTGGGCTATAAAGCCTTTCACCTTCTAGCTACCCACCAACCCCCATTACCAATATTCCTACCTTGCAGAGAGAAAAGCAGGCGGGAGAGGGAGAAGTAAGAAGGTCTCCCCACCCATGGCCATGGGACCAGTCAGGGCAGGTGCCATCGTTGGGCCCACTTCTGTCTGGTTACAGATCCTGACAAAAGTTAGGACATGTGCCCCCAAGACATGACATATTCATCACACAATCTCCAAATGCCAGGCAGGCCTCAGCTCTCTTCTAGAAACTGGGAGTCTAGCAGTAAGTACCTAAGACTGCCATGTTCTAGGCCCCTCAGTCCAAGGGAGCCACTTGGGCCATCCCCCCTTTATCCCTTTCTGACTCCATCCAGAGCTGCATCTGAAGAAGCAGGTATGGAGACAAAATACTAATCCAAGTACTTGGGAAGCTGATGATGGATGGATAGAAGATGAATGGATGGCAGATGATGGGATAATGAATGAATGATGAATAGGATGGATGATGGGTGAATAGATGGATGGATAGATGGAATAGATGGAGGATGGCAGATGATGTGGATGATGAATGAATGAATGAATGGAATGGGAGAAGGGATGGATGGATGATGGAAGGATGATGGATGGGATGAATGATGAATGAATGAATGGTGAGATGGGTGGGTGGATAGACATGTGAATAGATGGATGGATGGAAGATGGATGGGTGGGGCAGATGAGAATGCAATGTAATGGATGATGGCTGGATGTTGGGTAGATGGATGGATGGAAGATGAATGATGGATAATGAATGAATGAATGACTGTGGTGAGATGATGATGGTGGATGGATGGATGGAGGATGATGGAGATGGATGGATGATAGTGATGGGTGAGTGGACAATGAGAAGAGATGAATAGATTAATGATGGATGGATAAGGGATGGGTAGATAGTGAATAGAGATGGATGGATGGCAGGAGGATGGATGGATGGATGAGAATGTCATGGCTGCTAGCTGATGGGGTGGGTGGAAAATGAAATAGCATGAATTATTAATGATGTGATTGATAGATGGTAAAGGATGGTAGATGTGAATAGAAGATGGAGGAGGATGGTAGATGGAAGATAGATGGATGGATGGCAGATGAATGATGGATGAATGAATGGAATGAATGAAGATAGATGATGCTGGGTGAATAGTTGGATGATGATGGAACAGATGAATGAATGATGAATGAATGAATGAATGACATGGCTGGATGTGGGAGATTGATGGATTGAGTGATGATGGTGATGATGATGGATGTATGAGTGGATGATTGATGGATGGATGATGAAGATGGATGATAGATGATGGGTAAGTGGAAAATGAATAGATGAAATTTAATGATGGATGGATACGGGCTGGGTGAGATAGTGAATATCGAAGATGGATGGAGGATGGGATGGATGGATGCGGATACTGGATGGATGATGAATGTATGGATGATAGATTATGGGTGGATGGAAAATGAATAGATGAATAGACTAATGATGAATGGATGGATGGACTGGTGGGTGGATGTGGATGAGTATGTGGATGATGGTGGATTATGATGATGGATGAATGATGGCGGTGGATAAAAAATATGTGGATGGTTCAATGGATGAAAGGATAAATAAAAGAATGACATGTAATTGAAACACCAAGCTGGGCTGGAGAGATGGCTCCCTAGGCTGGTTTTTTTAAGAGGCACAGACTGCGCTCTTGCAGAGGATCCCGGGTTCGATCCCCAGCACCCACATGGGAGCATGAGACCCATCTTGACTCCAGTTCCAGGGGAATCCGACACCCTCTTCTGACCTCTGTGGCATTGCATGACAAGGGTGCACAAACCTACATGAAAACAGTACATTCATACACATAAAAAAAAAAAAAAGAAAAGAAAAGAAAACCAAGCCAAGAAGGCAGTGGGGCCACACCCCAGCCCTGCATTAGAGGGGAGGAGCTGGACGAGTTTCGTTAACTGTTCCAGAGAAAACAGAAAGGAGTGTGTTGACATTTTAGGGAAAAGGAAATAAAGAGTGTGATGTGGGTGAGACACCTTGAGAGGTCTCAGTGACAGCAGCATTGGCGTTCAGTCCACCCCTTCCAGACACTCCGGTGCAAGGACTCCATCAACCCTCCTTCACGCTCTGCATGGGGCTGGGAGAGGGCAGACAGCAATAAACTATACCAGTGCCCTCCTTGCCCTGTGGTGCAGGCAGGGCCTGGGAACAGACCTGGAGATTTGGTTAGAGGCACACACCCCCTCTCCCCTGCACTGTCCCCTGGGAGTTCTCAGACCTGTGGTCCCCCTGGCAGCCAGAGCTTTCTGGGTTGATTCTTTTTATGTCAGAGAGCAGTGACCTTGAGTCCTCCCACCTCATGAATTCTGACCTGGGGCTCAAGCAGGCCAGATTCTGAGGCAAGATAGTGTGAAGAGGAGTGACCCCATCCTACTTGAGCGGTTTCCTGTGGGGGAGGCAAGACTCAGACAAAACAGTCTCAGGAGACCACACACATGACCTAGTTTCCTAGTTGCTGGAACAACTTTTAGAAAGAAAGAGGGGCTGGGAACGTGGCTCAGTTGGGAGAGAGTTCACCTAGCTGCATGAAGCCCTTGGGTTGATCTTCAACACTGCCATAACCATGTAGGGTGCACAGGCCTTTATTCCCAATCGAGAAGCAGAGACCAAGAGGTTAAGAAGTTCCCAAGGTCGGGGGCTGGCAGAGATGTCCTAGCTGTTATGAGTAGCCAGACCTGCTCTTGCATGGACCCGGGTTTGATCCCCAGCACCACATGGCGGCTGAAAAACCGTCTTTAACTCCAGTTCAGGGAATCCGACGCCCCTCATTCCTGACCTCCAATGCACACATTGCACGACATGGGTGCACAACACCTACATGCAGACAGTCCACCATACACATATGAAACTAAATAAAATAAACAAGAAAAAGAAGTTTCAAGGTCACAGCTCTACATGAGTTAGCCAGTGTTCGGGCCACATGCGAATCCTGTTCCAAAAAAAAAAAGAAAGGGTGGAGGGGGCTGGAGGATGGCCTAGCAGTTAAGAGCACAACTCGCTCTTCGCCGGACCCCGGTTCGTCCCCAGCTACCACAATGCAGCTGAGAACCGTCTGTAACTCCAAATCCAGGAGAAGAGACTCCAGTCCAGGGGAATCCGATGCCTCTTCTGACCTCCACAGCATTGCACGACATGCGTACACAAACCTACAGCAGACAGTACACTTCACACACATATGAACTAAATCAAATAAAAAAAAAAAAAGAAGTTCAAGGTCAGTCTCAGCTAAACAATGAGTTCAAGGCCACCCTAAACTATACAGCAAAACCCTGTCTCAAAAAAAAAAAAAAAAAAAAAAGCGGGGGCTGGAGAGATGGCCTCTAGCAGTTACGAGCACAACCGCTTCCTCGCATGAGCCCCGGGTTCCATCCCAAGGGCCCGCATGGCAGCTGAGCCCCGTCTGTTAACTCCAATTCAGGAGAGAAACTCCAGTTCCAGGGAATCCGACCCCTCTTCTGACCTCCGCGGATTTGCACGACACAGTGTGCACAAACTCNTTGCATGCAGACAGTACATTCATACACATACAAAAATAAATAAATAAAAAATTAAAAAAAAAAAAAGAAAAGAAAGGGGATCTGGAGAGATGGCTCAGCAGGAAAGAGCACTGGCTGCTTTCAGTAAAGGACCTCAGTTTGGTTCCCAGCACCCACATAACAGATAACAACCATCCTTTAGGATTCAATGCCTTCTCCTGTTCTCTGCAGGCTTTGCACACACACACACACACACACACACACACACACACACATGCGTGCACGCAGGCAAAACATTCATACACATAAAATAAAAGTAAATAAATAAATGAAAAGAAAAGAAAGGGAAGAGAGAGAGAGAGAGAGAGTGAAGCTATGTCTTCCCTCCCCGCTCAAAGACATCATTTGGTATAAAGAGTATGTGCATTGTGGTTCAAGGCAGCACCAGGAGGTGTCTGTTTGTGACAACAAGGTGTTGGAGATGCCCTGACACCTGACAGCCTGCCCTTCTTCCACACAGCACTTCTTAAGCACCAGGCTTAGACGGAAGCCAGAGAGAACAGGCCCCTCACCAGCTTTGGAGGTTCAGGGTCGCTGCCTCCTTTGTGGCTGTGCAAACTGAGGCAACTGACTCACTTGAGCTCATACCTTGGGAAAGCACAGGGCTGGGATCTGAACCCCAGCCTGACCCCTATACCCATTCTTTTCCCATTCACAGAAAGGACCCATGGGGCCTCTTCCTCGACAGATGGGCACGTGGCGCCAGGGTTTATTCTAAAAGGAGAAATTCTGTGTGGCAAGCATGCCAGTCTCTGTCAGCTCCTGCCCACCAGACACCACAAATTCCCCTACTTCCTGGGTTTTGTGGCCATGGTGGGTGGAGACAGAGGGAGGGCTGGCAGAAAGCCACAGGTCCCTGGAGGCTCCGCATTGGAGCAGATCAGACATTCGGAGCTGGAAAGGCTCTCAGGAATAATCTAGACCAATCCTGCCTTCCTGAGGGGAAACTGAGTTGGGGGAGTGCATGAATTTTCTCAAGGTCACAAGACGAAAAACAGAGCTCCGGGGAACACAGGCAGTCTCCTGGCTCCAGGCCTGGGTTCCACCCCCACTGTAGCTCATAAAAACAAATCCCTGGAACCTCTTTTATCAGATAGAAGGAATGCTTATCTGATTTAATTTCAACTTGCGGGAGGGGGATACGGAAAGATGCGGAGGGTGGAAAGACAGCCCGTGGGTCTCCTCTGAGGCCTGGCTCCCTCCCTCTGCTGGGGGTATCATCCCATGGCAGGAAGCAGATCCCCACAGAGCAGGATCCAGAACCAGAGAACACCCTCTCCCCAGCTCCTGGTCCCCCAGGGAACAAGGACCACCTGTTTCTGAGAGGAAGAAGGTAGGGCAGGGCCTCCCTCAGTCTGCTGAAGGGAATCCTGGAGGGGCCCAAGCAGAGCGAGGACTCAAGCAAGGCAGGGATGCAGCCCCTGCACCTGTGCAGGCCCACCTGCTAAGCTCCTGGGACCTGCTCCCCGAGGTCTGCCTTCCAGACCTTGTTTATTTATTGGGGAGGGGACAACCTCATCCTGCGGTGTACATGTGGAGGTCTGAGGACAACATGTGAGAGTCACGTCTCTCCACAGTGTGAGTGCTGGAGATGGAACCCAGGTCCTCAGGCTTGCTGGCAAGTGGCCTTACCCGCTGCACCGTCTCACAGACAGTCTAAACCTGCTTTTTGCTCAGCACCTGAGAATCCTGGGAGACCTCTGCTCCCCAGGAGCAGGCCTGAGATGTGTGTGGAGGTTTGGGCTTTGTCAAGTTGTGCTGTCGTTGTCAGGGAACTTTGAGGAGGGGATGTACCCAGGCTGGCCTCAAACTCATGCCAACCCTCCTGCCTCAGCCTCCTCGGTGCGGGGATTACAGGTCTGAACAACCACATCCAGTACTTTGCAGCATTCCCAGGCAGAACCAGAGCCCTCAGGGACAAAAGGATAGCTCCCCTCCCACAAGTCAAGGTCTGGGCCTGGTCTCATGGTTAGAGGCGGAAACAAGATCAGAAGCCGAGATCCTTGAACCCCAGCCCAGCCCAGCCCAGAGGCCGAAATGGAAAGAAACAAAACCTCTAGTCAACACCAGGACCCTGGGGTGGCCTAGGCTGGGCCATAGTGGTGATGTGATCTTGGATGAGTAGCCTGGATGATGCAGTCACATAGCTCACTGACCAGCTATGTGACTCTGGGCAAGAGACAGCCCTTCTCCAAGCCTCAACTTGCCCCTCTGTAAAACAGGGGTATCATGAGAGCTATGTCTGTCCCCTGCTTGGCATATGGTGGTGGGAAGCAGTTCTGTGGCTACAGTGGAAGTATTCAATGTCCCTTATCCTCACTGCACTGTCACTAGGAGGGGTGGCCGTGGGCTTAGTGGGGTCTGCCCACCATTGTCCTCCAAGCTGACAGTGGGGACTTCTCTTTTCCAACTAACAGAGACATAAATGAGGCCAGGCCAGTTACCCTCTGAAAAGCCAGAAGGAGAGCACTCAGAGGGAACCAGCTCTTAGGGGACAGAAGACAGGTGGTGGCTGGAAACCCTACTCATAGCACTATTGCCAGCCACTCCACAGTCCTCCAGACCAAAAACTGGCGAGGAGGAGCCAGTTGGAGGGGATGAGGCTCTGACTGCGGACCCTGTCTTAGTTGTGTCACCTCAGGAAGGACACCTGCCCTTTACCTATAACTATGAGCTGGCTTTCTAAATGGCAAAGTACTGAGTGAGCCTCTGCCTTTGTTGATTACCAAGTGTCCCTTCATAAACAGACAAGATAAGGGGCTGGAGAGATAGCCTAGCGGTTAAGAGCACCGACTGCTCTTGCAGAGGACCTGGGTTCGATCCCCAGCACCCACATGGCGGCTGAGAACCGTCTGTAACTTCAATTCCAGGAGAACTCCAGTTCCAGGGGAATCAACGCCCTCTTCTGACCTCCGCGGCATTGCACGACACGGGTGCACAAACCTACATGCAGACAGTACATTCATACACATAAAAAATAAATAAAATTTAAAAAAACTCGTTAAAAAAAAAAGTGACTTCATAAACAGACAAGATAAGGTAAGGAGGTGGCCCACCACAGGGTCCTCCAATGGCAATAACAGAAAGCAGGAAGTAGACTCTGGACCCAGGCCCCTCTTGCTCTCGGCCACGCCTACCCTTCCTCTTCAAAACCCAGCTCCCCTTTTTTTGAGCTGTGAGCTCTTTAGTCAATTACCTCACCTCTCTGGGCCTATAAAAAAAGGATAATCTACTTGGTGGGGGGTGTGAGGATTAAATGAGTCAATCCATGTGCCGTACTGTGTTAGCCAAGTGCTTGGCAGGAAGCGAGGGACCTCAGCAGGTATTATGTTATTATTGGCCACATATTGGTCAAACAAAGGAAAAGGCTCCTTCTGAGAGATGGAGTTGTCCATCACTAGAGCTTTTCTAGCTGAAGTGAAACAACCACCTGTCAGGGACTCATGGCAAGACTGCCTGGTGACCTTTCCAACAGGGAGCCTGCAAAATCCCTGCCAAAGAAACCAGGAAGGCCGATTGCCTCATCCAGGCACAAAATCACAGGGATGGGATGGGATGGGATGGGATGGGATGGGATGGGATGGGATGGGATGAGACTACCAGGTGGGAACACAAGAGGAAACTGACAGGCAGACGGGGAGAGAGACAAGAAAGACAGAGGCACTGGGCAGAGTGAGCCTGCTAGTGTCCAGCCACTCCACCCCCCACTAGGTAACCGTGACTTTATCCACGGGCTCAGAGCCTCAGTTTCCAGCTATGACAAGATGAGGCTGAATGGTTGTTCTGAATCCACAGTAAGCTGTACCCCTCAATCTCGGTGCCCCTAAGAAGGGAGTTGGGGACACTCCCACCAGGCCCCTGCCTTGTGGCTTCCTCCTCACTCCTCTTCCCACAACGTTGCTCCAAGCTGCCCGCTAGCCATGAGACAGGCTCACCGCCACAGAGCTGACAACACGGTCCTCTCCAAGATGCCCAGGGATGGCCAAGCCTCCTGGAAGGAAGCTAAGCCTCCTGGAAGGAAGCTGAGCCTTCCGGAAGGAAGCTGAGCACCCGGAGCCCAAGGATATCAACACAACAGAGACCCCCCATCCAGGACTTCCAAATGATCCTCCTCAGACATCACAAGGGATAGAGATAGTTTAATAGAGGGAAAACAAACCTGATCCTGTGCAGTTCAATCGTGATCCTCGGGGGCAAGGGGTGCAAGTGACAGGGACAGGCCCCGTACAGCAGAAGCAGCTGGTGGAGTGGGAAGGAGCCTGGAGTCTGATACTCTGAGTCCTGGGCCAGGGTAGGTTTACAGACAGCACAGGTGTGTGAGTCACTCACCAGCCAGACCTGCTGGGCCAGCAGGCAGGGCAGGAAGGGGGGCAGAGGGCGGGAAGCCAGTGGACTGGAGGGAGCCCTGGCCACCACCACAAGGAAGAGCTAGACTCAGTCAAGCCCAGCCCAGCTAGGCCACTCCTTGGTCCAGGCCAGAAGACCCAGGAAGTTAGCCAGAGTTCAAGGGAAGAGTGGACACAAACGTGGGGCTCTAAAGGGGTGCTGAGGGCGGACTTGGCTCTGCCTGCTACCAACTAACCAGGATGTGCTTAAGACAAGGTATGGGGAGGGGTAGAGGGCTACATGGTCCAGACCTTTAACTAGGGAAGGTAGACCCGGGTGTGGTGGTACATGCCTTTAATCCCAGCACTTGGGAGGCAGAGGCAGGTGGATGTGTGTGAGTTCAAGGCCAGCCTGGTCTACAGAGTGAGTTCCAGGACAGCCTGGTCTACAGAGACCAAACAAGAAAGAAAAAAAAAAAAAACTAAGGAAGGTGGAAAGGAACAAGCATCAAGCATACATTGGTTGCAAAAATCCCTTCCAGGGCAGCTGTGTGACCTCAGACAAGTGATTGTGTCTCTCTGAGCCTTGCTTGTCTGTTTGTTAAATTGCTGCACTAATTATAATAGTAATAATAATAATCTCTGACTGGTGAGGCTATTGGACTAAATGCAACTAAATTTGACCATGTAAGGAACAGGCTGCTGGCTCCTAGGAAGCAGCCACTGATGGTGGCTCAGATCACAACACACTTTGGACAGGCTTGTCGTTGTTTTACCTGTCAGTGGTCATCATAGATTTGACCAACACTGAGTTGATTTAAAACACAGGCATCTGGTCATCAGAAAAAAAAGTCATTCAACCATAAACCCCCTGATAGGCTAGGATGAGGTCACAGAATTAGAACCACCCTTGCCCCGAAACCTGCACAGATCACTGACAATGCATCTGTGCATTCTTGAATTTCACATGAAAGTGGCCCTGTGCATTCCACTGCAGCACCACACATTGAGGTCATAGGTCAGGGGTGAACAACTACACCCCCAGGGCTGCATCTGGCCTACCCTTGCTTTCATAAAGCAAATGTCTTTAGCCGGATGTACAGTGCATTCCTGTAGTCCCATCACTCCGGACAAAGAGGCAGGAGGATCTCTAACAGAGGCCAGCCTGGGCTACGTATGGAGAACCTGTCCCTAAAAACCAAAACCAAAGAAATGTGCATTTGCTCATTTATTCTCCCCAGTTGCTTTGGAGATGCAGTAGCTTAGCTGAGGACTGACAGAAACTAAGGCCCCACAAAGTCCCAGGGGTTACACTGCCCTTTAGGAAGAATGGTGATGATGGTGATGATGGTGATGATGATGGTGATGGTGATGATGGTGATGGCGATGGTGATGATGGTGATGGTGATGATGATGGTGATGGTGATGGCGATAATGATGGTGATGGTGATGATGGTGATGGTGATGGCAATGGTGAATGGTGATGATGACTCTGATGATGGTGATGATGGTGATGATGATGATGGTGATGGTGATGATGGTGATGATGATGGTGATGATGGTGATGATGATGGCGATGGTGATGATGGTGATGGTGATGATGGTGATGGTGATGATGGTGATGATGATGGTGATGATGGTGATGATGATGGTGATGGCGATGGTGATGATGGTGATGATGATGGTGATGATGATGATGGTGATGATGATGATGGTGATGGTGATGATGATGGTGATGGTGATGGTGATGATGGTGATGGTGATGGTGATGTTG
>VZQC01014125.1:263010-314677 GCA_009823505.1 Rhizomys pruinosus | reverse complement strand
TATGAATGTACTGTCTGCATGCAAGTCTGTGCACCCGTGTCGTGCAATGCCGCGGAGGTCAGAAGAGGGTCTCGGATTCCCCTGGAACTGGAGTTCTCCTGGAATTGGAGTTTCAGACGGTTCTCTGCCGCCATGTGGGTGCTGGGGATCGAACCCGGGTCCTCTGTAAGAGCGGTCGGCGCTCTTAACTGCTAGGCCATCTCTCCAGCCCCCTGGAAACTGCGGCTTTTAAGAAAGTAACTTGCCCAAGATCCCACAAAGACTGTAATGGATGGATATTTTGAATTTAAAAATATCTGGAGAGCTGGGAAGATGGTTCAGTCAGTAGAGTGCTTGCCACCAAAGCATGAACCCAGTCCCCACACAAAGCCAGATGCAGCAGCCCACATCTATAAGTCCTTGGTGGGGAGGTGGGAATGGATCTTCGAGGCTCCCTGACTTTGTTAGTGAGCTCCAGGTTCATCGAGAGGCCCTGTCTCAAAAATTAGAGTTGAGGAATTGGAGAAGACATCCATTGTTGATCAGACCTCTGACCTCCATACCTCCACACATGTACTCATACATGCTCATGCAAGCACAAGCATGTACACACACACACACATACACATGTAAAAGTATATTTTAGAGTCAAGCATGGTCACACATACCTGTAATTCTGGCACTCCAGAGACCGGGTGGAAGAGCAAAGCAAGTTCAAGCCTGAGTTATACACCAAAATCCTGTCCCAAGAATAAAATAATGAAATAAAATAAATATACTTGAGCCAGGTGTGTTGGTATACACTTGTAATCCCAGCACTCAGCAGCTGTAGGCAGGAGGATCAGGAATTCAAGGCCATCCTGAGCTACATCATAAGTTTGATTTGAGGCCAGCCTGTGCTACAATGAGACTTTGTTTCAAAACAACAAACTGGGACCAGCACCCTAGTCATCAGATAAGGCAAGTTCTGGCCGGTCTGGGACATTCCTCAGCCCAGGACAGGAGCCCTAAGCCTGACTGACTAGATTCCCTCCTAGAGGCTGAGCCAGGATGAGTCATGTTGCCTGGATCTAACCTCTGAAATCGGAACAGGCTGAAGGCAGTGAGTAAGCTGGTGATCTCGGAGCGCCCAGCACGTGCTGGCTGGGCAGATCTCCTGTCAAGGCTCCAATGTCCTTGTCCTTGCATTGGAGCCTGGAGTGTGACTGAGACAGGAAGAGGCCACTCCCCCTGCCGGAGCCCCTAGGGAAGTCTCCCCAGTGCGGGAGAGTGGGTCCCGGCTCTCTTCAAGGAGGGCACCCCCTCCTCCAGCACCCCAGTCAGCCCTGGAGAAGGCCGGGCTGGGGGGAGGCTGTACTCTGCCTCCACCCACAGCCCCCACAGCCCCCACAGCCCCTGTGGAAGGGCTGACCTGGCTCTCCCACCCCACCATAGAAGCAAAGCTAGTGGGAGGGGCCAGACCCCATCTCAGGAAGGGTAAAGAAGCTTTTGGAATCTGTTCTCCTTCGCTAGGAGCGGGGGTCCCCTTCTGATGGTTCTCACCTAAACCCATCCCCAAGGCAAGGTAGCCCAAGAGAGACTGCATATTGGCTGGGATGGAGCCAGCTTCCCAGAAGAAAAATAACAGTAAGTCTATGCCTTCATCTCTCCTCCCCTCCTCCTTCTCCTCCCTCCTTCCCTCCCTCCTTTGCTCCCTCCCTCTCTCACTCTTCTCCTTCCTTCCCTCCCGCCCTCCCTTCCTTTTTTCCTTCCTTCCTTCGTTTCTTCCCTGACAACAGATCTCACTCTGTTACCCAGGCTAGCCTTAAAGCACTTGGCATAGAGGTGCAGACTTTTAATCTTAGTCCTTAGAGGCAGAGGGTGGTGGATCTAAATTGGAGGCCAGCCTGATCTATAAGAGAGTTCCAGGCTAGTGAAGGCTACACACAAAACAACATAAACAAACAGCCCTCCTGGCAGCAGCCAAATCTCTGGCCTCAGCACCTGAATAGCCTGGGTCTATAGGTAACAGGCACCCAGGCTCCACCCTGCACCACCAAGCCGTCTTTGGGGTGGTTGTGGGATGGGGGTACAAGTAGCAGCCAACTGGCCGAGGCTGCAGAAATGGTACCTGCCCTTCTCACTGAGTCCCCAGCACCCTCTGTCCTGTCTAATCCTGCATCCCTACACCCAGCACCCAAAGATGCTCAAGAAGTGGGATCATCAAACCCCAGGAACTTCTAACTGAATCAGGATTCTCCACCTGGTGGGAACAGGATTGTGGATGGCAGGCGGCAGGGGAGGCAGGCAGTCCCCTTACAGCACTGCTGTGGTCCAGTGTCATTCCCCAGCACTGCTGCCCCCATACCATGCGGCATCCAAGGCTCTGCCTTGTCCCCCACAGACCAGCAGTGCCCCCTTCTTGTCAGCCCCAGAGGTTTCCAGAAGTTGTAAACATCTGGTGTAGTGACTTTTAGGGTTTGGGATTTTTTTTGCTGTTGTTATTGTTTTCCTCGCTTGTAGGATTTTTGAGACAAAGACTCACATAGTCTAGAATAGCCTTAAACTCAATATGTAGGGGCCGGGCGTGGTGGCGCACACCTTTAATCCTAGCACTTGGGAGGCAGAGGCAGGTGGATCTTTGTGAGTTCAAGGCCAGCCTGGTCTACAGAGTGAGTTCCAGGACAGCTGGGGCTACACAGAGACCCTGTCTCGAAAAGACCAAAAAAACCCCAAAACTCAACATGTAGCTGAGGCTAGCCTTCAACTCCTGATCTTCCTGCCTCCACCTTCAGAGTGCTGGGTTTACAAATGTTCACCATCGTGCCCAGCCTCATCCATGAATTTTATTTTATACTTTGCATATGTGTGTGTGTGTGTGTGTGTATGTGTGTGTGTGTGTGCATGTGTGTGTGTAGATTAGAACAGGAGTCTGCTCTCTTCTTCCACCGTGGGGCTCTCGGGATCAGGATCATGTTCCTTAAACTTGGCAGCAAGCACCTCTCCTCACTGAGCCCTTTCGCTGGCCCACCCCTGCATTTTGTCTCCATTTTCCTTCATCAGGAATTCCCTGCTTAAACCAGAGTCCACAGTCTTGGTTCTCCAAGACCTCTGACTAATTCTAGACCCCAGTCCCACTTCAGTGCTGGCAGGTGCCAGACTCTGGAGACACTTCCAAGGCAGAACTCCAGCCGTAAGAAGGGACAATATTCTCTTACTGGAATGAGCACTCGGGCTGAGAACAGAAGCAGAAGGTTTATGGGCCCTGCCCTGCTGTGCAACCTAGACTGGGCAGCTGGAGAGAGCCTGCCTGCACCCCAGGTTCCTAGAGAATGACTGCCTCTAGAGACACCAGCTGAAACCATGTGGCCATCTAGGAACCGGGCAAAGTGCTTACACTGATGGTCAAAAGTTACAGAGCTAGGGGCTGGAGAGATGGCTCAGTGGTTAAGAGCGCCGACTGCTCTTGCAGAGGACCCGGGTTCGATTCCCAGCACCCACATGGCAGCTGAGAACCACCTTTAACTCAAGTTCCAGGGGACTCTGACACCCTCTTCTGACCTCCAAGGCATTGCACGACACAAATGCACAGACCTACATGCAGACAGTACACTCACACACATAAAAAATAAAAATAGCCAGGCGTGGTGGCACACGCCTTTAATCCTAGCACTTGGGAGGCAGAGGCAGGCTGATCCTTGTGAGTTCAAGGCCAGCCTGGTCTACAGAGTGAGCTCCAGGACAGCTGGTACTAAAAGGGAGACCCTGCCTCAAAAATACCAAAAAAAGGATTTAAAAAAAAAAGTTACAGAGCTAGGAAGAAGATCTGGTGCTTGAGCCTAAATCCTTGCTCTTCATGAGGAACAGGATTGAGGCTGCTGATGGTAGTTAGTGTAGGAAGCTGGGAGTCTTTTAATTGGCTCCGGCCTCCTCAGCTAGCTGCCTACAGCCTTGAAAGGGGGAGGGTCACGGCCCCGAGGCATGCTGGGTAGTTTCTGTGGTACTACACCTCTACCCCATCATACTCATCAGCTTTTGCAAACAAGGCTGAGGCCAGGCAGCCCACCAAAATGTCTTGGAGACAGACACCATGCGAAGCCATTTGCAATGAGACAAGTCACTGGACTAGGCCACACTGTCTCCCAGGACTACCCCGCCCCCTTCCTGGTCAAATGGGAGCCTAGCTGGGGAGGGAGGGGGACTGCCGCTTGTCAATTTTCTAAGCTCTCCCTCCAGCTCTGCAGCCTCAAAGCTTGTCTTTACAAGTTCCCAGCCCAGGATGGAGACTTAACAGCAAATCTTACAGCCAGGGAGGGCCAGGACAAGGTCTGTAATTACCACTGGGACGGATCAAACAAACCCGAGTTTGAGTCCAGTTTTGTTGTAAACCACTTGACCCCTTGGCCTCTGTATGCTCATCTGTAAAATAGGAATGAAGACACTCACCTATAAAGGCTATTGTGGGAAGTGCATGAACTCATTCATAGGAAACGCCCAGATGGTAGTCCCACAGACAGAGATCCTTATGTGGGGACAGTGGGCATGGCATTTCTTTTTTCATTCTGTCAAACAGAAAGACTTTGGCCTGTAAGGTGTGGTAGTGTACTTGTAATTCCACTCAGGAAACTGAGGCAGGCAAATGGTGAGTTTGAGGCCAGGCTAGGATGCAATAGAGAGACGCTGTCTTTAAAAAAAAAAAAAAGGTGGACCATAGTAGCACACACCTGTAATTTCATTGCTTAAGAAGTAAGGGCAGCCAGGCATGGTGGTGCATGGCTTTAATCCTAGCACTTGGTTTTACACTTTTTTTGGTATTTTTGAGACAGGGTCTCCCTTTTACTACCAGGTGTCCTGGAGCTCGCTCTCTAGACCAGGCTGGCCTTGAACCCACAGAGATCCACCTATCTCTGCCTCCCGAGTGCTGGGATTAAAGGCGTGTGCCACCATGCCTGGCTAATCCTAGCACTTGGGAGGCAGGTGGATCTTTGTGAGTTCAAGGCCATCCTGGTCTACAAAGAAAGTTCCAGGACAGCTGGGGTTACAGGGAGACCCTGTCTTGAAAAGACCAAGGGCAAGAGAACCAGGAGTTTAAAACTCCCCTGGGATACACAAGACCTTGTTTTAGAGAAAAAGACAGAGACGGTAGCTCCATGGTAGAGGGATACCTCACGAGGCCCTAAATTCAATTTCCAGCATCACCAAAAAAAAAAAAAGTGTAAAAGATGAAACTGTCTTCTGGGTTTTGGGAATCATAAATGTCCTGTTTAAGCTGGACTGAGTTAGAGGGCAAGGCTTCTAGAGTCTTGGTGAGACATAAGGAGTACTTGTTCCTCCTCCAAGGAGCACTGGCATTTGGGGGGGTACATGTTCTGTCCCCGTCACTTTGCCACCAAAAGTTATCTACGTTTTATTACAAGGTCATTATTGTCTATTGTCTCTGTGGTGATGTGAATGAGGTCCCCCCCCCCCGCCATAGGCGTGAGTGTCTGAACACTCAGTTGCGCTGTTTGGGGTGGTTATGAGATCACTCAGAGCGGCAGCTTTGCTGGAGGAAGCTTGTCACTGGGGGCGGGTGTTGAGAGTTCATAGCCACGTCCCATGTCCAGTTTCTCGCTGTCCTTCCTGTGTCTGCTTGAAGATGTGAGCACTTGGCTTTCTGTTCTGGCTGCCTCTGCCACCATGATGGACTCTCAACCCTCTGGAACTGTAAGCACCTTTATGTTTGGTTGAGATATACCCCAGGCTGATGTCGAACTCCCTATGTAACTGAGGATGACCTTGAAATTCTCTAAGTGGCTGAGGATGACCTTGAATTCCTGATCTTCCTGCCTTCAACCCCTGAGTGCTAAAATTCCAGGCCTCTGCCACCACATCTGGTTTATGTGGTTCAGGGATTGACTTCGGGGTCTGTCAGCTAGGCAAGCTCTGTACACTCCTAACTCCTTTATTTTTGTATCTGTTTAGCTTTTTTTCATTTTTATTTATTTTCTATGTGTATGAATGTACTGTCTGCATGTAGGTTTGTGCACCCGTGTCGTGCAATGCTGCGGAGGTCAGAAGAGGGTGTCGGATTCCCCTGGAACTGGAGTTCTCCTGGAATTGGAGTTACAGACGGTTCTCAGCCGCCATGTGGGTGCTAGGGATCGAACCCAGATCCTCTGCAAGAGCGGTCGGCGCTCTTAACCGCTAGGCCATCTCTCTAACTCCATGTTTAGTTCTTTTAAGTGTTTTTGAAACACATATGTGGCCCAGACTGGCCTCAAACTCAGGGCAGACGATCCTCCTGCCTCAGCCTCCTGGGTGCTGGGATCACAGGTGTCATCACCAGGGTTGGCTTAATGTTTGCTATTGACACAGCAACAGCTCACCGTCAATTCCAAAGACAAACATCACCAGCCAAGGACACCCACTGGAGCTATTGTTCCCTGGGGCTGACGTGGTGCATCACCTGGCGAATCAGAGGGTGGCAGCCTATACTTGAACCTGGGGGGCAGGAGCTCATGAGAGTCTCAGGAAAGTGGCCTACCAACTTCTTCCTCTCAAGACAGGAGTTAAAGGGTCACAGGAAGATTCCCATGAACTGGGGGATTGGGGTTGGGTACCAGTTCTCCCTGTCTCCGGGGAGGGGCTGCTGGTCTTGGTCACTCACTAGGTCCCCAGCCTCTTCTCTGGTTCACAGTGCCTCCCAGGGGCCATCTACAATCCAACACAGTACCACACTGCACTATCAGAGCCCAGGGCAGAGGCCCCTGTGCTGGCTCCATTTTGTGTAGATGCACACCAGCCCTTTCCCTCAGCCCCTTATGTAGCCTCTTTTGTAGCCTACGGGGGGAGCCCTGGAGTCTCCCACAATTGTATCTAGAAGCAGGGTGGAATGCCGTCAGCCATTAGTACTGGCTCCCACCATTCACCGGGGGGATGGTGGAACCCAGTGATTCCTGAGCCTGCTGCCATGGGCTTGGGGAGCACCATAAGCCTGCCTCCATGGACTCAGGGGAGCACCATGATCCTGCCTCCATGGGCTTGGGGAGCACCATGAGCCTGCCTCCATGGACTCAGGGGAGCACCATGGACTCAGGGGAGCACCATAAGCCTGCCTCCATGGGCTTGGGGAGCACCATGAGCCTGCCTCCATGGACTCAGGGGAGCACCATGGACTCAGGGGAGCACCATAAGCCTGCCTCCATGGGCTTGGGGAGCACCATGAGCCTGCCTCCATGGACTCAGGGGAGCACCATGGACTCAGGGGAGCACCATAAGCCTGCCTCCATGGGCTTGGGGAGCACCATAATTCTGCCTACATGGACTCAGGGAAGAATTGTGAACCTGCTTCTTTGGGCTTAGACAACGTCGACAGCTACCTGCTAAGAACCAGCTGGATACTCTCTAAGTCAGTCTACCCTAACACAGTCTCCAGTGGATGCCAGCCAGGCAACTGGGGACTCTAAGGTCCAGAGTAGGGCAGTGACTTTCACAATAAGACATGCCTGAGCTAGGATTAGTGGTTCAGGCCTGTCATCCCAGCTAACTTGGGAGACTGAGACAGGAAGATCAAAAGTTCAAGACCAACTGGGCTACAGAGTGAGTACAAGGTCAGTGTAGACAAAGTAATGAGACCTCTGTCACAGAATGAAAATTAAAGACAGGGAATATAGCTCAGTTTCAGGGCCCATGCCTAACATATGCAAGGTCCTGGGTTCAATCCCCAGTACTAGTTAATTAAAATAAAAATTTACAAAGTAAAAGAGGGAGGGAGGGAGGGAGGAAGGGAAAGAGAGAGAGAGAGAGAGAGAGAGAGAGAGAGAGAGAGAGAGGATCTGCCCTCAAGGATTTGTAGTCAAACTTGGGGGTCAGTCTGATTGATGCCTGTGAAGGAACTCGGGTGCTCCGTGGATAGCTGGAGTCTAGTGGATTAGTGCATGTCATCCCCTCACTGTGCGCCTGAGAAATCCAGAAGTCAAAGTTGGACCAAGGAAAGGTCCAAGTCACAACGTGCCCAATTGCAAGGCTAGCCCTGGGCTCCCCAGGGATGCCACACAGCTAAGGAAAGCAGGAAGAGCTGTCATTAGCTGGTGGTGCTGTTTGTGGGCAAGGGTCCAGCTGCAGTGGGGACACAGCTGGAGGCTCCTCCAAGTCCTCCCAGGTGGGCAGTGGAGGGTAACTGTGTCCAAAGCCAGTAGTATGCCCCATTCCGCTTCCTTATCTTTGAGCCCCCAAGGTGTCTGGCACCCCCTGCTGGTCATCAGGAGCACAGCCTCCAGCTCAAGAGCCAGAAGCTGCTAGCTCCACAGAGCCTTCTGAGCACTGAGTTTTGCCAAAGGAAGGGAAGAATGAAACAAGGCTGAGCCAGACCTCTGAGCTGCCCTGGTGGTTGACGTGCTCCAGCCCAGACTTCCCAGCCCGGGGATGCTCGGGTATTGACACTACCACCTGTCACTCTTTTTTTTTTTTGGCCTGGAACTCACTATGTAGACCAGGCTGGCCTCAAACTCACAGAGATCCACCTGCCTCTGCCTCCTGAGTGCTGGGATTAAAGGCATGCTTCACCATGCCTGGCACTCATTCTTATCCGTGCCTACAAACTCTGACTCCTCTCATAGAAAGAGTCCAAGTCTACAGCCAGGCAAGCACCAGGCTGGTTGTAACCTGCAGAAGGGACAACGTGTGTCTCTGGAGGCAGGCTTAGAGAAAACCAGGGGACCCCTATTATGTCCATTGGACACTGGTGGGGCTGAGGTGCAAGGCCTGACCACTTGCAGACATCATAGACAAGCTGTCCCCACTGCTCCTTGTGAAAATTAGCATAACAAAATCATTTGTTCTACACCATGAAGTTACAGGATGGTTTGTTACATAAATGACGGCAGAGTGTGGTGGTGCACACTTTTAATCCCAGCACTCGAGAAATAGAGACAGGCAGATCTCTGGGGCTACAGGGAGACCCTGTCTCAAAAGACAAGAGAGAGAGAAATGAAATGGAACTCATTTGGTATAGGGCTTCCCTAGCACATCCCATGTCCAGTTTCTCGCTCTCCTTCCTGTGTCTGCTTGAGGATGTGAGCACTTGGCTTTCTGTTCTGGCTGCCTCTGCCACCATGATGGACTCTCAACCCTCTGGACCTCTCAACCCTCTCAACCCTCTGTCTCAACCAAACATAAAGGTGCTTAGCACCTTTATGTTTGGTTGAGACAGAGGCTTGAATACCCCAGGCTGACGTCGAACTCCCTATGTAGCTGAGGATGACCTTGAAATTCTCTAAGTGGCTGAGGATGACCTTGAACTCCTGATCTTCCTGCCTTCAACCCGAGTGCTAAAATTACAGGCCTCTGCCACCACATCTAGTTTATGTGGTTTGGGGATTGACCTCAGGGCCTCTGTCAGCTAGGCAAGCTCTCTACACTCCTAACTCCTTTATTTTTGTATGTGTTTAGTTCTTTTACGTGTTTTTGAAACACATATGTGGCCCAGACTGGCCTCAAACTCAGGGCAGACGATCCTCCTGCCTCAGCCTCCTGAGTGCTGGGATCACAGGTGTCATCACCAGGGTTGCCTTAATGTTTGCTATTGGTAGAGGGAGGAGGATCCTTGGCTACACAGCAAGTTCAAGGCCAGCCTGGGCTACATGAGACCCTGTCTCAAAAATTAATAAGTAAGAGCTGGAGAGATGGTTCAGTGGTTAAGAGCCCTGCCTGCTCCTGCAGAGGACCCAAGTTCCCAGCACCCACATGGCAGCTAACAACCATCTCTCACTTCTGAGAGTTCCAGTGAATCTGATACCCTCTTCTGACCTCTGCAGGCATTGCACAACATGTGCACAACATATGCAGGCAATACACTCATATACATAAAAATAAAATATCTTTAAAGTAATATTTATAAATAAATAATTGTTTATAATTGAATATTTGTTATAATAAATAAAATATCTTCTTTTTTCTGACACGGTCTCCCTGTAGCTCCACCTGGCCTGGAACTCACTATGTAGACCAGGCTAGCCTTGAACTCACAGAGATCCGCCCGCCTCTGCCTCCCAAGAACCGCCTGCCTCAGCCTCCTGAGTGCGAGTTCCAGGCCAGCTGGGGATACAGGGAAACCCTGTCTCAAAAACACCAAAAAAAAAAAAAATATTAGATAAATGGCAATAGGGTCAGATGTGTAGGTACATGTCTTTAATACCAATAGAGGTGGGTGCGGGTGCTCTATATAGAGAGTTGCAGGCCAACCACGGCTGCATAATGAGAAACTGTCTGAAAAAATAAATAAATAATTAATTTTATTTATTGAAATTAAATTTTATTTTAATTAAACAAGATAAAATGTTAGCACAGAACCAGCCACCTGCCTGGTGCTACTTACTGTTTTATTTTATTTTATTTTTTTTAATTTATTTATTTTTATTTTTATATGTATGAATGTATTGTCTGCATGCAGGTCTGCGCACCCGTGTCGTGCAATGCCGCGGAGGTCAGAAGAGGGTCTCGGATTCCCCTGGAACTGGAGTTCTCCTGGAACCGGAGTCGCAGACGGTTCTCAGCCGCCATGTGGGTGCTGGGGATCGAACCCGGGTCCTCTGCAAGAGCGGTCGGCGCTCTTAACCGCTAGGCCATCCCTCCAGCCCTACTGTTTTAAATATATCAACTCACTTCAGCCCTGCGAGGTAGTAGAATCATTCCCACTTTGCAGATGTAGAAACTGAGGCTCAGAGATGTGAAATCACCAGTCCACAGTCACCTGGCCACTAAGGGATAGAGACACTGCCCTCCCCACACCCAGGCTCCCCACCAGGCTTTAAGCTAGGCATGCCACACAGCTGCTTTATTAAAGCCCCACAACTGCTTTATTAAATACTCACGAGAGGTAAAGTTATTCCCCATTTATAGAAGAAAAAATGGAGGGTCAGATGAAACAGCACAAAGCCCAAGTCCCCGGGCTCTTCAGGACCAGAAGTGACCTGATTTCTAAGAACAAGGGAGACCTCACCTGTGTCCCATTCCCCTAGACGTGGGTCCCATCTGGGCAGACGTGGAACTCCAGTGCCTCCTGCTGGTAGCAGTGAAAATAACACCAAGACGACTCCATTTGCTTCTAGGCCAGAGAGCAGCCTTTTGCTGTGCATCACCTCTGTACTTCCTGGGCCACCTAGGACGCTGAAAGGAAGGCATTGAATGAGCCCTGCTCTTATCAGGGGAAATCAACCATCTCTGTTAAGGTCCTGGGGACATGCCTGGCCCATTCTGCACTGTACAGAAAGACTTCCTGAGGGGAGTGACCTGCTGAGAGATGGGTGACCTGTTCTTTGGGCCCCAAATAATTTAGGTTTATTTGACCAGGGCAATTGGCAAAGGCCACCCTCCCATGATGCTTAGAAAAGCTGAAGGCCTGAGGCTGGAGAGATAGGTCATCTGTTAAGAGCACTGGCTGCTTGTGCAGAGGACCTGGGTTCAGTTCCTGGCACCCACATAGCAGCTAACAACCATCTGTAACTCCAGTTCCAGGAGATCCAACACCCTCTTCTGACCTCCGTGGGCATTGCACAATACCGATGCACTTACACACATGCAAGCAATACACTCATACACATAAAATAAAAATATTTAAAAAAGAAAAGTGTGATTTTGCTTCCTTTGTTCTGTTACTTCACCAACCAGATGTGGTGGCTCACATCTGTGATCCCAGCACTCAGGAGGCAGAGGCAAGTGGATCTCTGTGTTCAAGGCCAGCCTGGTCTACACAGTGAGTTCCAGGCCAGCTGGAGCTACTGTCTCAAAAAAAGACCAAAAAAAAAAACTTCATGCAACTATTACCATGTTGGAACATGGAAATTTGGGATAACTTTAGTCAGCCTGAGACAAGGCCACTCATTTTTGGTTCCAGAATACTCATCCTTTTTTTTTTTTTTTTTGGGTCTTTTGTTGACGAACAGGGTCTCGCTGTAATCCAGCTGTAAACCTGGAACTCACTCTGTAGACCAGGCTTGGCCTTGACCTCAACAGAGATCTGCCTGCCTCTGCTCCCAAATGCTAGGATTAAAGGCATAGTGCCACGCAACCCCGAATTCGCAGCTTCTTTCTCCTTTTGAGATAAGAGCTGTGTTTTTTGTCAACACCCATAGTCTGCTGGATATCTTTAGTTGTCAACTGACCTACTGGTCGTAGAGGGCTCTTTTCTTTTTTTTTTTTGGTCTTTTCGAGACACGGGTCCTCCCGCTAACCCCCAGCTGTCTCTGGAACAAATCACTCGGTAGACCACGGCTGGCCGTAAACTCACAAAGATCTGCCCGCCTCTGCCTCCCGAGAGCTAGATTAAAGGAGTGTGACGACCAACCCACGACCCGCAGCGGATAGAGGGCCCTTCGTCACTGAGTAATGGTCTCCCTGTATTGGCCTGAGTTATGCTATGGTGGCATTTTCCTTGATTGTTGAGCGATGTGGGACATCCCAGGCAAATGTGGGCAGGTGCAGGTGGTGGTGTTGTGTTTATAAGAAAGTAAGGTTTGGGCTGGAGAGATGGCCTAGTGGTTAAGAAGTGCCGACTTCTTCGTACAGAGGTGCTCTGGGTTCGATCCCCAGCACCCACTGGCGGCTGAGAAACCGTCTGTAACTCCAATTGCCAGGAGAACTCCAGTTCCAGGGGAATCCGAGACCCTCTTCTGACCTCGTCTGCTGCGCCATTTGCACGTACATAACGTGTTCATCAACCTACATGCAGACGAGTACATTCATACCATAAATAATAAATAAAATATAAAAAAAAAAAGAAAGCAGGCTTAGTAAACGAGTGTACACCTTTTAAAAATACCCAGCACTAAAGAGCCAGAGGCTAGGGCTCATATCTCCGCTGTGAGTTAACAATCTACTGATTCTGGTATATCATAGGCAGTATTCAGGCGGCCAGCTGGGCTACAGGGAGCGCCCTGTCTAGCATAAAAGAAAACAAAAAAAGAAAAAAATGTAAATAAAAAGAGAATCATATGGGCACAGGGGGGAGCAGCTATATGAGCAGAATCCTCCATAGTCCTGTGCTCCAGTTCTGCCGTGATTCCTTTCGCCTTGTCTTCCTTAATGAAGTGGAGACTGTGCTTTAAGGCACATAAACCCCTTCCCATCCGCCAGTTGGTTTTGGTCAGTATTTTCTTTATCATAGCAACAAAAGCTAACTAGGACAACTGGGGAGGTAGAATCAAGATCTCAGCTTCCGGGCGTCGGAGACTAGCATCAGGAGCAGGACACATGGTGCACTTACATACAGGCAAGCACTCGCAACTATCAAGGGAAATCAAAATAAAAGAAGAAAGAATCTTTTGAAAAATAAAAAACCAAAAAAGAAACCTACTGGGGGAAGAAAAGAAAAGAAAAGGAATGTCTACTGCAGCACCTGAGCAGAGCAGCAGCTTGGAGAGCAAAGCCTTCTCTCTGACACTCCGGGTCTTCTTGTCCTTAAAAGAATGGGACAGGAGAGATGGCTCAGTGGTTAGAGCACTGACTGCTCTTGCAAAGAGGACCCGGTTTCAATTCCCCGCACCCACATGGCAGCTAAAAGAAACCGTCCTTTAAGCCGGGCGTGGTGGTGCATGCCTTTAATCCCTAGCACTTCGGGAGGCCAGAAAAAGGGGGCCAAAAAGAAAAAAAAAAGGGGGCAGAGGCAGGCAGATCCTCTGTGAGTTCCAGGCCAGCCTGGTCTACATAGTGAGTTTCCAGGACATCTGGATCAACAGGGAGACCCTGACTCAAAAAAAGACCAAAAAATCAAATCAAAAATCAAAATCAAAATAAATAAATAAATAAATAATAAATAAATTGCTATCAAGAAGTCTTGAGACAGGTGACCAATGGAGTGTGCAAGGAAAGCCAAAATGCCAGATAATAAGCCAGGGAAGGGGGTGTGTGTGTGTGTGTGTGCGCCGACCTGTGACCTACATCCCCCAGAGGTTTACACCAAGGTACCAAAGTTACAATAAGGCGAGCACTCTACCACTGAGTAAGCACTCTAGCCTTTGCTGTTTTTTTTAAATATTTGTTTTCATTATATATATTGTATATTGTTTTGCACACAAGTAAGTGTACCGTATGAGTGTAAGGCCAGAGGGGGTATCAGATTCCCTAGAACTGGAGTACAGATGGTTGTTAGCCAACCATCGGGGTGCTGGGAACCAAAACCTTGGGTCCTCTGCAAAGCAGCCAGTGCTCCTTAACCACTGAGCCATCTCTCCAGCTCAGCCCTTTGGTTTTTTGAGATGGAAGGCTCATTGTAGCTTAGACTAGCCTAGAACCCAGGACCCTGGGGCCACACCTCCTGAGTGCATAAATGACAGGCTGCTACCATACCTCACCTGCTCTCCTCCCCTTCCCATAGTCTTCTAGGAGTTTTCTGTGAAATGGCAGAAAACGGGAAGAATGCAAATAATTTTTACAGAAAATACAAATTATGTCCCAGAAATGCAATTGGTTCACAAATCCATCTGTGGGGCTGGAGAGTTGGCCCAGAGGTTAAGAGCACTTGACTATTCTTGCAGAGGACACCAGGTTTCTGTTAGGGTCAAGAGAATCCATACCAGACACACCAAAGATGGAAAACCAAGACTTTGTTTGGGGGGGGCAGTAAACCAGCATGCTGGGGTGGGAGGGAAAAGGCTCTGACCCTGATAACTTGGCTTGCAGGCCTTTTATTCAGGGTCCAGGGGAATTTTTCTTTATTGGTTCAGACCGGAACTGTTTCCCGGACCTGTTTCCCAAGCCTCAGGACCTATCTGGTGGACTTCAGCCTGGGGGAAAGTGAATAACACTGGGCCTGTTTCTCAAAGCCCTGGATGCGTCTGGTGGACTCCAGCCTGGGGGAAAGTGGATGCTTAACCTTTGATCCAGAGTAAAGAAGTCCCTAGAATGTAACTCTTTATCTCAATACACAATAAAAATCCAGGGGCTGGAAGATATGGCCTAGCAGTTAAGAAAGCGCCAACTGCTCTTGCAGAGGACCCTGGTTAGGTCCCCAGCACCCCACATGGCGGCTGAGAACTGTTTTAATCCAGTTCCAGGGGAAATCCGATGCCCTCTTGCTAACTTCCAAGGCATTGACGACACGGGTACACAAACCTTCATGCAGACAACAGAACAAAGCATCAATACAAAATAAATAATAAATAAATAAAATTTAAAAAAAATCCCCATCTGGCTAGGCGTAGTAAGGCACGCTTTTTTAATCTTAGGCAATTTGGGAAGCAGAGACAGGCAAGATCTTCTGTGAGATTGAGGCCAACCTGGTCCTTAAATAATAATCAGGTTTCTAGCCCAACTGAGGCTACGGGGAGACTCAGTCTCAAAAAAGACAGTAAAAAATAAATAAATAGCTGGGCGTGGTGGCACACACCTTTAATCCTAGCACTGGGAGGCAGAGGCAGGCGGATCTTTGTGAGTTCAAGGCCAGCCTGGACTACAGAGTGAGTTCCAGGCCAGCTGGGGGATGTAGGGAGACCCTGTCTCAAAAATAAATAATATATAAAAACAACAAACAAAAAGATAAATAGAATATAATACTAAGGAAATCTGCCTGCATTGAGATGATAATTAAGATAGCGGTCTAAACTACTTTAAACTGGGTACAGGTTTTTCCCTGCAAAAACCTTCAAGAAAGTTGAGAGAGAACCGAGCAGCAGGCGAGAGGCTCAGAACAGCCAGCTCACTCAGATCCCCAAACCGAGCTTTCAACTGAGCACCTCTGAAATACAGACGTTTGTCAGCAGCCACGTGGGTCCTAGGAATCGAACCCAGGCATTCTACACTAGCAGCCAGGACTCTGAACCATCTCTGATAACTGGACCGTCTCTCCAGCCCTGAGAGTTCAAGTTTTAGACTCAGATTCTCTGGGAACTTTCTTTGACTTAGGTAGGACTATGGGTGTCCCTCTGACTTAGTAGGACTACGGGTGTCCCTGTGACTTAGGTAGGACTAGGGGTGTCCCTGTGACTTAGGTAGGACTAGGGGTGTCCCTGTGACTTAGGTAGGACGACAGGTGTCCCTGTGACTTAGGTAGGACTAGAGGTGTCCCTGTGACTTAGGTAGGACGACAGGTGTCCCTGTGACTTAGGTAGGACTAGAGGTGTCCCTGTGACTTAGGTAGGACTAGAGGTGTCCCTGTGACTTAGGTAGGAATAGGGGTGTCCCTGTGACTTAGGTAGGAATAGAGGTGTCCCTGTGACTTAGGTAGGACTAGAGGTGTCCCTGTGACTTAGGTAGGACTACGGGTGTCCCTGTGACTTAGGTAGGACGACAGGTGTCCCTGTGACTTAGGTAGGAATAGAGGTGTCCCTGTGACTTAGGTAGGACGACAGGTGTCCCTGTGACTTAGGTAGGAATAGGGGTGTCCCTGTGACTTAGGTAGGACTAGGGGTGTCCCTGTGACTTAGGTAGGACTAGGGGTGTCCCTGTGACTTAGGTAGGACTAGGGGTGTCCCTGTGACTTAGGTAGGACGACAGGTGTCCCTGTGACTTAGGTAGGACTAGGGGTGTCCCTGTGACTTAGGTAGGACGACAGGTGTCCCTGTGACTTAGGTAGGACTAGGGGTGTCCCTGTGACTTAGGTAGGACGACAGGTGTCCCTGTGACTTAGGTAGGACTAGAGGTGTCCCTGTGACTTAGGTAGGACGACAGGTGTCCCTGTGACTTAGGTAGGACTAGAGGTGTCCCTGTGACTTAGGTAGGACGACAGGTGTCCCTGTGACTTAGGTAGGAATAGGGGTGTCCCTGTGACTTAGGTAGGACTAGGGGTGTCCCTGTGACTTAGGTAGGACTAGAGGTGTCCCTGTGACTTAGGTAGGACGACAGGTGTCCCTGTGACTTAGGTAGGAATAGAGGTGTCCCTGTGACTTAGGTAGGACGACAGGTGTCCCTGTGACTTAGGTAGGAATAGGGGTGTCCCTCTGACTTAGGTAGGACCACAGTGTCCCTCTGACTTAGGTAGGACCACGGTGTCCCTCTGACCTTAGGTAGGACCACGGTGTCCCTCTACCTTAGGTAGGACTAGGGGTGTCCCTGTGACTTAGGTAGGACTAGGGGTGTCCCTGTGACTTAGGTAGGACTACGGTGTCCCTCTGACTTAGGTAGGACTAGAGGTGTCCCTGTGACTTAGGTAGGACTAGAGGTGTCCCTGTGACTTAGGTAGGACGACAGGTGTCCCTGTGACTTAGGTAGGACTAGAGGTGTCCCTGTGACTTAGGTAGGACGACAGGTGTCCCTGTGACTTAGGTAGGAATAGGGGTGTCCCTCTGACTTAGGTAGGACCACAGTGTCCCTCTGACTTAGGTAGGACCACGGTGTCCCTCTGACCTTAGGTAGGACCACGGTGTCCCTCTACCTTAGGTAGGACTAGGGGTGTCCCTCTGACTTAGGTAGGACTACGGTGTCCCTCTGACTTAGGTAGGACTATGGTGTCCCTCTGACTTAGGTAGGACTACGGTGTCCCTCTGACTTAGGCAGGACTATGGTGTCCCTCTGACTTAGGCAGGACTACGGGTGTCCCTCTGACTTAGGTAGGACCACGGTGTCCCTCTGAGCGATTGCTGACTAAGAGCGATCACGGCTCCAGCAGCAGCATCATAAAAATCTATCTTTTTTTTTCTTTTTCTGGTATTTGCCCAAAGCAGCTTCTACCCTACTCGAGTGTGGTCTCCAGGTCATGGATTCTCCTCACCTGACTCCACCATTGTGGTATAAATTGGGGGATTGGACTGGGCATGATGGTGCACACCTTTAATCCCAGGACTCAGGACGCACAGGCAATTAGATCTCTGTGAGTTCAAGGCCAGCCAAGTCTACATAGTGAGTTCCAAGATAGCTGGGGCTACAGAGAAAGACCCTGTCTCAGAAAGAGAGAAAGAGAGAGAGAGAGAGAGAGAGAGAGAGAGAGAGAGAGAGAGAGAATATGCACATCTAAGCATTGCTCAAGGTACTTCCTGGCCCAGCCCCCACCCCCACCCCCCACTGCCCACCACAGATCCTTCTTTGTCTGGGCTTCAGTCTCACTCTTTTTAAACAACTTTTTTTAAAACTTTTTTATTATTTATGTATGTTAGAAATGTACTGTCTGCATGCAGTCTGTTGCACCCATGTCCGTGCAATGCCTCGGAGGTCAAAGAGGGTGGTGATTCCCCTGAAACTGGAAGTTCCTCCCTGGAACTGGAGTTTCTGAATGTTCTCGGCTGCCATGTGGGTGCTGGGGATCCAACCCGGGTCCTCTATAAGAGCGGTTGGCGCTCTTAACCGCTAGGCCATCTCTCCAGCCCCTTCAGTCTCACTCTTAAGGTTACCAGACGAGTTGTTAAATCCATGAATTTCTTTTTGGGAGACAAGTTCCCCCTCAGGCTGGGACCTTTACCTCCTCCCAGGATGAGATGGGGGCGGGGCAAATTTCCATTTCTTTGGTGTCCATTGTTCCAATAGTCTGAAAGTCACATTCAGGGACGCAAGCGTTTCTTTAGGACTTTTTCAAGCCAGGCAAGGTAGACCACACCTCTGGTCCCAGCTGAAGTAGAGGTAGGGGAATCTCTGGGAGTTCAAGGCCAGCCTGGTGTACATAGTGAGTTCCAGGACAGCTGGGGCTACAGGGAGACCCTGTCTCAAAAAGGCCAAACAAATAAGAAAATTAAGGACATTTTCATTTATCCCAGGCCTAATACAAGGCCAGAGATTGACACCATTACATGTCTTAATCATGTTGTCTCTCTCTCTCTCTCTCTCTCTCTCTCTCTCTCTCTCTCTCTCTCTGTAGGACATGGGCAGATGGATGTCTTCATTGATGGTTCTCCATATCACAGGGTCATTCACCTGAACCCAGATCTCGAACATTCAACTAGTCCAACTCAACAGAAGGCACTGAGGGGCTTCCTCTGTCACTCCGTCAAGAGCTGGGGTTACAGGTGAGCTGCCATCCCAGCCTACCATTTATATGGCATTTTTTTTTTGCTTTGCTTTGCTTTTTATTTTTTGTGTATGTGTGTATTGTCTGCATGTGTGTAAGAACACCCATGTCACGCTATGCCCACAGAGGACAAAAGAGGGTGTTGAATTCAATTCCCCTGGAACTAGAGTTACAGACAGTTGTTAGCCACCAGGCAGGTGCTGAGAATTGAACCCAGTCCTCTGGGTTGCGGTCAGTGCTCTTAACCACTGAACCATCTCTCCAGCCTCTATGTAGGTTCTTGAGATATAAATTCAGGTCCTCCTCATGCCTACACAGCAAGCACCTTGCCCCTGAGCTGTCTCCCCATGGAATTACAGGTGGTTGTGAGCCGCCTGACATGGGTGCTGGGAACTGAACCCAGGTCCTCTGAAGAGCAGTCAGTGCTCTTAACCACTGAACCATCCTCTCCACTTTACTGTTTTGTTTTTTTTTTTTTGGTCTTTTCGGAGACAGGGTCTCCTGTAGCGCCCAGCTGTCCTGGAACTCACTCCTGTAGAGTAGTGTAGCCTTGAACTCACAAAAGATCCGCTTGGCCCTCCTGGCTCCCAAAGTGCTAGGATTAAAGGCATGTTGCCACCAATGCCCTGCACTCCGCAACTTTACTTTTTGAGGGATTTCCTCTCACTGAATCTGGAGTTCACCAATTCAGCAAGACTAGTTGGCACAACTATCTTTGTATATGGGAACTGAGGATCTAAACTCAGTCCTCATGCTTAAATGGCAGGCACTTTACCCTAAGCCAGCTTTCAGACCCCTCATTTCTTTATATACTTGCTACAATTTATTTTATGTGCATAGTGTTTTGCCTGCATGTAAAGTGCACATGTATGCAATGCCCCCCCAGTGGCCAAGAAGAGGGCGTCAGATCCCCCAGAAACTGGGGTTACAGACAATCTGCAATGTAATGCCCCAGGGTCAAGTAGGGACAGCAGGCTTTCCTGGAATTGTAGTTATGAACAGTTGTTGGCTGCCTCGGGATGCTGGGACCTGAACCCTAGGTCCTCTGAAGAGCAGCCCAGTGCTCTTAATCNAGCTACTGTCTCAAAAAAAGACCAAAAAAAAAAACTTCATGCAACTGTTACCATGTTGGAACATGGAAATTTGGGATAACTTTAGTCAGCCTGAGACAAGGCCACTCATTTTTGGTTCCAGAATACTCATCCTTTTTTTTTTTTTTTTGGGTCTTTTTGAGACAGGGTCTCTCTGTAACTCCAGCTGTCCTGGAACTCACTCTGTAGACCAGGCTGGCCTTGAACTCACAGAGATCTGCCTGCCTCTGCCTCCCAAATGCTAGGATTAAAGGCAAGTGCCACCACCCCCAGCTTCTTATCCCTTTTGAGATAAAAGCTGTGTTTTTTGTCAACACCCATAGTCTGCTGGATATCTTTAGTTGTCAACTGACTACCTGGGTAGAGGGACTCTTTTCTTTTTTTTTTTGGTCTTTTCGAGACAGGGTCTCCCTCTAACCCCAGCTGTCCTGGAACTCACTCTGTAGACCAGGCTGGCCTTAAACTCACAAAGATCTGCCTGCCTCTGCCTCCCGAGTGCTAGGATTAAAGGTGTGCGCCACCACGCCCAGCGGTAGAGGGCCTCTTCACTGAGTAATGGTCTCCATTGTATTGGCCTGTAGTTATGGCTATGGTGCATTTTCTTGATTGTTGAGCGATGTGGGACATCCCAGGCAAATGTGGGCAGGTGCAGGTGGTGGTGTGTTATATAAGAAAGTAGGTTTGGGCTGGAGAGATGGCCTAGTGGTTAAGAGTGCCGACTCTTCTTACAGAGGACCTGGGTTCGATCCCCAGCACCCACATGGCGGCTGAGAACCGTCTGTAACTCCAATTCCAGGAGAACTCCAGTTCCAGGGGAATCCGAGACCCTCTTCTGACCTCCGCGGCATTGCACGACACGGGTGCAGCAACCTACATGCAGACAGTACATTCATACACATAAATAAATAAATAAAATATTAAAAAAAAAGAAAGCAGGCTTGAGTAGAACGAGGTGTACACCTTTAATCCCAGCACTCAAGAGGCAGAGGCAGGCAGATCCCTGTGAGTTCAAGACTAGCCTGGTATACATAGCAAGTTCCAGGCCAGCTGGGGCTACAGGGAGACCCTGTCTCTAAAAGACCAAAAAAAGAAAAAAAGGAAAGAAAGCAGGCTAAGCATGGGCCAGGGGAGCAAGCTAGTGAGCAGAATCCTCCATAGTCTGTGCTCCAGGTTCCTGCCGTGAGTTCCTGCCTTGGCTTCCCTTAATGATGGACTGTGCTTTAAGGCAAATAAACCCTTCCCTCCCAGGTTGGTTTTGGTCAGTATTTTTATCATAGCATTAAAAGCTAACTAGGACAACTGGGGAGGTAGAATCAAGATCAGCTTCGAGACTAGCATCAGGCAGACACATGGTGCACTTACATACAGGCAAGCACTCGCACATGCAAGGGAAATCAAAATGAAAGAAATCTTTGAAAATAAAAACAAAAAGAAACCTACTGGGGGAAGAAAAGAAAGAAAAAGGAATGTCTCACTGACAGCACCTGAGCAGAGCAGCAGCTTGGAGAGCAAAGCCTTCTCTCTGACACTCCGGGTCTTCTTGTCCTTAAAAGAATGGGACAGGAGAGATGGCTCAGTGGTTAGAGCACTGACTGCTCTTGCAGAGGACCCGGTTCAATTCCCAGCACCCACATGGCAGCTAAGAACCGTCTTTAAGCCGGGCGTGGTGGTGCATGCCTTTAATCCTAGCACTCGGGAGGCAGAGGCAGAGGCAGAGGCAGGCAGATCTCTGTGAGTTCCAGGCCAGCCTGGTCTACATAGTGAGTTCCAGGACATCTGGATCAACAGGGAGACCCTGACTCAAAAAGACCAAAAATCAAATCAAAAATCAAAATCAAAATAAATAAATAAATAAATAAATAAATAAATAAATTGCTATCAAGAAGTCTTGAGACAGGTGACCAATGGAGTGTGCAAGGAAAGCCAAAATGCCAGATAATAAGCCAGGGAAAGGGGTGTGTGTGTGTGTGTGTGTGCGCCAGACACTGTGACCTACATCCCCAGAGATTTACACCCAAGGTACCAAGTACAATAGGCGAGCACTCTACCACTGAGTAAGCACTCTAGCCTTTGCTGTTTTTTTTTAAATATTTGTTTTCATTATATATATGTATATTGTTTGCACACAAGTAAGTGTACCGTATGAGTGTAAGGCCAGAGGGGGTATCAGATTCCCTAGAACTGGAGTTACAGATGGTTGTTAGCCACCATCGGGGTGCTGGGAACCAAACCTGGGTCCTCTGCAAAAGCAGCCAGTGCTCTTAACCACTGAGCCATCTCTCCAGACTCAGCCCTTGGTTTTTTGAGATGGAGGCTCCATATGTAGCTTAGACTAGCCTAGAACCCAGGACCCTGGGGCCACACCTCCTGAGTGCATAAATGACAGGCTGCTACCATACCTCACCTGCTCTCCTCCCCTTCCCTAGTCTTCTAGGAAGCTTTCTGTGAATGGCAGAAAACGGAGAGAAATGCAAATAATCTTTACAGAAAATACAAATTATGTCCCAGAAATGCAATTGGTTCACAAATCCATCTGTGGGGCTGGAGAGTTGGCCCAGAGGTTAAGAGCACTGACTATTCTTGCAGAGGACACAGGTTCTGTTAGGGTCAGAGAATCCACACCAGACACACCAAAGGATGGAAAACCAAGACTTTGTTTGGGGGGGGGGCAGTAAACCAGCATGCTGGGGTGGGAGGGAAAAGGCTCTGACCCTGATAACTTGGCTTGCAGGCCTTTTATTCAGGGTCCAGGGGAAATTTTTCTTTATTGGTTCAGACCGGACCTGTTTCCGGGACCTGTTTTCCAAGCCTTGGACGAATCAGGTAGACTTCAGCCTGGGGGAACGTGAATAT
Source organism: Rhizomys pruinosus (assembly GCA_009823505.1). Taxonomy (NCBI): domain Eukaryota; kingdom Metazoa; phylum Chordata; class Mammalia; order Rodentia; family Spalacidae; genus Rhizomys; species Rhizomys pruinosus. Next base: position 291,865 of record VZQC01014125.1, on the reverse strand, counting down.
CACCGGACCTGTTTCTCAAAGCCCTGGATGCGTCTGGTGGACTCCAGCCTGGGGGAAAGTGAATGCTTAACCTTTGTCCAGAGTAGAAGTCTAGAATTAACTCTTATATCCTCAATACACATAAAAACCAGGCTGGAGATATGGCTCAGCGGTTAAGAGCGCCAACTGCTCTTGCAGAGGACCCTGGTTAGGTCCCCAGCATCCACATGGCGGCTGAGAACTGTCTTTAACTCCAGTTCCAGGGGAATCCGATGCCCTCTTCTAACTTCCAAGGCATTGCACGACACGGGTACACAAACCTACAAACAGACAGTACATTCATACAAATAAATAAATAAATAAATAAAATTTAAAAATCCATCTGGCTAGGCGTAGTAAGGCACGCTTTTTTAATCTTAGCATTTGAGAGGCAGAGACAGGCAGATCTCTGTGAGATTGAGGCCAACCTGGTCTATAATATCAGGTTCTAGCCCAACTAGGACTACGGGGAGACTCAGTCTCAAAAAGACAGTAAAAAATAAATAAATAGCTGGGCGTGGTGGCACACACCTTTAATCCTAGCACTCGGGAGGCAGAGGCAGGCGGATCTTTGTGAGTTCAAGGCCAGCCTGGTCTACAGAGTGAGTTCCAGGCCAGCTGGGGCTGTAGGGAGACCCTGTCTTGAAAAGACAACAACAACAAAAAAGATAAATAAATAAATCTNGCCCTGCACTCCACTTTACTTTTTGAGGGATTTCCTCTCACTGAATCTGGAGTTCACCAATTCAGCAAGACTAGTTGGCACAACTATCTTTGTATATGGGAACTGAGGATCTAAACTCAGTCCTCATGCTTAAATGGCAGGCACTTTACCCTAAGCCAGCTTTCAGACCCCTCATTTCTTTATATACTTGCTACATTTATTTTATGTGCATGAGTGTTTTGCCTGCATGTAAAAGTGCACATGTATGCAATGCCCCCCCAGTGGCCAGAAGAGGGCGTCAGATCCCCCAGAACTGGAGTTAAGACAATCTGCATGTAATGCCACCAGGGGTCAGTAGAGGACAGCAGAGCTCCTGCAACTGCAGTTATGAACAGTTGTTGGCTGCCTCGGGATGCTGGGAACTGAACCCTAGGTCCTCTGGAAGAGCAGCCAGTGCTCTTAACCACTGAGCCATTTCTCGAATCCCTTCTTGCTAAATTTTTAAAAGATTTAAAAAAAAAAACCCAATTATGTTTGTGTGTCTGCGTGTGGGTATGTGAACACGAACCAGTGCAGGTACCCTCAGAGGCCAGAGTGTCAGACCTTGCTGGAGCTGGAACTACAGGCAGCTGTGAGTCTCTCACCTCCTGCTGGGAACTGAACCTGAGCTTTCTGCAAGAGCTGTACTTGCTCTTAATTACCATTCCTTCTCTCTAGCACTTTATTTATTTGCTTGAGTCAGGGTCTCACTGTGTAGCCCAGGCTGGTCTTGAACTTGAATTCCTCCTGCCTCCACCTCCCAAGAGCTGGGATCATAGGCACTTGCAAGCTCACCTATCCTTCTCTTCCCCTTTGCAGAGTGAGATTCTTCATTAATGAAGACATCAGTGACATGTTTATCCCCGTCCACTGTCCCTGAAGGAACCTGGTAATTCCTCCAGACTCAGCGCTACCCCAGGACAATGAAGTCTCTGAGACCCTAGCAGATAGGAAACACGTGGCCATGAAGTCTGTTAGACTGCTAAGATCAAAGTGAGACATCTGGTTCTGACCACCTTCTCTGGAGGGGCCCCCAGCCAGAGCACGGATCATGCACAAAACAGCTGAAAGCAATTTTTCCAGCAATTCCATGGTTCTCCACCGGGAAGGAGGGTGCGATTTTGCCCTCGGGAACATCTGTCAATGTCAGGAGATATTTTTGGTTTTCAGGGGCTGGAAGAAAGGAGAGCTCTTGGCATCTGGCAGTAGAGGCCAGGGACGGCCCTAGGAGCCCTGCAATTCCTGATGTCACGTGCCAACTCCACCTCAGCTGAATGAAAGAAAATAGTTTATTCTGAGTCAAATAGGAGTGACCATGGCCCAGGCACTCAGGTTCGAGTTCATTACCCTGGTGACATAGTCCACCTTAGAAAAGGTGACAATAACTTGGAGAGTCACAGGACAGAGGAAATCATCACAAATCTCTGTCATTACAGAACACAGGGCTGGGGGTGTGGCTCTATTGGTAGGATGCTCACCTAACATGCATGAAGCATGGAGTTCAAGTCCCAAGACTACATAAACCAGGTGCAGGCATGCCTGGGATCCCAGCACCCAGGAGTGCCCAGGCGGCAGGAAGATAAGGAGTTCAGGTCATCCCTGCTTGTATGAGTTCTAAGCCAGCCTGGGGTACTTGAAATCCTGTCTCAAAAAGAAAAACAATCTGCCTGGCATGGTGGCGAACACCTTTAATCCCAGCACTTGGGAGGGAGATAGAGGCAGGCAGGTGGATCTCTGCAAGTTCAAGACCAACCTGGTCTACATAGCCAGTTCCAGGCCAGCTGGAGAGTAGATAGATAGATAGATAGATAGATAGATAGATAGATAGATAGATAGATAGATGATAGATAGATAGATAGATGATAGATAGATATTAAAAATAAAAACATCTAAGTATGGTAGCGCATGCCTTTAATCCCAGCACTCAGGAGGCACAGGCAGATCTCTGTGAGAATGAGGCCAGCCTGGTCTACATAGCAAGTTCCAGGCCAGCTGGGGCTACAGAGAGACCCTGTCAAAAACAAAACAAAACAAAAAACCACACTCAACCCAAAATGTAACAGCAGGGACCTTTGGGTAGGAGACACAGGAAATGCTGGATAAACCCAGGGCTGAGACTGGAGAGATGGTTCAGTGGTTAAGAGCACTGGTTAGGGGCTGGAGAGATAGCATAGTGGTTAAGAGCGCCGACTGACGCGGGTTCAATCCCCAGCACCCACATGGCAGCTGAGAACCATCTGGAACTCCAATTCCAGGAGAACTCCAGTTCCAGGGGAATCTGACAACCTGTTCTGACCTCCGCAGCATTGCACGACACGGGTGCACAGACCTGCATGCAGACAGTACATTCATATACATAAAGGAAAAAAAAAATTTTTTTAAAGAGCACTGGCTGTTCTTGTAGAGGACCCGGGTTCAGTTCCCAGCACCCACATGGCAGCTAACAAGAGTCCCTCAGTTCCACATTATCTGGTGCCCTCTTCTGGCCTCCAGAGGTATTGCATCTACGTGGTGCATTTATATACAGGCAGGCAAAACACCATTCAACTGCTCTGCCTGGTCCCCATCCTTAGTCCAGGAAATCTGAAACAGGAGTTCACTTAGCCCAGGATGGTCTTGAACTAACTATATAGCCAAAAACAAGCTTCCAATCCTCCTGCATCCTGCATGCTGGGCAAGCATGTGCCACTTCTCAGCTTGAGAGTTGACAGAAGTGGCACCCTGTGTGTCAGGACTTTCTTCTAAGAGTCAAGAGGACCCCAGGTCACATAAGAGGTGGGTAGAAAATGGCTGTTACAAGAGACTGAAGTCTTGTAACAGATGAGAAAATTGGGCTCTCGACCCACACCCATGCATCTCTCTGAAAGCAGATATTCGCTCAGCCACTGTCAAGTGGTCTGCAGGCTCTTGAAGACATAAGCACCTTCTTGAGAGAATTTTGATTCAGTTCAAACAGTGCACAGGACAAGCCCTCCAAAAAAAAGTGAAACAGCTATGAGTTATTCATATTGGTTTGTTGCATTTTTTAGAATTTATTTATTTGCGGTGGGGTGTGGGTGGCACGGAGGAGTATGGAGGTCAGAGGTCAATTTGCAGGATCTGGTTCTCTCTTTCCATCGTGGGGGTCCCAGGAATTGAACTCGGTTCCCCACTTATGGCAGCAAGCACCTTTACCCACTGGGCCATCTCGCTGGCCCTTTATTAAATCTTGTCGTTGTTGTTACCAGTTTTGCCTCCAAACTGAGACCTTGTCCTTCACAGAAGAGTGGGACCAGTGAGACCAAGCAGGAACTGAGCAACTGAGACCAGAGATGCTCAAATCAATTTCTCCTCCAGGGTGGGGGAGGTTAGCTACTGAGCAAGGGGGCTGGGGGGGGCGCGGGGATGGGTTAACAAGGAGAGGGACTTTCTTTTTCTTTTTGGTCTTTTTGAGACAGGCTTTCCCTTTAGCCCCAGCTAGCCTGGAACTCACTATGTAGACCAGGCTGGCCTGAACTCACAGAGATCTGCTTGCCTCTGCCTCCTGAGTGCTGGGATTAAAGGCGTGCACCACCACGCCCAGCTCTTTTCTTTCTTTTTTTCTTTTTAAATTTTTTAAATTTATTTTATTTATTTATTTATTTATTTATTNTCATCAGTTGAGGGGCACTTGGGTTGGTTCCAGCTCCTTGCTATTGTGAAGAGAGCTGCAATAAACATGGCTGTGCATGTATCTCTGTGGTAGGATGCGTCTTGTGGGTATATACCCAGGAGTGGTATGACTGGGTCAGGTGGTAGGCTCATTTTGTGTCTTTTAAGGGTTCTCCATACTGTTTTCCATAATGGTTATATGAGTTTGCATTCCCTCTCCCTACAACCTCTTAAGCGTTTGGTATCATTTGTTTTCTTTTATTTTTAATTTTTTTATTTTATTTATTTTTATATGTGTATGAATGTACTGTCTGCATGTAGGTTTGTGCACCCAAGTCATGCAATGCCACAGAGGTCAGAAGAGGGTGTCAGATTCCCCTGGAACTGGAATTAAAGATGGTTTTCAGCTGCCATGTTGGTGCTGGGGATCGAACCCAGGTCCTCTGCAAGAGCAGTTGGTGCTCTTAACCACTAGGCCATCTCTCCAGCCCTAATTTGTTTTCTTGATCCTAGTCAGCCTTATCAGAGTGAAAAGATATCTTAAGTGGTTTAATTTGCATTTCCTTTGTTATTAGTGATGTTGAACAGTTGTTTTTAATCATAATGCCATAGTATTTTGTCTTTCCTTTTTTTAAAATTTTTTATTTATTTTGTATGTGTATGAATGTACTGTCTGCATGCTGGTCTGTGCACCCGCGTCATGCAATGCCACAGAGGTCAGAAGAGGGTGTTGGACTCTCCTGGAACTGGAGTCAAAGACGGCTCTCAGCCACCATGTGGGTGCTGGGAATTGAACCCGGGTCCTCTGCAAGAGCAGTCGGCACTCTCAACCGCTAGGCCATCTCCCCAGCCCCGATGTTGAACAGTTTTAAAGAGGTTTCTCAGCCATCTCTATTTCCTCAATTGTGAAGTCTCTGTTCAGTTCTTTACTCCATCTTTTGAGTGAGTCATTTGTTTTCTTTCTTCTTTGTTTTTGAGTAGTTTATATATTCTGGAAGTTAATGCTCTGTCAGATGTATCAGTGGTGAAGGTTTCCTCTCACTCTCTGGGTGTTCTATTCACTTCCCTGATTGTTTCTTTCAATGTACAGAAGCTTTTGAGTTTAATGAGGTCCCACTTGTCAATTGTTGACCTTATTTCCTGTGCAGCTGCTGTCTGATTTAGGAAGTCTTTTCCTACACCTATATCTTGTAGGTTGCTACCAACGTTTTCTTCTATAACCTTCAGAGTTTCAGATTTCACATTGAGGTCTTTGATCCATTTGGAGCTGATTTTTGTACAGGGCGAGAGGTAGGGGTTTAATTTTATTCTTCTACAAGTAGTGATACAGTTTTTCCAACACCATTTGCTGAAGATGCTGTCTTTCCTCCATTGAGTCTACTTGGCTCCTTTGTCAAATATGAGGTGGCTAAAATTGTATGTGCTCAAGTTTGGATCTTCAGTTTTGTTCCATTGGTCTACAGGTCTATTTTTGTGCGAGAACCCGGTTGTTTTTATAACTACAGCTCTGTAGTATAGTTTGAAGCCTGGTATAGATATCCCCCTGTATTGCTCTTTTCACTCAGTGTCACTTTGGCTTTTCAGGGTCTTTTGTTTTTCCAAATGAAATTAAGGATTTTTTTTTTCTAAGCCTGCGAAGAAACTCTTCAGATTTTAATTGGGATTGCATTGAATCTGTATATTAATTTGGGTAGAATGGACATTTTTACTATATTAATTTTTCCCATCCATGAGCATGGGAGATCTTTCCATTTTCTGATGTCTTCTTCAATCTCCTTCTTCAGGGGTTTAAAATTTTTGTTGTAGAGATCTTTGGTGTCTTTGGTTAGGTTTGTTCCTGGGTTTTTATTGTTTTTGAGGCTACTGTGAGTGGAAAGATCTCCTTGTAATTGTTCTTCAGTTGCTTGTTGGTGTAAAGGCTACTGATTTTTCTAGGTTAATTTTGTATTTGTATCCCACCACTTTACTGAAACTCTTTTTTTTTTTTTTTTGTCTTTTTTTTTTGGTCTTTTCCAGACAGGGTCTCCCTGTAGCCCCAGCTGTCCTGGAACTCACTCTGTGGACCAGGCTGGCCTTGAACTCACAAAGATCCACCTGCCTCTGCCTCCCAAGGGCTAGGATTAAAGGCGTGTGCCACCACACCTGGCTACTGAAACTCTTAATCATTTCTAGAAGTTTTCTGATGGAGTTTTTAGCATCCCTTAAGTAGACTATCATATCGTCTGCAAAGAGGGATAGTTCAATTTCTTCTTTTCCTTTTTTTTTCACATAAATTTATTTTTATTTTTTTTAACAAATCTAGACCCGTGTTCCCGCCCATTCCCCCACCCCGCCAGAGCTCATGCATTCTGCCGAACTTGCTTTTTATCTCTCTCTCAGTCTTTCTCAATATTTTCCATGAGGAAGTTGGCTGTTTTGAGCAGAAGTTCACTGTTTCAGTCAGTTCTTTGATGCAGTCCTTTCTGTTGTTGTTTTATTTTTGTTGTGTTAGTTTCCAATATGCAAATTCACACTCCACTGCTTTGGACAAAGCTCAGGGGGCCCTACACAAGATAATACTTACAACGGATAACTAACCTAGGATCCACAGATGAGGGATACCATTCATCGTCTGTTTGTTTTTCTGGGACGTGTTACGTTCACTCAATGATGTCCTCTAGCTCCAGCCATTTGTCCTGCAAAGCTCGTGATGTCGCCTTCTTTACTGCTGCATAAATCCGCTATGTGAAGTTACCACATTTGCGTATCCAGTCAGTTGAGGGGCATTTAGGTTGGTTCCAGTCCTTGCTATTGTGAGAGGAGCTGCAATAATACATGGCGTGCATATCTCAGCTGTGGGGGTGAGTCTTGAGGGAACATTGGCCAGGGAGTGGTATGGCTGGTCCAGGTGGCAAGTGGTCATTCCAAGTCTTGCACAAGGGTTTCTCACACTGGCTTTCTCATAGATGCTGTAATGAGTTTTTAACATCCCACCAGCAGATGATGAGTGTGTTCCCCTTTCCCCACAACTCTCTCCCAGCACTTGGTATTCATTTGTTTTTCTTGATCCTTAGCCAGTCCTTATTGGAGTAAGATGGATAGACTTAAAGTGGTTTTGATTTGGCATTTCCTTAATGGATTAGTGATGTTGAACACTTCTTAAGTGTTTCTCTCAGACATCTCTAATTCCTCCACTTGTGAAGTCCTCTTTCAGATTCCTAAATAATCTCCTCTAAAAAAAAAAAAGAGGGGCATTTGTTTCTTTTTTTCTTTTTAATCTTTTGGTAGTTTTTGAGTATTTGATCTGGGAAATCAATGCTTTGTCAAGATGTATCGCAGTGAAGGTTCCTCCCACTCTGTGGGATTTCTCTTCACTTCCTTGATTGTTTTCTTTTGAGGTGTGCAGGAATGCGTGGTGGTTTTGTGAGGTGGCAGTGAGGTCCCCATTTGGTCTAATTGTCGACCTAATTTCTTGTGCGTGCTGTCTGATTTAGGCAAGTCTTTTCCTACGCCTATGTTCTTTGTAGCCGCTGGCCCGAACTTTTTCTTCTATCACCTTCAGAGTTTTGGGGTTTCACATTGAGGTCTTTAATCCAGTCGGAGTTTGGACGTTTGTACAGGGCGAAGGTAGGGGTTTATTATTCTTCTACAAGTGGTGATCCAGTTTTGCCCAACACCACGGTTGAAGATGTCGGTCTTTTCTCCACGTGTGGCGTCTTGGCCCCCTTGTCAAATATAAGATGGCTGAAATTGTTTATGCTCAGATTGTGATCTTCGAGTTTTTCCATTGTCCAAACAGGGTCTGTTTTTGCGTCCAGTAACCAGTGCTGTTTTTTATGACTATAGCCCCTGTAGTATAGTTTGAGCTGGTATAGAGATCCCCCTGTGTAGCTCTTTGCACGTCAGGGTTGTTTTGGCTGTTCGGGGCCTTTTTGTTTTTTACCAATATGAATTTAAGAATTTTTTTTTTGTTTAGCACAGCCTGTGAAGAAGGACTCATGTTAGGATATAACGGGGATAGTTCTAACTTTCCTCTTTTCCAATCAGTACTCCTCTAAATTCCCTTCTCTTGCCTTATTTTGCCCAGCAAGTGTTTCAAGCAGATATTGAAGAGAGTGGTGAACAGGGGGCAGCCTTGCCAAATTCTACTTTAAGGAAGAGATGCTTCTAACTTTCTCCATTTAGGATGCATTTGGCTGGGTTTCTGGTATTATAGCTTTGATTACATTGAGAAATATCCCTCCAGTCCGCAGTTCCCCTCTGCGACTTAAGCATGAAGGATGCGGAGTTTTTTGTTGAAGTTTTTCCTATCGAATTGACATGAGTCATGTTTTTTGTCTTTCAGTCCATTTATGTGTTTTATGATATTTACTGATTTGTATGTTGAAACCATCCTACATTCCGGGTATGAATCCAACTTGGTATGAGGATGATCATTATGATGTGGGTCTGTATGCGGTTTGTTTTGCAAGTGTTTGTGTGAGGGATTTTAATGGAATAGGTTCTATAGTTCTCTTTTTGTGGTGTTATCTAATCTTCGCCTGGTTTTTGGTATTAGAGTGTGAGATGATGGTTTCATAGAAGGAACTTGGAGGAATTTTTCTCTGCGTGTATTCTTCTGAACATTTTTAGTTAACAAGAGTTGTAAGTCCTCTTTAAATGTTTTATAGAATTCTACGGTGAAACCATGCTGGGCCTGGTGTTTTTAGTGGAGGTTTTCTTATTACATCCTCAACTTTATCTCAAATTTAAGCTGTCAAGCTCTTTTTGGTTAACTTTGGCTTGGTTGCCAAGAATTTCCAAAAATTCAGTCTATTTTCTCTTAGGTTTTCAAATGTAGTTAGTGTATGTTTTGAATGGTATCCCTTTATGATTGATAATCTTTCATTGTCTGTTTTTGTGATATTTCCCCCTTTCACAGAATTCTTGATTGTGGAGTTTGTTCCTTTCTTTTTTAATGTAAGTCTTTTTTTTTTTTATCTTTTTATTTTTTTTTTAATTTTTTAAAATTTATTTATTATTTTATTTAGTAGTTTAAATGCTGTATGAGTGTACTTTGGCATGTAGTGTTTGTGCACCCGATGTCAATGAAATGCCGTGTCATGAAAAGAGGTCAGAAGAGGGCATCGGATTTCCCTGGGAACTGCATCAACGACTGTTCTTAGCAGCCATGAGGGTACTTGGAATGAAACCCAACGGGTCCCTTTGCAAGAGCAGTCCGGTGCTTTTCTTAACTGCTGAGCCATCTCTTCCTCAGCCCCCTGTCTTTTTTTTTGTTTTTTTAATACTTTTGATTCATTGATTTTTTTTATGTTTTCTTTTGTTTCTATTTTCGTTGATTTTGCTCCTGATTTTTTTGTTCTTCTCTCGTCCTGTTGAGTTTTAGGGTTCTGTTGTTGTCATCTCAAGTGTTTTTTTTAGTTTAGTGTTTAATCAATTTATTTGTGCTCTTTCTGGTTTTTTGTTTGTTTTGTTTGTTTTTTTTGTTTGTTTTGTTTTGGTCTTTTCAGAGACAGGGGGTCTCCCCTGTACGCCCCAGCTGTGCCTGGAAACTCTGCTCTGTAGACCAGGCCTGGCCTTTGAACTGTAACAAGATCACCTGCCTCTGCCTTCCAAGTGCTAGTGAATTAAAGGCGTGCACCACCACGAGCCCAGCTTGATTTGTTTTGAATGTAGGCAACCCACGGGCTATAACTGTCCCTCTTAGGACTGCTTTTTTTTTAATTAATTTAATAATTTGTTTTTTTATGTGTATGTACTGTTCTCATGTAGGGTCTGTGTGCACCCTTGTCGTGCAATGCGAGGTAGGTCAGAAGAGGGCAATCAGGTTCCCTGGGACTGGATCAGATGTTCTTAGCCGCCATCAGTGGGGTGCCTGGGATTGAACCCGGGTCCTCTGCAAGAGCAGTTGGCTGCCTCTAACTGCTAGGCCATCTCTCTCCCAGCCCCAAGGACTGTTAAAGTAAACCAGTAGGTTTTGTTATGTTGTATTGTCCATTTCATTTAGTTCCAGGAATTTTTTTGCTTTAGTTCTTTCTATTTCTTTTTTGGGGGTGGGGGGTATTTTTTGAGCTTGATACCAGCTGCCTGGCTCACCTTAGTTCCACTGGCCTGAGCTCACTCTTAAACCAGACACTGCCTTGAACTCATAGAGATCCGCCTGCCTTCGCCTCATAGTGCCTGGGATTGAAAGGTGTGCACATCACCATTGCCTGGCCCTTCTTTATTCTTTTTCTCTTCTCCTTGACATCATTCATTATTCAGGAGTGTGTTGTTTAGTCCTCCATGTGGGTTTTCTTGTAGATAGTAGGGTCTTATTGTGTGATATTGAGCTTTATTGCTTGTGGTCTGATAGAATGATTGAAATTATTTCAAATCTTTTTGATAATTTGTTGCTTTTTGTTTCTGTGTCCCAGTATGTGGTCAATTTTGGAGATGTTCTGGTGGGGGTTGCTGAGTAGAAGTGTATTCTCTGGGTGTTTGGGTAGAATAATTTAGTAGATTCTCTGTGAGGTCGCAGTTTAATGGTACATATTTTTTCATTCAGATGTCTCTCTGTTCAGTTTTTTGTTCCAGTTGACTGTCCAAAGGCTCAGGTGGGTATTGAGTGTGCTGAGTTATCTGTACCTTGAGGTCCTGGCAGAAATTGTGCTTTATAAAGCTTAAGTGTTTTACCCAGATTTTGGGCATAAGATAGTCCATGATTGTGAATCTTCCTGGTTTAATTGTCCTTTGATATTAGGATGTATGGCCCTCTTGGTCTCTTCTTATGACTTTTACTTTGAAGTCTATTTTTGTCTGATATTAAAATAGCATCTGCTTTCTTTTTGGCTACCTTTGCAGTGGAAATATTTTTTCCACGCTTGTCACTTTAAGTTGGTGCCTAATCCCTTTGAGGTAAGGACTGGTTTTTCCTTGTAGATAGCTTATAGATGGGGTTTCTTGTTTCCTAATCTATTCTGCCAGTCTAATGCTTTTGATTGGGGAGTTTAGTCCATTAATATTTAAGTTTATAATTTGAGAGATGTGTGTTGCTTCCTTCACCTTATTATCCATTCTGCATTTTTGTCTAGGTTTGTACTTTAAAGTTATGCTTTTTATTAATTTTCCTTTTTAGTACCTGGGGATAGTTTGCTCCTCTCCTCTGTCTCTTTGAATTGCTTCAAATAGTCTCTGAAGAGGTTGGTTTCACGAACTGTAGTCTATTCATCTTGTTTATGTCATGAAAGGACCTTTCTTTCTCCTTCAACTATAATCGACATTTTTGTTGGGAATAGTAAACCTGGGTTGGCAGGTCATAGTCTTTTAGTATTGGGAATACTTTGGGCCGTTTTCTTCTTGGCTTTCATAGGTTGCACGGAAAAGTCAGTTGTTAATTTCTGATGGGTTTTCCGTTATATGTAACTTGGTTTTTCTCTTGTGGCTTCCAGAATTTTTTTCTTTGTTTTGGGCATGTACATTTTAAACTATGTATGGCATGGGGTGTTTTTTTTCTGATCTTTGGTCTATTTTGAGTTCTATAGGTGGCCTTGTACGTTGTATTGGTTTTGTCCTTATTCTTCATTTTGGGGAAGCTATTACAACCTATTATTCTGTTGAAGATCTGATGAATACCAATCTCTTGGAGATTCTTCTCCTTCTCTATCCCTATGATGTGGAAGTTTTGGGTGTTTTTTTTTTTTGTTTGTTTTTTTTTGGTTTTTTTTGGTCTTTTTTGCTTTAGACAGGTCTCCCCCTGTAGCTCTGGTGTCCTGAACGTCACTCTGTAGACCAGGTCTGGCCCTTGAGAACTCACAGGGGATCCCCGCCTCTGCCTCCCAAGTGCAGGATGTAAAGGCATGTAGCACCACCCCAGCCAGAGGTTGGTCTTTTCATAGTGTCCCAACATTTCCTGGTTGTTCCCACTCTAGTGTGATTTTTAAATTTTTCCCTAATCTTCACTTCGCATTTTTAGTTGTACCGTGTTATCTCACAGGCCTGATATTTTTTTTTTTGTCTGGCTTCCTCATTCTGCTTCTGAGGCTTTTGCCCATCCTTTCCTTTTGATTGGATGAGTGGTTTTTTGATTTCCTTTTTCATTTCCATCCTGTAATTTTCTTTAGTATTTCCACTTCCTTTTGGGAGTTTGTCTTCTCTACGTAGAGCTACTTGCTTTGCCTGGTGGTTTCCTTTTTCATGTTCAGCATGTGGACTTTTCAGTGTTTCCAATAATGGACCTAAATTCCAAGTGGAGTTTCTCATTTCTCCCTTAAGTCTTTGTTTTTTTTGTTTTTTTCCTCCTTTTATTCTCTGATTTGTTCTTAATTATTTGATTTATATTGAATATGTCTCAATTGCTCTTCTAATAATCTGTGTCCTGGGTTTACCTCTAGGGACAATCTGCATTGGTAGGAATCTTCTATAGGGTTGGTAGAGTTTTGGTGTGGAATTATTCTGCTGCACCTTTCCCATGTGCTTTTTTTTTTGTCTTAGTTGTGAAACAGGGTCATCCCTTTAGTTCCAGCCAGCCCTGGAGCTCACTATTGTAGACCGGCTGGCCTGAACTCCACAGATCTCTTCCCTGCCTCACCAGAGTGCTAGGGATAAAGGTACAACCACCACACATGGCCTAAGACTTTTTCTTAGCCTCCATGTGGGTGCTGGGATTCGAACCCAAGTCCTCACTGGCAAAACAGTCAGCACTCCTCTCAACCAAATTGAGCCATCTTTCCAGCCCATGTTGTTCTTTCATTGTGTTTTTTGGCATGTGTGGGGGTTTTTGTTTTCTTGTTTATGTATTCTGATCAAAATTCAAATGTTTCTTCACTGTGTTGAAGGCTGCTTTGCTGGCTTCCTTCAGAGCCTTCATTTTTTCTCTTGTTTATGGAATGTTGGCTTGTTGAGGTTTCAGCGCTTTCACTTGTTTATATAATGGAAGTCTAACTCACTCTTTCCATTCTGTTCTGAGTTCCTCTCCAAAACTGGGTAGGTAACAACTGGGTCGGTACCCTGCTGAGCACTGTGCTCACTCGGCTTCCTGCCAGCCAGTTTCCTCTAGGTTGGTTGTGGAGCTCGGTGTTGCAGAACTGGAGTTGTGTGTTTAGGGTCCGCGTTTTTCTTTTTATTGCCTTGTGCCCTGGATCACTACTGTAGTCCCACTTGAACACTCTCTCTGCAATTCTAGTTGGGGGGGTTTGCTCCCCACTTCCCCCTGTACCCTGTCCTTTGGCTGGCCTGGCCTGGCCGAAGCGCCCCCCCCCCACCCCACATTATGGCACCCCAGTCCCTGAGCCATAATTGGCCCACCTGTGTTCCAGTTGGCTGGGTACTCCGCCCCACAGCTGCACAAGCCTGGTGAATAATCCACCTAGCTGAAGAGCCCAGCCTCTACACCCTGTGCTCCAGATGGCCGGGCAGAAGCCACTGACCTCTATGTGCCTGAGTCCCTAGAGTCCTCTGCCGAGTCCGCTCTTCTTTTTCTTTTTCTTTTTTTTTTTTTTGTTTGTTTGTTTTGTTTTCTTCTCAGACAGGGTCTCCCTGTAGTCCCAACTGTCCTGGAACATCACTTTGTGGACCAAGCTGGCCTTGGACTCACAAAGATCGCCTGCCTGACCTCCTGCCTCCCAGTGCTGGGATTTAAAGGCAAGGCGCCACCATGCCCGGCTAAGAATTTTTTTTTTTTAATAATGGGAAGTCAGTGGGGTGGTTGCACACCTTTAATCCTAGTGCTTGGGAGGCAGAGGCAGGCGGATCTCTGTGAGTTCCAAGGACAGCTGGAGCTACAGGAAGGACCCTGTTTTCAAAAGACCAAATAAAATAAAATAATAAAAGAGAAAAGATAAATAAAATAAATAAAATAATGGGATAGTAGAACGCAGTAGGTAAAGCACTGTGTAGCATACAGGAAGCCCAGGAGCATGGCGATGCCAGGAATGATGGCCCATGATTGTAATTCCAGTCCTAGGAGGTAGATGTAGAAATCAAGTCTGAGGTCATCCTTGGCCCACACAGTGGAGTTCAAGGCCAGCCTGGACTCCATAAGACTCTATCTCAAAACAAAGGAACACAGTGGGAAGGTCAGGGAAATAGCCCAGCTAGCAAAGGAGCTTGGTGAGTTGGATCTCTGGGACCCACATAATGGAAGGAGAGAACTGGATGTATAAGCATGCTCACACATGTGCGCTCGCACGCACAAGTGTACACACACACACTTATATGATCAATAAATGTAATTTTGTTTTTGGTTTTTCGAGACAGGGTCTCCTGTAGCCCCAGCTGACCTGGAAACTCTCTAAGACTGGCCCTGGCCTTGAACTCACAAAGATCCACCGTGCCTCTGCCCCTTCTGAATGCTAGGATTAAGGCATGCACCACCACCCCTGGCAATAAAATTAAAATTTTAAAAAGGTACCTGAGGGGGGGTTGAGAGATGGCCTAAGCAGTTAAGACGCCGACCGCTCTTACAGAAAACGGGTTCGATCCCCAGCACCCACATGGCGGCCGAGAACCGTCTGAACTCACTACTCCATTCCAGGAGAACGCCAGTTGCCAGGGGAAGCCGACACCCTCCTTCTGACCTTCGAGGCAGGGGCAACGACACGGGTTGCACAAACTTGCATGCAGACATACATTCATACACATACAGAAATAAAAAATAAAAAATAAAAATAAATAAAATAAAATAAAAAGGTACCGGAGGGCTGAAGAGATGGCGCAGCTTGTTGAGCCTGGCTGATCTTGCAGAGGACGGGGATTCAATTCCCAGCACCTGAGGGGTGGCTAACAACCATTCCAATAGACTCCAGTTCTAGGAGATCATACACCTCTTCTGGGTCTCTGAAGCATTGCACAATAAGGGTGGGCATTTAAGATACATGTAGCAAAACACTCATACACATTTAAATAAAAATCAAATAATTTTTTAAATATTTTATTATGTTTATTTGAGTGTATGAATGTATTGCCTGCTTGTATGTAATTGCAACTGTGTCATATAAAATGCCACGGAGGTAAGAAGTGGGCATCAAATCTCCTGGTACTGGACAGCTCTCTGCCTCCACACTCACCACCTGCGACCTGAAGTCCTTCTGCAGGTTGGATCTAAGGGGCTGCCTGACACCACACAACCTCCACTCCATGGCAGCCCCAGCAGAAGAGCAGGGACTAGCACATAATACCAGCGTTTCGGATGCCTAGGGAGCAAGGCTGCTTCTGCAAGGCCAGCCTGGGGTCGAGTAAGAACTTCTATCTACCTGGTTAATGACACCCTCCCCTGGGTGTTGTGACAGTTGACAATTGCCATAAACTGCCGTGGAGCAATAGGAAATACAACAAAAGGAGGAAAATAGGTCACACTGGATTTCCTGGAATATATTCCCAGAAAAGATCAACATTCTTCCGTTTTATATTTATTTTAATTTTTGGAGACAAGCTCTCCTGGTAACCTAACACCCCACTGGGGCCGTGAACTCAGAGAGATCTGCCTGCCCCTCTGCCCCCCCCCCCAGTGCTAGGATTAAAGCCTGCGCCACCTGCCAGGCTCATTCTTCCCTTTTTTTTTTTTAACACTTCCCTTTTCCCTCTTTGTACACACCCCAAATCTGTGACCTCCCTCAGGAGTGAGAAGTTAATCTGTGAGTCTCCAAATTCCATTCTTGCCATGATGAAAACTCATTTTTATTTTCCCTCCTTTTTTTTTTCTGTCTTCTTAGTAGGTTTCCGAATTTTCCCGGAGAGTCACGGGTCTAGGGACTAAGGATGTGGCTCAGTAAGCACAAATGAGTCCCTGAGTTTCCCTAGCACCACATAAGCTTATGGTGGCAGTGCACTCCTATAAGCAGAACATTCAGGAGGATTATAAATTTCAAGGTCATGTTCAGCTTACTTAGTTCAAAGCCAACCTGGGTGTAACGTGGACACGATCATCACAATGAAAAAAGGGAAAAATGAGCACAGTGAGATGGTTTCAGCAGGTAAAGGGACTTACCTGCTGCCATCCCTGAGGACCTGAGTTTTGAATTTCCTGAAACCACATGGTAAAAAGGAGAGAAACCTGGGCCCTGGAGCGATGCTTAGCTGTTAAAGCACCAACTGCTCTTGCAGAAAGCGCAGAGTTCGATTCCAGCACCCACATGGCAGCTAAGAACCTTTTTACTGCCATTCAGGGGAATCCGATGGCCCTCTTCTGACCTCCAACAATCCACAGCCATTGCACGACATGGGTGCCAAACCGGTGGATCCTCTGCAACTGGCAATTACAGCAGTGTTGAGCCGCCCAATCCCAGGTGTGGAGAACTGAACTCGGGTCCTCAGGAAGAAACAAGCAAATGCTCTGAACCACTGGAGCCATCTCTCCTCCAGCCCTGTTATACTTGGTTTCCCTCACAAGGACCTGCTTGTAGCCAATGATGCCCCTTCACACTCTTGGCAATCTCCTGCCTCAGCCTCCCAGGTGGTAAGACCAAAGATGTGAGCCATAAGGTCCATACAGAAAGATGACCTATTCTTTGGTGGTCTGTGCCCAAGTTCTAACCAAATATTCCTGGTGCCTACCCCAGATGTCCCTGTGCTCATACAGATTCCAAGTTAAGTGTTAAACTTCTGGAGTTTTCCTTGTTAATTTTTGTTGTTTTTTTCCAGACAGGATCTTTGTATGTAGCCCTGGTTGAGCCTAAAACTTATAATGGTGACCAACTGGCTGGCTGGAACTTACTATACTGTGTAGATCTGGTTGACTTTGAACTCACAGAGGTCTTGCTTGGTTCTAACGGGGTCATATGCTGAGAGGAAGGTGGTGGTGACCAAGAAAGAAGAAAAAAGAACACAAAAGCACCAAAAATCAATTGATTGAATTGTTGGTTGCAGATGGATTGGATTTTTTTTTTTTTTTTTTTTGTCTTTTTGAGAACAGGGTCTCCCTTTAGTCCCAGTTGGCCTGGAACTCACAGAGGAAGCCTGCCTGCCTCTGCCGTCCTGAGTGCTCGACTGGACTAAAGGTGTGTAGACCACCATGCCTGGCTGATCAATTGATTTTTACAGTCTAATTTACAGGACCCATTCCAGAGAATCTAAAATGGATAATAGAGGGGCTGGAGAGATAGCCTAGCGGTTAAGAGGCACCGCCCGCTCTTTGCAGAGGACCTGGGTTCGATCCCCAGCACCCACATGGCGGCTAAGAAAACTGTCTGTAACGCCAATTCCAGGAGAACTCCAGTTCCAGGGGAATCCGACACCCTTATTCTTGCGCTCTGCTGCATGGCACAACTCGGGTGCACAGACCTACAATGCAGACAGAGCATTCTACACATAAAAAATAAATAATAATAAAATGGATTAATAAGTAAATTTTATCTTTTTTCCCGTGGAATGCCCTGTGATTCGACTATTGCAACCAGAGGGATTATGAGTTTTGGAAGCTAGCTTGGGTTAACAAGTAAGACCTTGTTTTCAAAATAACATAGGAACAAAGGGCTAAGAGACATAGCCTTGAGTTGATGGAGTGCTTTTCAAAAGCCCTGGTTCAATGCCCCAGGAACCGCCTATACCAGGCATGGTAGTGTAGGCCTTTAATCCCAACAATGAGAATGGAGGCAGACAGATCAGGAGTCTAAATTCACACCAGACTCTATAGCAAGGCCCCGTCTCAAACTGTCTCTCTCTCTCTCCCTCGCCTCTCTCTCCCTCTCTCTCCTCTCCTCTCCGTCTCTACCGCCTCCTTCTCTCCCTCTCCTCTCTCCTCTCTCTGTCTCTCCTCTCCTCTCTCATGTTGACCTTACAGCTAGCCGGAAGGGAAGAGGAGGAAAGAAGGAAAAGGCCAACTTGCAACTTCTCTTAGTGAAAGCCAAGAAAGAAATCTCACTTGCCCTTCCAGTGGCTTCCATGGTCCTTACAGAGAGTGTCCAGACCTTGTGAGGACTGTGAAGGGAAGTAGTGGGCGGCCACCAACCCGTGACTGACCAGTCCTGCACGGCAAGGATGCCAGCCCTGTGTATAGATCTGTTTAGGAATTAAGAGTGTAAATAAACCCTCACTCCTTGGTGGTCATGTTTGGATTAGGAGTTGAAAGAGTCAAAGGTAGAAAGGAAAAGCACCAACCTCAACAATCCAAACAGACCTTCACTGGTCAATGAGAGGTGACTTCTGATCAGAGGAAGTCTCCAGTGGCCACCAGGCCCAAACGTCAGGGGGGCTTAAGTCCCTTTATTGTATAAATAGAGTCATGGGCCTTGGGTGGGGACGTTTGTAGAGGATCTAGGATAAGGATAAGGGTCCTGGAAGGACTTGCTCACAGAAAAGGACCTGTTTGCTGAGCAGAAACTGCTTTATGGTTTGGGGCTTCTGGGGGTCCCAGATGGATTTGTTTGAAGAGCAGAATTTGCCTTAGATTTGGGTTATTTTTAAATTTTTTTTAAATGCCAAATATTTATTGATGTGTGCAGTGATCCAAAATTTCCGATCAAGTCTAGACCCGTTTCCCCTTCCCCTTGCCCCCCCAACCCACCAGAGCTCATGCCATTCTGCAAACATTTTTCATCTTATTTGCTCAGTCCTCGTTTAAAATTTTTCGATGTAGAAGCTTACTGTTCTGAGCAGAAGTTCAACCATTTCATTCAGTTCGTTGACCCAGTCCTTCTTGTTGTGTCCTTCCAATCTGCATCACTCCAAATATGCATATATGCACAGCCACATAATTTTTAGCATCTTCAGCCTCATGATTTCTTTCTCTTTTTTTTCTTTTTCTTTTTAAATTAGGCTGAAAGATGTTTTCCTTAAGGAAGTGTTTGAAGTTTCTTCTTTGGCAAGCCCAAACCACCATCGTCCCTGCCCCTTGTGCTCCACACTGGGGTTTTTCCCTTCCCATGGTCAAAAAATGAGGGTCCAGGGGTTGTTTTAATTTTTGTTTATTTTATTGTTATTTTAAGGTGTATGAAGTGTAATTCCTACATGTATATAAGATGACCGGTGTCCATGCAGTGCCCTCTGAGGTCAAAAGAAAGGAGTAGGACCCCCCGGGGACTAGAGTAAGGACGAATGTTAGCTGCCATGTGAGTGCTGGGATTAAACCCGCAGTCTTCTGCAAGAACAGCCAGTTCCCTCCCTTACTGCGATCTATTTCCCAGTCCCCAATGCCCCTTCTTAGCTACTGCTATCAGGGCTCAGCTGGTACCATTTCTGAACTTAAGATTCAGGGGCTGGAGGGCAATAGGCTGAGCAGGGTTAAGAGCACTGGCTGCTTTTGAAGAGGTGTCCCAGGGCCCAATGGAGTTAATAATGGTCCTATAACTCAGTTCAGAGGATCCCTCATCCTCTTCTGGCAGGCATGAACAACATTGTGAACTTACATAACATGCACCAAACGACCTCATAACACAAAATAAAAATACTTAGGAACAAACCTCTGAGGATCCCAGCTCACAGAGAAGGTGATGTTGCTTGCTCACAGCCAGGCAGAGAAACATAAGCATCACTCAGCTGCTCAGGGTGATTGTAATTAATCTTGTGTGTCGATGAGGACCAGAATTCAAGTCCCAGCTCCTCCAGGAACTTGCCGGCAATTGAGGAGAGGCCCTTGACATTCCTGTTTCTTAGGTTTTAGTGATTCACAATTGGTCAGCTATAGGGATGACTTTTACACTATGGACATAATCTGGACTAAAGACTTTCACTTACCCTTGTAACAAATGAGGTTAGTCAAGGTCACTGAGCCATATGCTTCTCTTGCAACCTGGGCACAAGACCTTAATCCCTCAGGAACCCACCCTGCCCCCCCTACAAAAACAGGGATGAATGTGTGTGCTTGGCCTAACAACATCAAAGAGCTGGAAACAACGTGTTCTTATAGAAAGCATAAGAATTGAGAAGTCTCGGGGCTGGAGAGATATGGCCTAGCGGTTTAAGAGCGCCGACCGCCTTGCAGAGGACCCGGGTTCGATCCCCAGCACCCACATGGCGGCGAGAACAGTCTGAAACTCCAAATCCGGAGACTCCAGTTCCATGGGAATCCACACCCTCTTCTGAACCTCCGCGGCATTGCACGACACGGGTGCACAGACGTGCATGCAGACAGGACAATTCATACACATAAATAAAATAAAAATAAAATTAAAAAAAAAGAGATGGGCAAAAAATGAAAAAAAAAAAGAATTGAAGAAGGCTCTGTGTGTGAAGAGAATTTTAGACTTAGGTATCAAAGGGCAAGATTTTCTGATAAGGGTGGATCCTAACTTTGGCTTCCCCAATTGATGCTGGAAATCCTGCTTCAATTAACACAGTTCTGGTCTGGCCGGACCATGGGTGGTGCACCCTTTAATTTAATAACCCAGCATTTGGGGAAGGCAGAGGCAGATGAATCTCTGTGGTTTCAAGGCCAGGCTGGTCCTTACATGGTGAGCTCCAGGCAGCTGGGACTGAAGGGAAACCCGTCCTCAAAGACAAACAAACAAAATCAAACAAAACCAAAAAAAAAACAACCCTCAGTTCTATGGGATGTCTGAAGGAACAGGTGGTTCTCAGAGTTTGGGTCTACTCAATGGATTGAATGCTAAGAGTCAGGCTGTTTCTCTATCCAGATATAACTGCAATGCGATTTAGTAATGCCACAGAAACATGTAGAGAATAAGAGATCGGGGAGTGCTTGAGCCCTAACCAGGACATCTATATCACGCAACCGCTCCTCCCCAGATTCATGGAGGCCATTGCAGAAGCAGTGGCAGCAAGATCTAGAAAGCCGGAACTGTAGATGACTTAAGGAAACCAGTTTGGTCGGGTTAACCACAGGTGTTCAGTTACACAATATGAAGTCCTGTGCTTTGTGAATAGCACACACAAGAACCTGTGCAAACCCAAGCCAGACAAAAACACCGACATGGATGGAAGAGGTTGGCAGACTTCCCCCAGGCCCTAGCTGAGAAGGTGAGTCAGCTTTCTTTAAGGATATGACACCTGCTACATTTGTTAGAAATAAATACAGTCTGAGGCAGGCGGATCTTTTGTAGAGGTTCAATGCCAGCCTGGTCTCAGAGTGAGTTCCATGCAGCTGGAGCTACAGGGAGAACCCTGCCTGTCTTGAAAAGAAAACAAAAAAAAAGAAAGAAATACAGTCTAAGGACTGTACCAAGACCACATAATGAAAGTAACTCAGCAAAAAAAAAAAAAAGAAAGTAACTCAGCAAGGCAAATTTTAACTTTGCAAAAGGGCATATTGTGTAGTCAATCAGATCTAGCAAGCACAAAGTCCCTGGAAGCTTGATGGGTTTTTATCCCAAAGGAGAGAGTATTGTGTCTTTTCTCCATTGGCTAAACTTTGACTTCACAGTCTTTCCTGGTTGGATCCACTGTCCTGGGCAATCAGGTTTCAAAATGCATAAAGGTCTTTCCTTAAACAGAGGTGTAGGGTGTAGGAGGGTTAAGAGATTATAGCTGCAGCCTGGTGAGGTGGTACACATCTTTCCTTTAACATCTTTCTCTAATCTGAGCACTATGGAGGCAGAGGCGGGTGTCTCTCTGTGAGTTTTTGCAAGGCAAGGCCCGCCTGGCGTAAAATAGTGAGTCCAAGTCAGCTAGGAATCCAAGGGAGAAACTATCCCCCCCCCCCAAAAAAATATATATATATATATCCACAATGAGACAAGATACAGATATGGAGAGAGCCAGTGACCTCTACACCCAAGTCCATCTTCTGGGTCCCAAGGTGAGCGAAGTGTTGGGAGCATCATTATCAGTCCGAGGGTATAGTTGAGTTTTTTCCAGCAATGAAAGAATTAAAAAGGCAAGGAAAAGCTCAGACAATCAGAGGGCAAAGGAAACAATTTTTTTTTTATTTTTTATTTTTGTTGTCTTTCAATACAGGCTCCCTGTAGCCCCAGCTGTCCTGGTGGGTCTTTGAACTCACAAAGAGCCGCCTTCCTCTGTCCTCCCAAGTGCTAGGAAGTAAAGGTGTGCGCCGCCACGCCCCCCGGCTTGGGAAAAAAACTTTTATTCAAAGATGAATCACATCTTNTTCTTTGTTTTTTGAGTAGTTTATATATTCTGGAAATCAATGCTTTGTCAGATGTATCTGCAGTGAAGGTTTCCTCCCACTCTGTGGGATTTCTCTTCACTTCCTTGATTGTTTCTTTTGATGTACAGAAGCTTTTGAGTTTGATGAGGTCCCATTTGTCAATTGTCGACCTTAATTCTTGTGCAGCTGCTGTCTGATTTAGGAAGTCTTTTCCTATGCCTATGTCTTGTAGTCTGCTGCCAACTTTTTCTTCTATCACCTTCAGAGTTTGGGGTTTCACGTTGAGGTCTTTAATCCATCTGGAGTTGACTTTTGTACAGGGCGAGAGGTAGGGGTTTAATTTCATTCTTCTACAAGTGGTGATCCAGTTTTGCCAACACCACTTGCTGAAGATGCTGTCTTTTCTCCATTGTGGTTTCTTGGCCCCCTTGTCAAATATGAGATGGCTGAAATTGTATGTGCTCAGATTTGGATCTTCGGTTTTGTTCCATTGGTCAACAGGTCTGTTTTTGTGCCAGTACCAGGCTGTTTTTATGACTATAGCCCTGTAGTATAGTTTGAAGTCTGGTATAGAGATCCCCCCTGTGTAGCTCTTTTCACTCAGGGTTGTTTTGGCTGTTCGGGGCCTTTTGTTTTTCCAAATGAATTTAAGAATTTTTGTTTCCAAGCCTGTGAAGAAACTCTTGGGGATTTTGTTGAAGAGGGATAGTTCAACTTCCTCTTTTCCAATTAGTACTCCTCTAATGTCCTTTTCTTGCCTTATTGCCCTAGAAAGTGTTTCAAGCAGTATATTGAAGAGGAGTGGTGACAGGGGGCAGCCTTGCCAAATTCCTACCTTTAAGGAGAATGCTTCTAACTTTTCTCCATTTAGGATGATATTGGCTGCGGTTTCTTGTATATAGCTTTGATTACATTGAGAAATGATCCCTCCAGTCCAGTTCCCTCTAGGACTTTAAGCATGAAGGGATGCTGGATTTTTGTTGAAAGTTTTTCTATCAATTGACATGATCATGTTTTTTTGTCTTTCAGTCCATTTATGTGTTTTATGATATTTACTGATTTTTGTATGTTGAACCATCCCTACATCTCTGGTATGAATCCAACTTGGTCATGAGGGATGATCTTTTCCATGTGGGTCTGTATGCGGTTTGCAAGTGTTTTGTTGAGGAATTTTAATGGAATAGGTCTATAGTTCTCTTTTTTGGTTGTATCTTTGCCTGGTTTTGGTATTAGAGTGATGCTGGTTTCATAGAAGGAACTTGGGAGATTTTTCTCTGCTTGTATTCTTCTGAACATTTTTAGTAACAATGGTTGTAAGTCCTCTTTAAATGTTTTATAGAATTCTACTGTGAAACCATCTGGGCCTGGGCTGTTTTTAGTTGGGAGGTTTCTTATTACATCTTCAACTTCTTCATATATTAAGCTGTCAATCTCTTCTTGGTTAAGCTTTGGTGGTTCCAAGAATTTCAAATATTCATCTATTTCTCTTAGGTTTTCAAATTTAGTAGTGTATAGGTTTTTGAAGTATTCCCTTATGATTGAATCTTTTCATTGTCTGTTGTGATATTTCCCCTTTCATCACGAATTCTATTGATTTGGAGTTGCTTTCTTTCTTTTGATTAACAGGGTTAGAGGTCTATCTTGTTTATTCTTTTTTTTAATTTTTTAAAAATTTATTTATTATTTTTTATTTATTATTTTTTATGTGTATGAGTCTGCATGTAGGTTGGTGCACCCATGTCATGAAATGCCGTGTCATGAAAAGAGGTCAGAAGAGGGCATCGGATTCCCCTGGAACTGGCATCAACGACTGTTCTTAGCAGCCATGAGGGTACTTGGAATGAAACCCGGGTCCTCTGCAAGAGCAGTCGGTGCTTTCTTAACTGCTGAGCCATCTCTCCAGCCCCTGTCTTGTTTATTCTTTCAAAGAAACAACTTTTGGATTCATTGATTTTTTTTTATTGTTTTCTTTTGTTTCTATTTCGTTGATTTCTGCTCTGATTTTTGTTGTTTCTTCCTGTCTGTTGAGTTTAGGGTTCATTTGTTGTCTCTCAAGTGTTTTTAGCTGCAGTGTTAGATCATTTATTTGTGCTCTTTCTGGGTTTTTTGTTTGTTTGTTTGTTTTTGTTTGTTTTGTTTTGGTCTTTTCAAGACAGGGTCTCCCTGTAGCCCCAGCTGTCCTGGAACTCTCTCTGTAGACCAGGCTGGCCTTGAACTGACAAAGATCCACCTGCCTCTGCCTCCCAAGTGCTAGGATTAAAGGCGTGCACCACCACGCCCAGCTTGATTTGTTTTGAATGTAGG
This sequence comes from Rhizomys pruinosus, assembly GCA_009823505.1. Classification (NCBI taxonomy): domain Eukaryota; kingdom Metazoa; phylum Chordata; class Mammalia; order Rodentia; family Spalacidae; genus Rhizomys; species Rhizomys pruinosus. Next base: position 267,254 of record VZQC01014125.1, on the reverse strand, counting down.
CACCCAGGGCTATAAACTTCCCTCTTAGGACTGCTTTTTTTTTTAATTAATTAATAATTTTTTTTTATGTGTATGTACTGTCTGCATGTAGGTCTGTGCACCCATGTCGTGCAATGCTGCGGAGGTCAGAAGAGGGCATCAGGTTCCCCTGGGACTGGAGTCAGACGGTTCTTAGCCGCCACGTGGGTGCTGGGGATTGAACCCGGGTCCTCTGCAAGAGCAGTTGGTGCTCTTAACTGCTAGGCCATCTCTCCAGCCCCAAGGACTGCTTTTAAAGTATCCCATAGGTTTTGTTATGTTGTATTGTCATTTTCATTTAGTTCCAGGAATGCTTTTATTTCTTTCTTATTTCTTTTTTGGGGGTGGGGGGTATTTTTTTGAGACAGAGTCTCCCTTTAGTCCCAGCTGGCCTGGAGCTCACTCTGTAAACCAGACTGGCCTTGAACTCACAGAGATCCGCCTGCCTCTGCCTCTCAAGTGCTGGGATTAAAGGTGTGCATCACCATGCCTGGCCCTTCTTTCTTTATTTCTTCCTTGAATCATTCATTATTCAGGAGTGTGTTGTTTAGTCTCCATGTGTTCTTGTAGATAGTAGGGCCTATCCTAGTGTTGATATTAAGCTTTATTGCACTGTGGTCTGATAGAATGCATGAAATTATTTCAATCTTTTTGTATTTGTTGCGTTTTTTTTTCTGTGTCCCAGTATGTGGTCAATTTTGGAGAATGTTCTGTGGGGTGCTGAGTAGGAAGTGTATTCTCTGGTGTTTGGGTAGAATAATTAGTAGATCTCTGTGAGGTCCATTTAATGTATCATATTGTTCAGTTCAGATGTCTCTCTGTTCATTTTTTGTCCAGTTGACCTGTCCAAAGGGCTCAGTGGGGTATTGAGTGTGCTGAGGTTAATCTGTACCTTGAGGTCTTGGAGAATTGTGCTTATAAAGTTCAGTGTTACCAGAGTTTGGTGCATATATATTCATGATTGTGAAATCTTCCTGGTTAATTGTTCCTTTGATTAGGATGTAATGGCCCTCTTTGTCTCTTCTGATGACTTTTATTTTGAAGTCTATTTTGTCTGATATTAAAATACCAATTCCTGCTTCCTTTTTGGTACCATTTGCTTGGGAATATTTTTTTCCACACTTTCAACTTAAGTTGGTGCCTATCCTTGAGGGTAAGATGGGTTTCTTGTAGATAGCTTATAGATGGGTTCTTGTTTCCTAATCTATTCTGCCAGTCTATGTCTTTTGATTGGGGAGTTTAGTCCATTAATATTTAAGGTTATAATTGAGAGATGTGTGTTGCTTCCTTTCACCTTATTATCCATTTGCATTTTTGGTCTAGGTTTCTACTTCTACAGTTATGCTTTTATTAATTTATCTTTCTAGGTACCTGGGGATAGTTGCTCCTCTCCTCTGTCCTTTGAATTGCTTCAAGTATTCTCTGAAGGGTTGGTTTTCCAGACATGTATTCTATCATCTTGTTTATGTCATGAAAGACTTTTCTTTCTCCTTCAACTATAATCGACATTTTTGTTGGGAATAGTAACCTGGGTTGGCATCTATAGTCTTTTAGTATTGGGAATACTTTGGTCCGTTTTCTTCTTGCTTTCATAGTTTGCACGGAAAAGTCAGTTGTAATTCTGATGGGTTTCCCCTTATATGTAACTTGTTTTTCTCTTGTGGCTTTCAGAATTTTTTCTTTGTTTTGGGCATGTAGCATTTTAACTATGATATGGCATGGGGTGTTTCTTTTCTGATCTTGTCTATTTGGAGTTCTATGTGCTTGTATTTGTATTGGTTTGTCTTTTCTTCATTTGGGGAACTTTTCACCTATTATTCTGTTGAAGATCTGATCAATACCATTCTCTTGAGAATCTTCTCCTTCCTCTATCCCTATGATGTGGAAGTTTGGTGTTTTTTTTTGTTTGTTTGTTTTTTGTTTTTTTTTTTGGTCTTTTTTGTCTTTTTGAGACAGGGTCCCCCTGTAGCTCTGGCTGTCCTGGAACTCACTCTGTAGACCAGGCTGGCCTTGAACTCACAGGGATCCACCTGCCTCTGCCTCCCAAGTGCTAGGATTAAAGGCATGAGCCACCACGCCCAGCCAGAGGTTTGGTCTTTTCATAGTGTCCCACATTTCCTGGTTGTTTCACTCTAGTGTATTTTTAAATTTTTCCTAATCTTCACTTCAGCATTTTAGTTGTACCGTGTTATCTCACAGGTCTGATATTCTTTTTTCTGCTTCCTCCATTCTGCTTCTGAGGCTTTTTCCCATCCTTTCCTATTGATTGGATGAGTGTTGTTTGATTTCCTTTTTCATTTCATCCTGTAATTTCTTTAGTATTTCCACTTCCTTTTGGAGTTTGTCATTCTCTACTTATAGCTCCTTGCTTTGCTGGTTGGTTTCCTTTTTCATTTCAGCATGGGATCTTTTCAGTGTTTCCAATTCATTCCAGAGTTTGTCATTCTCTCCCTTTAGGTCATTCCTGAGTTTTTCATTCTGTCCCCTTACTTAGTTCTCTGATTTGTTCTTTATATTATTTGATTTATTTGAATATGTCTTCAATTGCTCTTCTAATATCTGTGTCCTGGGTTACCTCTAGGGAAATCTCATTGTAGGAATCTTCTATAGGGTTGGTAGAGTTTGGTGTGGAATTATTCTGCACCTTTCCCATGTGCTTTTTTTTTTTTTGTCTTTGTGAGACAGGGTCTCCCTTTAGTCCCAGCCAGCCTGGAGCTCACTATGTAGACCAGGCTGGCCTTGAACTCACACAGATCTGCCTGCCTCTACCTCCAGAGTGCTGGGATTAAAGGAATGCACCACCACACCTGGCCTAAGACTGTTCTTAGCCTCCATGTGGGTGCTGGGATTCGAACCCAAGTCCTCTGCAAAAGCAGTCAGCACTCTCAACCATTGAACCATCTTTCCAGCCCATGTTGTTCTTTCATTGTGTTTTTGGCATGTGGGGTTTTTTTTTCTTGTTTGTATTCTGATGCAAATCTCAAATGTTTCTTCACTGTGTTGAAGGCTTGCTTTGCTTGCTTCCTTCAGATGCCTTCATTGTTTTCTCCTTGTTTATGGAATGTTGGCTTGTCGAGGTTTCAGGCTTTCACTTTTGGTTATATATTGGAATGTCTAGCTCACTCTTCCATTTTTGTTCTGAAGGTTCTCCAAAAACTGGGTAGGTAACAACTGGGTCGGTACCCTGCTGAGCACTGTGCTCACTCTGCTTCCTGCCAGCCAGTTCCTCTAGATTGGTTGTGGGGCTTGGTTTTGCCAGACTGGAGTTGAGTTAGGGTCGCTGTTTCTTTTATTGCCTTGTGCCCTGGAATCACTACTGTAGTCCCCCTTGGACACTCTCTCCACAATTCTAGTTGGGGGGGTTGCTCCCCACTGCCCCCTGTACCCTGTCCTTTGGCTGGCCTGGCCTGGCCGAAGCGCCCCCCACCCCACATCTATGCACCCCAGTCCCTGAGCCATAATTGGCCCACCTGTGTTCCAGTTGGCTGGGTAACTCCGCCCCCACAGCTGCACAAGCCTGGTGAATAATTCACCTGGCTGAAGCACCCAGCCTCTACCCTGTGCTCCAGATGGCCGGGCAGAAGCCACTGACCTCTATGTGCCTGAGTCCCTGAGTCTCTCTTCTTTTTCTTTTTCTTTTTTTTTTTTTTTGTTTGTTTGTTTGTTTTCTCAAGACAGGGTCTCCCTGTAGTCCCAACTGTCCTGGAACTCACTTTGTGGACCAAGCTGGCCTTGAACTCACAAAGATCTGCCTGCCTCTGCCTCCCAAGTGCTGGGATTAAAGGCATGCGCCACCATGCCCGGCTAAGGAATTTTTTTTTTTAATAATGGGAGTCAGGTGTGGTGGTGCACACCTTTAATCCTAGTGCTTGGGAGGCAGAGGCAGGCGGATCTCTGTGAGTTCCAGGACAGCTGGAGCTACAGGAAGACCCTGTTTCAAAAAGACCAAAATAAAATAAAATAATAAAATAGAATAAGATAAAATAAAATAAAATAAAATAATGGGATTAGTATAAAGCTCAGTAGGTAAAGCACTGTGTAGCATACAGGAAGCCCAGGAGCATGGCGATGCCAGGAATGATGGCCCATGATTGTAATTCCAGTCCTAGGAGGTAGATGTAGAAATCAAGTCTGAGGTCATCCTTGGCCACACAGTGAGTTCAAGGCCAGCCTGGACTCCATAAGACTCTATCTCAAAACAAAGGAACACAGTGGGAAGGTCAGGG
>VZQC01014125.1:241239-262593 GCA_009823505.1 Rhizomys pruinosus | reverse complement strand
AGTTAAGAGCGCCGACCGCTCTTACAGAGGACCCGGGTTCGATCCCCAGCACCCACATGGCGGCCGAGAACCGTCTGAAACTCCAATTCCAGGAGAACTCCAGTTCCAGGGGAATCCGACACCCTCTTCTGACCTTCGAGGCATTGCACGACACGGGTGCACAAACTTGCATGCAGACAGTACATTCATACACATACAGAAATAAAAAAAATAAAAAATAAAAATAAAATAAAATAAAATAAAAAGGTACCGGAGGGCTGAAGAGATGGCTCAGCTGTTGAAAGCACTGGCTGATCTTGCAGAGGACGGGGATTCAATTCCCAGCACCTGAGGGGTGGCTAACAACCATTCATAACTCCAGTTCTAGGAGATCCAATACCCTCTTCTGGTCTCTGAAGGCATTGCACAATAAAGGTGCATTTATATACATGTAGGCAAAACACTCATACACATTAAATAAAAATCAAAATAATTTTTAAATATTTTATTATGTTTATTTGAGTGTATGAATGTATTGCCTGCTTGTATGTAATTGTACCTGTGTCATATAATGCCCACGGAGGTAAGAAGTGGGCATCAAATCTCCTGGTACTGGACAGCTCTCTGCCTCCACACTCACCACCTGCGACCTGAAGTCCTTCTGCAGGTTGGATCTAAGGGGCTGCCTGACACCACACAACCTCCACTCCATGGCAGCCCCAGCAGAAGAGCAGGGACTAGCACATAATACCAGCGTTTCGGATGCCTAGGGAGCAAGGCTGCTTCTGCAAGGCCAGCCTGGGGTCGAGTAAGAACTTCTATCTACCTGGTTAATGACACCCTCCCCTGGGTGTTGTGACAGTTGACAATTGCCATAAACTGCCGTGGAGCAATAGGAAATACAACAAAAGGAGGAAAATAGGTCACACTGGATTTCCTGGAATATATTCCCAGAAAAGATACAAACATTCTTCCTTTTTATTTTATTTTATTTTTGGAGACAAGCTCTCCTTGTAACCCCACTGGCCTTGAACTCATAGAGATCTGCCTGCCTCTGCCTAGGGGTGCTAGGATTAAAGGCCTGCGCCACCATGCCAGGCTACATTCTTCCTTTTTTTTTTTTTAACACTTCTTTTCCCTCTTTTACCCCAAATCTGTGACCTCCCTCAGGAGTGAGAAGTTAATCTGTGAGTCTCCAAATTCCATTCTTGGCCATGAATAAAAACTCATTTTATTTTCCTTTTTTTTTCTTCTTCTTATTAGGTTTCTAATTCCCGGAGAGTCACGGGTCTAGGGACTAAGGATGTGGCTCAGTAAGCACAAATGAGTCCCTGAGTTTCCCTAGCACCACATAAGCTTATGGTGGCAGTGCACTCCTATAAGCAGAACATTCAGGAGGATTATAAATTTCAAGGTCATGTTCAGCTACTTAGTGCAAAGCCAACCTGGGTTACGTGAGACCCTATCACAATGAAAAAAGGGAAAAATGAGCCAGTGAGATGGTTCAGCAGGTAAAGGGACTTACCTGCTGCCAAGCCTGATGACCTGAGTTTGATTTCCTGAAACCACATGGTAAAAGGAGAGAACTGGGGCTGGAGAGATGGCTTAGCTGTTAAGAGCACCAACTGCTCTTGCAGAGAAGCCAGGTTCGATTCCCAGCACCCACATGGCAGCTAAGAACCTTCTTTAACTCCAGTTCCAGGGGAATCCGATGCCCTCTTCTGACCTCCACAGCATTGCATGACATGGGTGCACCGTTGGATCCTCTGCAACTGCAATTACAGGCAGTGTGAGCCGCCCAACCAGGGTGTGGAGAACTGAACTCGGGTCCTCAGGAAGAACAGCAAATGCTCTTAACCACTGAGCCATCTCTCCAGCCCTGTTACTTGGTTTCCCTCACAAAGGACCTGCTCTGTAGCCCATGATGCCCTCACACTCTTGGCAATCTTCCTGCCTCAGCCTCCCAGGTGGTAAGACCAAAGATGTGAGCCATAAGGTCCATACAGAAAGATGACCTATTCTTTGGTGGTCTGTGCCCAAGTTCTAACCAAATATTCCTGGTGCCTACCCCAGATGTCCCTGTGCTCATACAGATTCCAAGTTAAGTGTTAAACTTCTGGAGTTTTCCCTTGTTAATTTATATGATTTTTTTTTTCCAGACAGGATCTTTGTATGTAGCCCTGGTTGAGCCTAAAACTTATAATGTTGACCACGCTGGCTGGGAACTTACTGTGTAGATCAGGTTGACTTTGAACTCACAGAGGTCTGCTTGGTTCTACCTCCAGAGTGCTGAGATGAAAGGTGTGTGACCCCAATCCCAGCAATTGATTGATTGATTGGTCGATGGATGGATTTTTTTTTTTTTTGTCTTTTTGAGACAGGGTCTCCCTTTAGTCCCAGGTGGCCTGGAACTCACAGAGATCTGCCTGCCTCTGCCTCCTGAGTGCTCAGACTGGACTAAAGGTGTGAGCCACCATGCCTGGCTGATCAATTGATTTTTACAGTCTAATTTACAGGACCCATTCCAGAGAATCTAAAATGGATAATAGAGGGCTGGAGAGATAGCCTAGCGGTTAAGAGCACCGCCGCTCTTGCAGAGGACCTGGGTTCGATCCCCAGCACCCACATGGCGGCTAAGAACTGTCTGTAACTCCAATTCCAGGAGAACTCCAGTTCCAGGGGAATCCGACACCTTCTTCTGACCTCTGCTGCATTGCACAACTCGGGTGCACAGACCTACATGCAGACAGTACATTCATACACATAAAAAAATAAATAATAATAAAAAATGGATAATAGAGTATTATCTTTTTCCCGTGGAATGCCTGTGATTCTACTATTGGCAAACCAGAGGGTTATGAGTTGGAAGCTAGCTTGGGTTACAAAGTAAGACCTTGTTTCAAAATAACATAGGAAAAAAGGGCTAGAGACATAGCTGAGTTGATGGAGTGCTTTCAAAGCCCTGGTTCAATGCCCAGGACCGCCTAATACCAGGCATGGTAGTGTATGCCTCTAACCCCAGCACTGAGAATGGAGGCAGACAGATCAGGAGTCTAAATTCACACCAGACTCTATAGCAAGGCCCCGTCTCAAACTGTCTCTCTCTCTCTCTCTCTCTCTCTCTCTCTCTCTCTCTCTCTCTCTCTCTCTCTCTCTCTCTCTCTCTCAGGGTTGACCTTACAGCTAGCCGGAAGGGAAGAGGAGGAAAGAAGAAAAGGCCAACTTGCAACTTCTCTTAGTGAAAGCCAAGAAAGAAATCTCACTTGCCCTTCCAGTGGCTTCCATGGTCCTTACAGAGAGTGTGGCCAGACTTGTGAGGACTTGTGAAGGGAAGTACGTGGGCGGAGCCACCACCCTTGACTGAGCCAGTCCTTCACGGCAGGATGCCAGCCCTGGGTAGAGTCTGTTAGGAATTAAGAGTTTAACCCTCTCCTTGGTTTCATGTTAGGATTAGGAGTTGAAAGAGTCAAAGGTAGAAAGGAAAAGCACCAACCTCAACAATCCAAACAGACCTTCACTGGTCAATGAGAGGTGACTTCTGATCAGAGGAAGTCTCCAGTGGCCACCAGGCCCAAACGTCAGGGGGGCTTAAGTCCCTTTATTGTATAAATAGAGTCATGGGCCTTGGGTGGGGACGTTTGTAGAGGATCTAGGATAAGGATAAGGGTCCTGGAAGGACTTGCTCACAGAAAAGGACCTGTTTGCTGAGCAGAAACTGCTTTATGGTTTGGGGCTTCTGGGGGTCCCAGATGGATTTGTTTGAAGAGCAAGAATTGCCTTATGATTGGGGTTTATTTTTAAATTTTTTAAATGCCAATATTTATTGAATTTGTGCATTGATCCAAAATTTCCCATCAAGTCTAGACCCGTTCCCCTTCCTTGCCCCCCCAACCCACCAGAGCTCATGCATTCTGCCAAACATGTTTTTCATCTTTTTCTCAGTCTCTTTTAAAATTTTCGATGTAGAAGCTTACTGTTCTGAGCAGAAGTTCACCATTTCAGTCAGTTCTTTGACCCAGTCTTCTTGTTGTTCCTTCCAATCTGCATCACTCCAAAATATGCATATATGCACGCCACATATATCTTTTAGCATCTTCAGCTTATGATTTCTTTCTCTTTTTTTTCTTTTTTCTTTTTAAATTAGGCTGAAAGATGTCATGTTTGAAGGCTCCTTCTTGGCAAGCCCAAACCACCATCAGTCCTGCCCTTGTGCTCCACACTGGGGTTTTCCCTTCCCATGGTCACCAAATGAGGTCCAGGGGTTTATTTTTAATTTTTTTATTTATTTTTATTTTATGTGTATGAGTGTATTCCCTACATGTATATAAGTGCACCTGTGTCATGCAGTGCCCTCTGAGGTCAGAAGAAGGCATTAGACCCCCTGGGACTAGAGTTAAGGACGCATGTTAGCTGCCATGTGAGTGCTGGGATTTAAACCCCAGGTCTTCTGCAAGAACAGCCAGTCCTCTTAACTGCTGAGCTATTTCCCCAGTCCCCAATGCCCCTTCTTAGCTACTGCTATCAGGGCTCAGCTGGTACCATTTCTAAACTTAAGATTCAGGTGCTGGAGGCATGGCTGAGCAGTTAAGAGCACTGGCTGCTTTTGCAGAGGTTCCCAGGGCCCACATGGAGTTAATAATGGTCTATAACTCAGTTCCAGAGGATCCTACATCCTCTTCTGGCAGGCATTGAACAACATGTGTGCACTTACATACATGCACCAACGACACTCATACACACAAAATAAAAATACTTAAGGAACAAACCTCTGAGGATCCCAGCTCACAGAGAAGGTGATGTTGCTTGCTCACAGCCAGGCAGAGAAACATAAGCATCACTCAGCTGCTCAGGGTGATTGTAATTAATCTTGTGTGTCGATGAGGACCAGAATTCAAGTCCCAGCTCCTCCAGGAACTTGCCGGCAATTGAGGAGAGGCCCTTGACATTCCTGTTTCTTAGGTTTTAGTGATTCACAATTGGTCAGCTATAGGGATGACTTTTACACTATGGACATAATCTGGACTAAAGACTTTCACTTACCCTTGTAACAAATGAGGTTAGTCAAGGTCACTGAGCCATATGCTTCTCTTGCAACCTGGGCACAAGACCTTAATCCCTCAGGAACCCACCCTGCCCCCCCTACCCAAAACAGTGAATGAATGTAGGTGTGCTTGCCTAACACATCAAAGAGCTGGAAACAACGTGTTCTTATAGAAAGCATAAGAATTGAGAAGTCTCGGGGCTGGAGAGATGGCCTAGCGGTTAAGAGCGCCGACCGCTCTTGCAGAGGACCCGGGTTCGATCCCCAGCACCCACATGGCGGCTGAGAACCGTCTGAAACTCTAAATCCAGGAGAACTCCAGTTCCAGGGGAATCCGACACCCTCTTCTGACCTCCGCGGCATTGCACGACACGGGTGCACAGACTTGCATGCAGACAGTACATTCATACACATAAATAAAATAAAAATAAAATTAAAAAAAAAAGAGTGGCAAAAATTAAAAAAAAAAAAGAATTGAGAAGTCTCTGTGTGTGAGAGATTTTAGACTTAGGAGTCAAAGGACAAACTTGTCTGATAAGGGTGGATCCTAACTTTGGCTTCCCCAATTGATGCTGGAAATACTGCTTCAATAACACAGTTCTGGGCCGGACATGGTGGTGCACACCTTTAATCCCAGCATTTGGGAGGCAGAGGCAGATGAATCTCTGTGAGTTCAAGGCCAGGCTGGTCTTCATGGTGAGCTCCAGGCCAGCTGGGACTGAAGGGAAACCCGGTCTCAAAAAGACAAACAAACAAACAAACAAACAAAACAAAAAAAAACAACCCTCAGTTCTATGGGATGTCTGAAGGAACAGGTGGTTCTCAGAGTTTGGGTCCCCTCATGGATTGAAATGCTAAGAGTCAGGCTGTTTCTCTATCCAGATATAACTGCAATGCGATTTAGTAATGCCACAGAAACATGTAGAGAATAAGAGATCGGGGAGTGCTTGGCCCTAAACAGGACATCTATATCACACCCTCTCCTCCCAAGATTCAGGGAGCATTGCAGAAGAGTGGCAGAAAGATCATAAAAGCCGGACGTGGTAGATGACTATAAGGAAACCATGTTGTCTGGTTACCACAGGTCAGTTACACATATGAAGTCATGGTGCTTGTGATAGCACACACAAGACCTGTGCAAACCCAAGCCAGACAAAAACCCGACATGGATGGAAGAGGTGGGCAAGAAGCCCCCAGGCCTAGCTGGAGAAGGAGAAGCAGCTTTCTTTAAGGATATGACACCTGCTACATTTGTTAGAAATAAATACAGTCTGAGGCAGGCGGATCTTTGTGAGTTCAAGGCCAGCCTGGTCTACAGAGTGAGTTCCAGGACAGCTGGAGCTACAGGGAGACCCTGTCTTGAAAAGACAAAAAAAAAGAAAGAAATACAGTCTAAGGACTGTACCAAGACCACATAATGAAAGTAACTCAGCAAAAAAAAAAAAGAAAGAAAGTAACTCAGCAAGGCAAATTTTAACTTTGCAAAAGGGCATATTGTGTAGTCAATCAGATCTAGCAAGCACAAAGTCCCTGGAAGCTTGATGGGTTTTTATCCCAAAGGAGAGAGTATTGTGTCTTTTCTCCATTGGCTAAACTTTGACTTCACAGTCTTTCCTGGTTGGATCCACTGTCCTGGGCAATCAGGTTTCAAAATGCATAAAGGTCTTTCCTTAAACAGAGGTGTAGGGTGTAGGAGGGTTAAGAGATTATAGCTGCAGCCTGGTGAGGTGGTACACATCTTTCCTTTAATCCTAGCTCTCTGGAGGCAGAGGCGGGTGTCTCTCTGTGAGTTCAAGGCCAGCCTGGCGTACATAGTGAGTTCCAAGTCAGCTAGGAATACAGGAAGACACTATCCCCCCCCCCAAAAAATATATATATATATATCCACAATGAGACAAGATACAGATATGGAGAGAGCCAGTGACCTCTACACCCAAGTCCATCTTCTGGGTCCCAAGGTGAGCGAAGTGTTGGGAGCATCATTATCAGTCTAGGGTATAGTTGAGTTCCTTTTCTCAGCCAATTAAAGAATTAAAAGGCAGGAAAAAGCTCAGACCAGCAGAGGGCAAAGGGAAACAATTTTTTATTTTTTATTTTTTTTGGTCTTTTCAATACAGGGTCTCCCTGTAGCCCCAGCTGTCCTGGTGGTCTTGAACTCACAAAGATCCGCCTGCCTCTGCCTCCCAAGTGCTAGGATTAAAGGTGTGCGCCGCCACGCCCGGCTGGGAAACAAACTTTTATTCAAAGATGAATCACATCTTAGCCAGACATGGCAGTGCACACCTTTAATCCCAGAACTTGGGAGGCAGAGGCAAGCAGATCTCTGTGAGTTCAAGGCCAGTCTGGTCTACACAATGAGTTCCAGGAGAGTTGGGGCTGCAAGGAGACCTGGTCTCAAAAAGACAAAAAAAAAAAAAAGAATCACATCCATAGCCAGAGGTAGGGGTACATGCCTTTAATCACACCACTTGGGAGGGAGGGGCAGGCAGACCTCTGCGAATTCAAAGCCAGCCTGGTCTACATAGTCAGTTCTAAAACAGCTGGGAAGTTGTCTTGAAAAAAAACAAAAACCACATACATGCACATACATCATCACACACACACACACACTCTCTCTCTCTCTCTCTCTCTCTCATGTACTCATAGAGAACAGCTCTCCACAAGTGGAGAGACTTAGGAAACTGAAACCCAACCCCCTCCACACACAGCTTCCACCCCTACCCCTACCCCCACCCTGCCAGAAGAATCTAGGTTTTGCTTCTAAGGAGTTTGGTGGTTTCCCTTCCCCCAGTTTTGGATTGGTCATTTTATTTTATTTTTATTTTTTTTAATTTTATTTATTTTTTTGTGTGTACTAGTGTACTGTCTGCATGTAGGTTTGTGCACCTGTGTGGTGCAATGCCGCAGAGGTCAGAAGAGGACATCGGATTCCCCTGGAACTGGAGTTAAAGACGGTTCTCAGCCGCCATGTGGGTGCTGGGGATCGAACCCAGGTCCTCTGTAAGAGCAGTCAGCGCTCTTAACCGCTAGGCCATCTCTCCAGCCCTGGATTGGTCTTTGTGTGTGTGTGTGTGTGTGGGGGATTCCCCTGGAACTGGAGTTCTCCTGGAATTGGAGTTTCAGACGGTTCTCAGCCGCCATGTGGGTGCTGGGGATCGAACCCAGGTCCTCTGTAAGAGCAGTCGGCCCTCTTAACTGCTAGACCATCTCTCCAGCCCTGGATCGGTCATTTTAAACAAAGAAGTGCCTGCTGATAAGCTGCTGTTCCCAAATGGTGTCTTGGTCTACCTGACTCTTATCAGGTCAGTTGAAGGGGCCTTCTTGGAATTAGAAATAGGGCCTTCCTGCCAAAGGCCACCAAGAAGCAGGAAGTGAGCATCATTATTACTTCTCAGGGAACAGGTCAGGATCCTGGAAGGTTTAAATAGAAGGCAAGCTGGGCGTGGTGGCGCACACCTTTAATCCTAGCACTTGGGAGGCAGAGGCAGGCGGATCTTTGTGAGTTCAAGGCCAGCCTGGTCTACAGAGTGAGTTCCAGGACAGCTGGGGCTACAGGGAAACCCTGTCTCGCAAAAGACAAAAATAAAATAAGATAAGATAAAAAGAAATAGAAGGCAAGAGAGTTGCAAATCCAAGCAGTCCTTCAAAGATGTGGCCCCGCCCACCAGACAAGGTCATCTGACAGGTTATAAATCTTTTTCCTGGAGACAGATTCCTCCCCTGGCCACCCCTAGGGTTTTATCCATCTCTAATCCCAGCAGGAAATTCCTGGAAAATCTAGTTTCTTGGGATCCCTTGTTTTATTACTCTGACAGCCAAAGAGGGGGCATGACCCTCTTTGTTGCTAAACAGACTAGTTACAAACTCAGTGTGGTAGTGCATACCTGTAATCCCAGCTCTCCTGGGAACTGCAGACAGAAGGGTCTAAAGTTCAAGATCATCCTCCCTTACACAGGGATTCTAAGCCAGCTTGGGATACCAGAAACCCTGTCTTCAGAAAATAGTCCAGGGAAAAGTGTTTGCTGCCAATCCCTGGGACCCACTTGGTGGTGGTGGGGTGGACAAGAGCCTGATCCAGAAAGTAGTTGTCCTCTGACCTCCTCACCTGCGCCTTGGCACATACATACACACATAAAGGAAAGGTGTGTGTGTGTGTGTGTGTGTGTGTGTGTGTGTGTGTGTGTTTGTGTGTGTGTTGGGGAGGTGCCTTTGGGAGGTGTATGCTTGTATGCTGTTGGGTATCATACCCAGGACCTGAGCCTATGCAAGACAAGTACCGAGCCTCCTACATATATATGTATATGCTCAAAAGTGACCCAGGACCTGACTCCTTAAGACAATAATAATGATGTAGCCTTGTTAAGGAGGCTTAGCTAAAGCTAACCTCTGATCTTCCTCATCCTGGAGGTCAAGGCCTGGCCCTCAAGAAGGAATCAAATAAGGTGCATGAAGGGGTAGGAGAGATGGCTCAGTGCTTAAGAGCACTGACTGCTCTTGCAGAGGACCTGGGTTCAGTTCCTTGCACCCACGTGGCAGCTAACAACCATCTGTAACTCCAGTTCCAGGGAATCCAACACCCTCTTCTGGCCTCCTCAGTATGTGAACATATGTGGTATATATAGACATATACATGTATGTAGGCAAAACACTCATATATACACAAATAAATAAAAAGTTTTGTCAAGTACCTCTGTCCAGGAAAATGGTACTGTTAATTATAACGGAGTAAACAGTAGGCATTTGTCTGATGTTTTCTTTCCTACTCCCAACCTGCCTGATGAGAGCCTGCGTGTCCTTGGTCACAAAGACTTTTTTTTTGGTCTTTTCCAGACAGGGCCTCCCTGTAGCCCCAGCTGTCCTGGAACTCACTCTGTAGACCAGGCTGGCCTTGAACTCACAAAGATCTGCCTGCCTCTGCCTCCCAAGTGCTAGGATTAAAGGCGTGTGCCACCACGCCCGGCCACAAAGACTTTTTATAAGAAATCATAGGAAGGTGGCTTCTTGACAAAACTGGTTATGTAACTGATTACATCACTGTTTGGAGTCCCTGGCCATCTAACGTCAGCCATTTTGTGCTGACTCTCAGTGGGAGTCCCATCGATTGGCCTGAGGTCTCATCTGTGAGGATTTTCTAGATTGCTGATTACTGTGAGAAGGCCTAGCCCACTGTGGGTAGTCTCATCCCTAGGCAGGTGGATATGAGCAAGCCACAAGAGCAAGCTGCTGCTCGGCAGTTTCCACTGGGATGAAACCTTCCATCTTGGAAGGGCGCTCCTTAGCATAGGAGGACAGGGTCTCTCTGTAGCCCCAGCTGGCCAAGCCTAGGCTAAACCTGCTGTCTCAGGCCTTTAATCCAAGGACTTGGGAAGCCAGCAGATCTCTGTGACTTTAAGGCCAGCCTGATCTACACAGTTCCAGGCTGGCCAGGGCTACACAATGAGATGTTGGAGGGAGAGAGAGAGAGAGAGAGAGAGAGAGAGAGAGAGAGAGAGAGAAGAGAGAAAGGAGAGGAGAGAGAAGGTAAGAGAGGGAACAGAGAGGAGAGGGAGGAAGGAGGAAAAGGCCAAAAGTTAAGTAAAGCCAAGCAGACTTCTTCAAGGTGAGGTGTTGCCTGCCATCGACCCATCTTAGTCTCATGCGGGTCTTCAGGTGGTCCCATAGATTATTAATCTGTTAGTTGCTGTCATCGCCGGAGGGGCCCAACCTGGTTCCTACAAGGTGACCTCATCTGCTCCAGAGTATAGCTCCAACCACACAGAGAGCTGTTCTTAGGTGGACAAGAGGGTTGTCTGTCCAGGGGACAGAAGCTTAGGTGGCTGTTGGAAGAAAAAGTTTGAGGACAGTTAGAGCTACAGAGGAAGATTTGTCAAAAAAAAAAAAATTTAAGGCCACAGAGATGGCACTAGCTGCCAAGCCTGAGACCCTGAGCTCCGTCTCCAGGTCCCACATGGTAGAAGGACAGAGTTGACTCCTGCAAGTTGTCCTCTGACCTCCACACATTTGTTCGTGCACACATACACATACACGCAAATAAATAAATATAATAAAAGTTATTATTAAAGTCCAAGTAGATGCTGGGCATGGCACAGGCCTTTAATCCCAGCACTCAGAAGGCGGAGGCAGGCAGATCTTTGTGAGATCAAGGCCAGCCTGGTCTACACAGTGAATTCCAGGACAGCTGTGGCTACAGGAAGACCTTGTCTCAAAAAGACAAAATAAAGCCCAAGGAGATGTTTCAGTAGGTAGAGGCATTTGTCACCAAGCATGACAACTTGCGTTGGATTCCTGGGATCCGAGGAGACACTAACTCCTACAAGCTATCCTATGCCCTCCACATATGCGCATGACAGTGCCCAGGCACACCCCCTAGCACTGACCCGCATGTAAGCCCTGTAGCATCTGCTTCCAGAGTGCTGTTAGCAGGGCTTGGGATAGCCCATTGGCAGAGTACTTGCTCAGCCTGCAGGAAGCAGCATGGCCTCAACCACGTGTGCTGACCCACACCAGCAGTCCCAGCACTTAGAAGACAGATAGGAGTGATCCTCCTCTTCAAGATTGCTCATGGATGAAAGCAAGTTTAGGCCTAGCCTGGGCTATGTGAGATTCTGTCTCAAAAAAAACCAAACTAGAATATTCCCAAGTGCAGGTAGTCTTATTGTTAATCATGCCTAAGGGAGTGAGCAGTTAGGTGCCAGACAGGCTGCAAGCCAGGGGCTTTGAAGATATAACCTCCTGTGTGCAACTTCAGATATTATCTCATTTAATATAGATGAACTGTCTTTGAGGTTGGAATTTACGACCCTCTTCGTGAAGAAGCAAGGCGTAACTTGTCTGAACCTTATCTCTGCTGCCTTCCGAGGCTCCTCCCTCTGTCCTGCTCAGCTCTCCTGTTACCGGCCTTCCGAGTACTACATCGACACCCATACATTACCACTTGTTTCGCTCTTCTAAATGTGTTAGTCAATTCTCAGTGTTCCAGCTCATCCATCTAAGTGGGGCACATGCCTGAAACACCACCTTCCCCTCTACAAGGTTCTGAGTCCTTGAGGGTCCCCACCGCTCCACCGCTCTGAGCCATCTCTTCAGTCCCAATGGTGGTAAGAACTTTTAAGAACATCCCATGACAACAACCTCATGACAGGCAGTGGCTCAGAGCAGCTACCAGCATCTCTGTGCTATTGGGTGTGAGATCTGAAAGACTTAAAAGTAATCCTGTCTGACCCGGGTTCGATCCCCAGCACCCACATGGCGGCCGAGAACCGTCTGAAACTCCAATTCCAGGAGAACTCCAGTTCCAGGGGAATCCGACACCCTCTTCTGACCTCCGCGGCATTGCACGACACGGGTGCACAAACTTGCATGCAGACAGTACATTCATACACATACAGAAATAAATAAAAATAAAAATTGGAAAAAAATTAAAAAAAAAAAAAGTAATCCTGTCTGGGACCTAGCGAGATGGCTCAGTAGTTAAGAGCACCAACTGCTCTTGCAGAAGACCTGGGTTCGATTCCCAGCACTCACATGACAGATAACAACCATTAGTAATTCCAGTTCCAGGGCACTCCAGCACCCTCTTCCTGCCTCCTTTGGCACTGTGCAACAGGGGTGCAATTATATACATGCAGGCAAAATACTCATGTGTACTTAAAAAAAAAAAGCCCTGTCCAGTTGGATATGGTGTCGCATGCTTGTAACTCTGGTACTCAGGAGGCAGAGGCAGGTGGATCTCTCAGAGTTGGAGGCCAGCCTGGTCTACATAGTGAAACCCTATCTCAAAAAGAAAAAAAAGTGGAGCCCATCAATCACCTGGTCAAGGAAGCATTCCTCAGGAAAGTGAGTTCACCTTAAGCCATGACAAAGAGGTAGAATCATTGTCCCTTTAACAAAATAATGAGCTTTTCCTTCCCAGAATTCCCACCCACTAGTGTAGTCGCTCACAGAGCTGCAGCCCTGCAGCTTTTGTAAGTCTGCTCCACTGTCTGAACTGCTCAGAAAAGCAGTAACTTTTTCCTTTCTTCCTTCTATCTCTTTTCTTTAAAATAAGTCTTGCTTTGCTTTGCTTTGCTTTGGTTTGCCTTTTTGAGACAGGGTCTCCCTTTAGTCCCAGCTGACCTGGAACTTGCTATGAACCAGGCTGGCCTTTAACTCACAGAGATCTGCCTCCCTCTGCCACCTGCTGAGCCATCTTTCCAGCTCCTAAAATTTCTATTAATCTTTCTGTGCATAGTAAACTCATGGTCAACTGTGGCTACTTAGGACCTGTTGAAGAAGAAGAAGGAGGAGGAGGAGGAGGAGGAGGAGGAGGAGGAGGAGGAGGAGGAGGAGAAAAGAAAGAAAGAAAGAAAGAAAGAAAGAAAGAAAGAAAGAAAGAAAGAAAGAAAGAAAGAAAGAAAAAGAGGTGCTTACAGCTAAGCCTAAAGACCTGGGTTCAGTCCTTAGAGCCCACAGATGCACAGACTCCCACAAAGTTCCCAAACCTCCACATGTACAGCATGCACACACAGAATAGGTAAATAAATGTAAAAAAAATTATTTTTTTCAGGGCTGGAGAGATGGCTCAGCGGTTAAGAGCGCCAACTGCTCTTGCAGAGGTCCTGGGTTTGATTCCCAGCACCCACATGGAGGCTAAGAACCATCTTTAAGCTGGGCATGGTGGTGCATGCCTTTAATCCTAGCACTCAGGAGGCGGAGGCAGAGGCAAGCAGATCTCTATGAGTTAAAGGCCAGCCTGGTCTACAGAGTAACTTCCAGGCCAGCTGAGGCTATCGGGAGACCCTGCCACCACCTCTCACATGCAGGGTTTTGCCTGGAGGGTGCTCCTTGGCACAATCCAGTGTCAGCCAGAGAGTAGGGCCACAAGCTGAAAGTCATACCAAGAGCAAGTTGGAGCTTGCTGACTCAACAAAGGCCCCTCTCCCTCCCCTGGCTGCCCGCACAACCCTTGGTGCCAGGACCCAGCACATCTTACATGAGGTTGGACAGGAAGAAGAACCCAGAATACAGACAGAGGAAGACTCGGGGAAGAGAATCACACACTGGACCTCTGAGGTCCCAACAGATCAAAGGAGCCATTCCACACAAGTCTAGCCTGGTGAACCAATGTGTTTACTGGATTTACTTACAGGGGCATGTGTGGCTCTCAAAATAGCTGCATCACCAGGAAGTCCTACCCCAGCACTGATGACAACCCCTAGACAGCAGCAGAGCGGGACTCCCCCCTTCAGCTAGCCTCCTACTCTCTTCACACACCTGTCTCATACCTCCTGGGACCCCATGCAGCTGGTACTTTCAGTGGAGATGGACAGCAGAGGGGAGAGGGTGGCTGGAACCCCAGGATCCTCCCTAACTTTCCTTCTGGAGGCTAACATCAAGAGGCCAGATCTTTCTTTTCCCTTCCTTCCTTCCTTCCTTCCTTCCTTCCTTCCTTCCTTCCTTCCTTCCTTCCTTCTTTCTTTCTTTCTTTCTTTCTTTTTTCTTTCTTTTTCACTATGGAGCCTTGGCTAGTCTGGAACTTACTGTGTCAACCAGGGGCTTGTGCTATGTTATTTTCTTTACCAGAGAACCTCTGGCTAGATAGTAATTCTGAAATTGTCTGTGCAGTGTCTCCACTTAGAGCAACAGATATGACTCAGACCTATTTAAAAAAAATCGTTTTTGATTTATTTTATTTTATTTATTTATGGTCTTTTTGACATAGGGTCTCCCTGTGTCCTGGCCTGGAACTTGATATGTAGACCAGGCTGGCCTTAAACTCAGAGATCTACCTGCCTTTGCCTCCCGAGTGCAGGGATTAAAGGTATGTACCACCACGCCTGGTTTATTTATTTTTATTTTATGTGAATAAGTGAGTGTTTTGTCTAGACAGTGTTTACTTATGCCATACAATGCCTTTGGAGGTCAGAAAAGGGCATTGGATCCTCTGGAAGTGGAGCTACAGATGGTTGTTAGCCACCTTGTGGGTTCTGGGAACTAATTCCAGGTTCTCTACAAGAGCAGCCAATTCTCTTAACCACTGAGAAATCTGTCCAGCCCCAGAGCCTACTCTTTTTGAGGTGCTGGAGGTCAAACCTGGAGCCTTACACATGCTTCCACTCATTTTACAAACTGCTGATTAGGACTTTCTAATTTTGGTACAAGGATGGGAGGGTATGTTTGCATATCTTAAAGCAATATAAAATTAAAAGGGAAAAATGTGAATCCTGAGATATGACTTGGAAATAACATACAGTTTATTTTCAGATGACATGATTTTAGTACATGTGTGACATACATAAATGCATATGTTGAAACAATACGGATTGGAGGGAACAACAACAACGATAACAAAAGAACTGGGACAGGGAACTGACTGAAGCAGTAGAGTTCTCCCCCCCCCACCCAAATAATGTTCTGCTTTGAAAAACTTTGGAAAAACTCAGAAGGGGATACAGGACATGTATGGCAGACTGCATGAACTTGGGGGGTGGGGGGCATGGAGGGGGAGATGAGTCTGGATTGAACTGAGAAGTGATGTGTGAAATGCACAAAACTGCTCTCTCTCCACTTCCTGTGCTCATCAGAGGATGTGAACTTTGGCTTTCTGCTCCAGCCTCCACCGCCATGCCTCCCCGCCACATTGGACTCTTTTTTTTTTTTTAATTTATTTTTGTATGTGTATAAATGTACTGTCTGCATGCAAGTTTGTGCACCCACCCGTGTTGTGCAATGCCGCGGAGGTCAGAAGAGGGTGTCGGATTCCCCTGGAACTGGAGTTCTCCTGGAATTGGAGTTTCGGACGGTTCTCTGCCGCCATGTGGGTGCTGGGGATCGAAGCCGGGTCCTCTGTAAGAGCGGTCGGCGCTCTTAACCGGTAGGCCATCTCTCCAGCCCCCCCACATTGGACTCTTAATTCCCTAGAATCCTCAATCATAAGCTCAAACTCTTCCTTTTATAAGAAAAAAAAAGAAATACACAAAACTTCAATAAAATATTAAAAAAAACCCCAGCTGATTAGGAGGGAAGGGTCTTCCCTCAATCACTTCAAACCTACTAGTATCTAACCAGCTGCCCAGCACCGCTCGTCAGAGAGGCAGGGAGCCCCTCCCCCACCAAAAAGTCTATGAGGACAGAACAACTCTGCCTGCCCCGAGTCCTCCTGCCCAAGACACCCTTAGTCCCTGCCTGCTCTGCTCCCTGCTCTCATCTCAAAGCTGCTCACGTTTCCCTCCCTTCAGGACGGAACTCTAGAAGCTTCTTCTGTGAAGGTACAGGAAGCAAAACTTGATTAAAACTGGTACAGGTGAGGTGCTGGGTATGGTCTTGCAAGCACTGAATATGTCAACAAGCTATTACCAGGATGAAGGATGAAGCCTAAGGTTACTTAGGGGTTCAATTAGGGGATACAGCTATGGGGGTTATGCTGTCAGGATCCCCCACTCTGAGGCCACGGGAAGACGCGGTTGTTGGCATTCCCAGTCTTTGACACAGGCCAGGCTGCTAAGAAACTCAAGAAACCGGCTACTTTTTGCCTTTTACTAAGATCTGAAGTTTTATGCCTGAAGTACAATTTCTTAGGCTTTACTGATTATTTATTTTTGGTTATACTTCCCTTTTGAATGCTTAAGGCCACACAGTTAGCCCAGATTAACCAAGTTTTGTTTTGTTTTGTTTTGTCAAGGTCAGTTGAGGTTCTGATCCTCTGGGGCCACCGGGGTTTTTTTGGGGGGGGGGGCTCTGGCTCCTTTTGGCTTTTCACTTAGCAGTTCCATCCATTCGAAGATGGTCAGGTCTTGATGAACCAGTCTTCCCTTTTTGAAGCATGAAGAGACTTTCCTCTTTATAGACTGGACACTGACTAGAGTCCCATTAGTGGATCTTCAAGACCTCCCTGCACAGGAGGACTGGTTACTCATGATTGCAGGACATTTCAAGAGGTGCCTCCAAACATAGTCCCCTGTGACTTAGTTAACCTCAGAGGACAAGGAACAAAGTTGTCCCTTAAGTCTCTTGGCCAAACTGGTATTGGCATTAAGTGTGGTCATTAACCATTGAGAAAGGCTAAGTTACATCGGCTTGATAATTTTAATTACTGTATAATATTTTATATAAGGCTTGGGGGAAAAAAAAAAGCCCAGCCTTGTATAACACTGACTGGAAGAGAGATTTAATACCATAGGTTGAGCAGGCATAGCCCATGAGAGAGAATTGAATAATTCCAGGCCTATCTTAAATGTAAACTATTTACTAAAATTTACTACAAACAGGAACAGCCTCTTTCTTTCCCAGACTCCCATATCCTGATTTATAGTTCTCCCAGAAAGGCAGGAGTTGTATCACATACCTATAGATAAGAAATAAGCTGATAGAGATTATCAAACCCATCCAGGGGCTGGAGAGATAGCCTAGAGGTTAAGAGCACCGACTGCTCTTGCAAAGGACTCGGGTTCGATCCCCAGCACCCACATGGTGGCTGAGAACCATCTGTAATTCCAATTCCAGGAGAACTCCAGTTCCAGAGGAATCCGACACCCTCTTCTGACCTCCTCGGCATTGCACGACACGGGTGCACAAACCTACATGCAGACAGTACATTCATA
The DNA here is from genome assembly GCA_009823505.1 of Rhizomys pruinosus. Classification (NCBI taxonomy): domain Eukaryota; kingdom Metazoa; phylum Chordata; class Mammalia; order Rodentia; family Spalacidae; genus Rhizomys; species Rhizomys pruinosus. Next base: position 244,995 of record VZQC01014125.1, on the reverse strand, counting down.
CACATACAAAAATAAATAAATTTAAAAATTAAAAAAAAAATCCAAACTGTCTCCTTCTGGACTGCATGCAGCTGGTTCAGGGTGGTAGAACCTAGCTTCTTTTGAGCCAAATTATCTTGTTAGGTCAAAGGAAATATTAAAAGTAATACTTGTGTGATATAGAGAAGTATAAAGTACATCTTTTCAGTAGCTAGAGGTAACCCACTACTTGTCTATGTTCATTTAATACAAATCTGTAACAGGGAGTCCAGTACAAGCCAGGAGTGGAGTGAAAATTAACAACAACTCTGTATAATATATCCTATTCAGGCCATTAGTAAACTAGCTTAAGTATTTATACCAATTTTATCCTGGAAATATTTAGCCAATTGAATTTAATACAGGTATCTTATCTTTTTACTAAACCTTGAAGTGAGTGTGATGTGTAGATAAAGCTTGGGGAAAAACTAAACACTCTTAAATGAACCTTGACTAGATATACATTTTGATGCTTAAACTACTTGACTAAACCTTAGAAAACTAAGCTTATTCATATAGTCTCACCTTTTACCTGCCATAACAAACCTCCTCAGACTGTTATCACTTGCATAGACTGTCTCATCATCTTCATACAAATCCTTACTAAAAACATCTCCATTTCTATATCTAACATTTTTCTCACCTTCTCATTTCCTTTCTTAGTACCACAAGACATAACAACATTCATAAACAGGTTGACCCTTAGTTGTGAAGAAATACTAAGTAATTAATATTTATTCCCATGTAATGAGATGTGACAGTTAGCTCAAATACACTAGTATAAACTATGAGACATCCTTCCAAGCCTAAGAGCAGGTTTTGAATGACCAATTTTTTTTGAATGCTTAGATATTTTACATAGGCTTAGCCAATGTCCCCACAGGTATAACATGTCAAAACACAGAAATAAATTGCACCTTGGAATTTAACAATCTTAGCAATTTGATATCAAGTAAATTAGTATTCATTTTTATAATTATTCCCTTAGCATTAAGCATTAGTCTATACATTTAAGCACTCCCATAAAATAAATACTGTGGTTAGACACAATGTCATTCATGACAAGCTAGTTTCAAAGCCAAACGTTTAGAGCCTTTTCAGAAATGTAGTAAATATCCCTAACTGGGTTTCCAATTTAATAAGAGATGGAAAATGAGATGGGTCTGATAAACTCCACTTTGTTCAGAAATCAATCTTTCTTTCTTTCTTTCTTTCTTTCTTTCTTTCTTTCTTTCTTTCTTTCTTTCTTTTCTTTTCTTTTCTTTCTTTTTTCAGAAATCCTTATTTCTGACCTTAACCTAAACCTCTGCTGTGCTGGGATTAAAGGCATACTAGGATTAAAGGTATGGCCCATGCCGGGCATGGTGGTGCACGCCTTTAATCCTAGCACTCAGGAGGCAAAGGTAGGCGGATCTTTGTGAGTTCAAGGCCAGCCTGGTCTACAGAGTGAGTTCCAGGACAGCTGGGGCTACAGGGAGACCCTGTCTCAAAAAGATCAAAAATAAATAAATAAATAGCCCACCCCACCTATCTGGGGAACTCCCAGCTCCCAGGAGCAGCTCTCAGCCACAGGATCCAGGGTTAAGGGTGGTGAGATTAGCTAATTTTGTTCTTTATAAAATGCTTGACATGCCAATGAAATGTCTCTGCTCTGGAAAATGCCCTTTTTTGGGGGGGGTCTTTTGGAGACAGGGTCTCCCTGTAATCCCAGCTGTCCTGGAACTCACTCTGTAGACCGGGCTGGCCTTGAACTCACAAAGATCCACCTGTCTCTGCTTTCCAAGTGCTAGGATTAAAGGTGTGCGCCACCACGCCTGGCGAAAATCTCCCCCCCCCTTTTTTTTTTGGTCTTTTTGAAACAGGGTCTTCCTTTAGTCCCAGCTGGCCTAGAGCTTGCTCTGTAGACCAGGCTGGCCTTGAACTCACAGAGATCCACCTGCCTCTGCCTCCCCCTCTGCTGGGATTAAAGGCATGCTCCACCACGCGGCTTGAAAATCCCCTTTTAAGACTATTTAATGTTTGGGCTGGAGAGATGGTTTAGCGGTTAAGTGCGCAGACTGCTCTTGCAGAGGACCTGGGTTCAATCCCCAGCACATGGAGGCTGAGAACTGTTTTTAACTCCAGTTCCGACGCCCTCTTCTGACCTCTGAGGCATTGCACCACACGGGTGCACAAACCTACATACAGACAGTACATTCATACACATAAAAAATAAATAAAAATTTAAAAAGACTAGTTAGGGGGCTGGAGAGATGGCCTAGCAGTTAAGAGCACTGACTGCTCTTGCAGAGGACCCGGGTTCAATCCCCAGCACCCACATGGTGGCTAAGAACCGTCTGTAACTCCAATTCCAGGAGAACTCCAGTTCCAGGGGAATCCAAGACCTCTTCTGACCTCCGCGGCATTGCACAACACGGGCGCACAAACCTACAGGCAGACAGTACATTCATACAAAAATAAAAAATAAAAAATTGTTTAAAAAAAAGACTAGTTAATGCTTGTTTCTGATACATAACATTAATAAGGCAATAAAGATCAATCTCTTTATTAAAGACCATTTATAGATTGACAATACCAAAAGCATGAAGTGAAGTTAAATAGTTTTCACGAGTTTGATTCACCCATAGTTGTCTGCAGTTAACAACTCTGTCTCACAGTACAATACAGGAATCTAGAAAGTTTCAGAGAATTTGGGAGGCAGAGGCAGGCGGATCTCTGTGAGTTCAAGGCCAGCCTGGTCTACAGAGTGAGTTCCCGGACAGCCAGAGCTAAAGGGAGACCCTGTCTCAAAAGACCGGAAAAAAAATTTTTTTCAGAGATTAAAACACAAGCACACAGCACACAGCTAGCCAGACTAGCAGGGGCAGCAGTTCAGACCCTGGGAGGTACGTTTGCTTCCTATGAGGAGGAAGGGAGGGGACAACAGTGCAGAAACCCAAAGCCCAATGGGAGTCCCAGGCTGCCAACCCCTGAAGGCAAGGGACAGGACTGGTCCAGGCCATCCCAGAAATCAGCTCCTTTAATGCACCCCAGAAGCCATGTGGCACCCCAACTGACCCAGGTGATAGACCCTGAATAGGTATCTAGCAGAGACTGCACAGCCGCTATGTGGGCACTCCAAGGAGCTCAGGAATTCCCCAAGCTCCAAAGACCTCCACCCAAGCCAACTGACTAACTGCTGATGAAAATTTTACTAGTTAGCAAAAGGCAGTTTATTTCTGGTCCTTTGCTGGGAACTGACCAATCAGACCAGGTGGGCTGACCTTGGGCTCACACTCTGCCTCCCAAGGGGTGGGATTAAAGGTGTGGTGGGATTAAAGGTGTGGTTTTATTTTTATTTTTATTTATTTATTTATTTTTGGTTTTTTTGAGACAGGGTCTCCCTGTAGCCCCAGCTGTCCTGTAACTTACTCTGTAGACCAGGCTGGCCTTGAACTCACAAAGATCCACCTGCCTCTGCCTCCAGAGTACTAGGATTAAAGGCGTGCGCCACCTCGCCTGGCTAAAGGTGTGATTTTAAAAAGACTCTTAAAAGTTCAGCTACCCCAGGCCCCAAAATTCAGGAATGAATCAGGGTCTACCCCTGGAGGAAAAGTATTACGTGTGGTGGTGCACACCTTTAATCCTAGCACTTGGGAGGCAGAGGCAGGTGGATCTTTGTGAGTTCAAGGCCAGCCTGGTCTACAGAGTGAGTTCCAGGCCAGCTGGGGCTACAGGGAGACCCTGACTCGAAAAGAC
>VZQC01014125.1:213811-226726 GCA_009823505.1 Rhizomys pruinosus | reverse complement strand
TTTGTTTGTTTGTTTAATTTTTTTTAATTTTATTTATTTTTGTATGTGTATGAATGTACTGTCTGCATGCAGGTTTGTGCACCCGTGTCATGCAACGCCGCGGAGGTCAGAAGAGGGTCTCAGATTCCCCTGGAACCGGAGTTCTCCTGGAATTGGAGTTACAGACGGTTCTTAGCCGCCATGTGGGTGCTGGGGTCCTCTGCAAGAACAGTTGGTGCTCTTAACCGCTAGGCTATCTCTCCAGCCCCTTGTTTTTGTTTTGAGACAGGGTCTCCCTGTAGTGCCAGCTGTCCTAGAACGCACCATGTAGACCAGGCAGGACTTGAGCTCACAAAGATCCGCCTGCCTCCGCCTCCCAAGTGCTGGAATTATAGGTGTGCACCACAAGGCCCTGCTGACTTTGTTTTTTTGAGACAGGATCTTACTCTGTAGCCCTGGGTCAGCCTCCTGAATCTTGAGATCACAGAGGAGAGCCACCACATCTGACTTAAAAGATACTTTAGAGTACCCTTTGGGACCCCAAACTTGGTAGCTGTCTTGGTTTCTTCCCCATTTGATAAAGTACTCTGCCAAAAGCAACCTAAGAAGGGGCTGGAGAAATGGCTCAGCAGTTAAGAGCACTGGCTGTTCTTGCAGAGGATCAGGGTTCAGTTCCCAGCACCTACATGGTGGCTGACAACCATCAGGAACTCCAGTTCCAGGTGATCCAGTGCCCTCTTCTGACCTCCCCATTGGGGTAGAGAAATCACGGTGGCAGAATGCTGAAGAGCTGGTCACATCAAACCCACAATCCGGAACAGAGAACGGAATAACCCCCTGCTGCCCAGCCAGGGAACTGCACCGCCCTTAGGGCCTCAGAGGGCCTTTTCCCACCTCAATTAACTCAATCAAGAAATCTCCCATAGGTATGACTGGAGGCCTGGCTCTGAGGTGATTCTGGATTCTGTCAAGAGGACAACAGACTGTCACAGAGAGGAAGGCAGAGGGTATCGAGAAGACATCATCCAGCTGGTGTCTCCTCTGTCAAGAAGATGCCACAGGAGCGTTGGGGGAAGCAGTTTGTGTTGGCTACACCATCTCCATCTACTGTCACCTAAGGCCTATGGGGCTAAATCTCACCTGCCATCAGAGGGCTCGGCTGTTGAGGTTCCCGTCCCTTTAGGGGCCTCCCTCCTAAGCCTTGATCATCTTCTCCCCAGGCAGGCTCTTCCCCTTTATCTCCATTTCTTCCTGTCCCTCACCAAAGTCTCGGGCTGGAAGCTGCTTCTCTCAGGGACCTGCTGGGCCCCACTCAGAACTATCTGTCCAAGAAATAAGTGTGATCCTGAGTAGTTTGAGTCTGTGCTCTCCCTGTCTCTGGCTTTCGGTCTTGTATAGTCTACTCTTCCAGCTTTTCACCTCGGGCCCTGCTCTAGTCTCCAGGTCCCCTCTGCTCACCCCTACTGAAGGATGAAGACCCTTTACCCAGCAGGCAGATGTTTTGGATGAAGATCACTAGTCAGTGATTCGTGGGCTGGATGCATCTGTGTCCAGACATACGAGTCCCTTCTCACCTCATAAGGCAGGGACGCAGGGCCAGCCCGACTCAAGCAGTTTAATGAGGTTTGGTAATAAATCCAGTGTTTTGAAAGCTGTGTATAATAAGAGTTATTTGGCTGGGCGTGGTGGCGCACACCTTTAATCCTAGCACTCAGGAGGCAGAGGCAGGCGGATCTTTGTGAGTTCAAGGCCAGCCTGGTCTACAGAGTAAGTTCCAGGTAAGCTGGGGCTACAGGGAGACCCTGTCTTGAAAAGACCAAAAAAAAAAAGTTATATTTGGGGGCTGGAGAGATGACCTAGTGATTAAGAGTGCCAACTGCTCTTTCAGAGGACCCGGGTTCAATCCCCAGCACCCACATGGCAGCTGAGAACCGTCTGTAACTCCAATTCCAGGAGAACTCCAGTTCCAGGGGAATCCGACACCCTCTTCTGACCTCCTTGGCATTGCACGACACAGGTGCAGAAACCTACATGGAGACAGTACATTCATACACATAGGAAAATAAAAAAATAAAAATAAGAGTTATTTAAAGTAGCCAGTAATTAAAAAAATAATGAGTGGTTTAGCAGAGTGGCTCCTGGCAGTGCGGTGGGCACTAAGCCACAGGCTGGAGGGAGTGAATGCAAACTTCTGGCTTCTTTGGAGGCAGCCAGGCTTCCCCCAGGCTCTGTGGTTCTGCTCCTCAGAGGAGGGACTAGAATCTCAGCTACAAAGGAACCCTTCCCAGAGGGCCCTGGTGGCCATGGAAATGACCATCGCTAGTTCACATGTAGAAATCAGAGAGGCCGAGGTCAGCTTCCCACCTACCAGGCTCCCCTCTTGGCTGCCAACTTTGGGCTTCCTGGGCTCCATCGGTATGCTGGGCTATGACAGGATGTGCAGTCACAGCTGAGAGCTTTTCTGTGGACCAGGTCCAGCACTGTGCGAGCCAATGTGTGTGCAGGCAGGCAGGCTGTCTCCACCCCTCGCCCCATCTATACCCCAATTTCCCATTAATGGATACTTCTATTTTTATTAAAAAATTTTTTTTTTGTCTTTTTGAGACAGGTCTCCCTGTAGCCCCAGCCATCCTGGAACTCTATGTAGATCAGGCTGGCCTTGAACTCACAAAGATCTGCCTATTTTTGCCTCCTGAGTGCTGGGATCAAAGGTGTATGCCACCACACCTGGCTCATTTTTATTTATTTTAAGTGTGTGTGTGTGTGTGTGCACACGCGTGTGTGTGTGTGTGTGTGTGTGTGTGTGTGTGTGTGTGATATCTGGGGGAGTGGGCAGGGATAGAATGCAAAACTCTGACTTGGCAGCAGACACCTTTACTCACTCACTGATAGAGATGGACTGGGAAGGGTCCAGTCTGAGCAAGGTGCTAGGTAGCATCAAATTCCCTTTCCTAAGCCATGGTCCTTCCCAAACCATCTTCCACATTTTTGTAAAACTTAGAAATGTTGTCAGCCGGGCGTGGTGGTGCACGCCTTTAATCCTAGCACTTGGGAGGGGCAGAGGCAGGCAGATCTTTGTGAGTTCAAGGCCAGCCTGGTCTACAGACTACAGAGTGAGTTCCAGGACAGCTGGGGCTACAGGGAGACCCTGTCTCGAAAAGACAAAAAAAAAAACAAAAAAAACTCAGAAATGTCTTTCTTTAATTAAAATAAACTATTTATTGCAGTGCTGGGATCCAAACTCAGGTCATCACAAATACAAGTTTTTATCACCGTGCTACTCTCTCAGCCCAGGGCACTCATTTGAAACTTAAATTAATCTGTGCGTGTGCTGTGTGATGTATATATGTTGTGATGGATGAGTGTGTATGGTATAGTGTGTGCTGTGTATACGTGAGTGAGTGTGTGTTGTGTGTACGCTGTGTGTGAGTATGCCTGAGTTGTATAGCATGTGTGTTGTGTGTATGAGTGTGTGTGTGTTGTGTGTGCACACTGTGGTTTGTGTATGTGTGATGTGTGTGTGGAATGTGTGTATTCCTAGCCATGGTGTATGTGAGTGTGTATATGTGATGATGTGGTATATGTGAAGTATCTGGTAGTGTAATGTGTGGTGCTTGTGTATGTGTGTATATGTGATGATGTGGTATATGTGAAGTGTCTGGTGGTGCAGTGTGTGGTGCTTGTGTATGTGTGTATATGTAATGATGTGGTATATGTGAAGTGTCTGGTGGTGCAGTGTGTGGTGCTTGTGTATGTGTGTATATGTAATGATGTGGTATATGTGAAGTGTCTGGTGGTGCAGTATGTGGTGCTTGTGTATGTGTGTATATGTGATGATGTGGTATATGTGAAGTGTCTGGTGGTGTAGTGTGCGGTGCTTGTGTATATGTGTGTGGTATGTAGTATGTGGCGTGTGATGTGTGTGTATATGTGGGTGCACTCGTGTAATACATAAACACAGTACATAATATACATAGTACATACATAGTACATAAACAGGGCAGTGGCTGCCCTTCCCTATCACTCGCCACCTCATTCCTTTGAGGTCAGCTCTCTCTCTGAACCTAGGCCTTGTGATTTCAGCCAGACTGGCAGCGGGCAAGGCCCCAGGGATCCTTCAAACCTCCCCAGAGCTGGGGCCAGAGGCCAACTTGAGATGGTACCCTCCCAGTGAATCTTTTTAAAAACATATATTTGTGCTTATTATTTTCATTTTAGGTATATGAATGTATTGCCTGCAAGTATGTAGGTATACTTCTTATAAAATATCACAAAGGGCTGGAGAGATGGCTCAGAGGTTAAGAGCACTGGTTGCTCTTACAGAGGACTTCGGTTCGGTTCCCCGCACGCAGATGGTGACTGTCTATAATTCCAGTTCCAGGGGATCTGACACTGTCTTCTGACCTCCTTAGTCACTACAAGACATTGGTGCACTTACATACATGCAGGTAGCACACTCATATACATAAAATCTAAATAATAAATATAATATTTAAAAATAAATAATGCCAGGCATGGTGGCACATAGCTTTAATCCCGGCACTGGGGAGGTAGAGGCAGGTAGATCTTTGTGAATTCAAGGTCGGCCTGGTCTACAGAGAGTTCTAGGCCAGCTGGGGCTACAAGGAGACCCTGTCTCAAAAACAAATAAGTAAATAAATAAATAACCACAAACTGGTACTTACAGGGCCCTGAGCCTCTCCACAGCAGTATCTTCTTTTTTTTTTTTTTTTTTGGTCTTTTCGAGACAGGGTCTCCCTGTAGCCCCAGCTGTCCTGGAACTCACTCTGTAGACCAGGCTGGCCTTGAACTCACAAAATCCGCCTGCCTCTGCCTCCCAAGTGCTAGGATTAAAGGCTTGGGCCACCACACCCGGCTATTTATTTTGGTGAAGAGCTCTTCCCTGCCACATGTGTATGTAGGGGTCAGAGGACAACTTGCAGGAGTCAGTCCCCTTTTCCTACCATGTGTGTTCTGGGGACTGAACTCCCGTCAGTCGGGCTTGATGACAAACCTCTCGCCCACCCAGCCATCCTACTGGTCCCTCCACTTTAGATTTTAAGGCAGGGTATCTCAGTGAACTCGGAGCTCACTGAACTGTCTAGACTGGATGGCCAGCCAGCTCTCAGGATCCACATGTCCCCATGTCCCAATCTGTGGCTTTTTCATCATTGATGTTGCTGTTGTTTGTGAGACAGGGTCTTACCATGTAGCACTCCTGAGCCTGAACTCTCTATGTAGACCAGGCTGACCTTGAACTCACAGAGATCCTCTGCCATTACACCCAGCCTAGGCTTTTAAATGTTTTTATTATTTTCATTTTTATGTATATGAGTGTATTGCCTGCATGTATGTAAGTGCACTGGTACTGTGCAATGACTGAGGAAGTCAGAAGAGTGTGTCAGATAACCAGGAACTGAAGTTACAGATGTTGTTAGCTACCATGTGGGTGCTGGGAACTGAACCCATCCTCTGCAAGAACGGCCAGTGCTCTTAGCCATCTCTCCAGCCACCCTCCTCCCCCTTTTATTTTAGACAGGGTTTCCCTATAGCCCCAGCTGGCCTTGAACTCACAGAGATCCTCTGCCTCTGCCTCCCGAGTGCTAAGATTAAAGGCATGTACCACCATGCCCAGCTTAAAGAAGGTTCTTAGCTGCCTTGTGGGTGCTGGGAATCGAACGCGTCCTCTGCAAGAGCAGTTGGTGCTCTTAACCGCTGAGCCCTCTCTCCTTTTTTAATGTGCATATTAGGGATCTGAATTCAGTTCCATATGATGCCATGGTGTGTGTGTATGGGGGGGGTCAGAGGGCAACTTTTAAAAAATTTTTTATTTATTTTTTATGTGTATGAATGTACATGCATAGGTTTGTGCACCCGTGTCGTGCAATGCTGCGGAAGTCAGAAGAGGGTGTTGGATTCCCCTGGAACTAGAGTTAAAGACGGTTCTCAGCCGCCATGTGGATGCTGGGGATTGAACCCGGGTTCTCTGCAAGAGCAGTCGGGGCTTTTAACCACTAGGCCATCTGTCCAGAGAGGGCAACTTTCTTTTTTCTTTTTCTTTTTTTGTTGGTCTTTTTGGTCTTTTCCAGACAGGGTCTCCCTGTAGCCCCAGCTGCCCTGGAACTCACTCTGTAGACCAGGCTGGCCTTGAACTCACAAAGATGCACCTGCCTCTGCCTCCCACGTGCTAGGATTAAAGGCATGTGCCACCACGCCCGGCTACAATGTTCAAGAGTTGTTTTTTTCTTACCACCATGGGTTCCAGGGATGAACCTCAGATCATTTTGTTGACTTTTTTGGGGGGTGGTGGTGTCTTTTTTTGTGACAGGGTCTCCCTATAGCCAGCCTGGAACTCACTATATAGAACAGACTGGCCTCGAACTCACAGAGATTGACACCCAGCCTGCTTTTTTTTTTTTTTCCTTAAAGAAAAAAGCTGCCAGGTGTGATGACACATGCCTTTAATCCCAGCACTCGGGAGGCAGAGGCAGGAGGATCCTTGTGAGTTCAAAGGCAGCCTGGTCTACATAGTGAGTTCAAGGACAGCTGGGGTTACAGGGAGACCCTGTCTCAAAAAGGCAAAAAAAAAAAAAAGCTGCATGTGTTCTGAACCTCTGCTCTGTGGGCATTTTTCTTGTTATCCCTAAGGTATGCCACATGGTAACAGGTTCCAAGGCATTGACATTGATATTGATGCTATGTTGTACCTTGTGAATAGGACCGATTTGAGAAGAGCAGAGGATACAAACAAAAGGTGTGAGGCACCACGCTAGGCTTAATTTATTTTTATTTTAGGTGTATCAGGTTAGACCAGGCTATTATGCCTACATGTATGTAAGTGCACCTGTGTCATGCAATGCCCACAGAGGACAGAAGAAGGTGTCAGACTCCTGGAACTGGAGTTATGAACAGTAGCCACATCTGGGTGCTAGAAACAGAACCCTGGTCCTCTGCGAGAGCAGCAGGTGCTCCTAACCACTGAGCCCTCTCTCCAGCCCACTCCTCCTCTTCTTGACCTTGAATTCCTGATACTCTTGCCTGTACTCCCCAAGCTCTGGGATTACAGGCTTGTACCTCTCCAACTGGCTGGATGCAGTGTTGAGACTAGAGAAAAATCCTATTAGGACGTGGTGGCTCATGCCTGGGAACCCAGCTTTTGGGAAGTAGAGGCAGAAGGATCAGGAGTTGGAGGCTGGCCTGAGCTACGAAGTGAGTCTCATGTCAGACTGGGCTGTACAACAAGATAAAAAGATAGAGATAAATGAGAGAGAGGGAGGCAGGGGGAGAGAGAGAGAGAGAGAGAGAGAGAGAGAGAGAGAGAGAGAGAGAGAAATGGATTAGAGTCTTACAGAGTGACCGTGAAATGAGCCAAGGCCTGTAACTTTCCTGCGACATCAAGATCTATGGGAATTTGAACAGACAAGTAAAACAGACTTTGAACACAGCAGAGAACTGTGCCTTTCCCTTGAAAGTTTGGTGACAAACAGGGGTGCGTCAGGTGCCCTGATGACTGGAGCTAGTGGATTACAAAAGTACAATCCAGAACTGGCCGTCGTGGTGCTCACATTTAATCTCAGCACTAGAGAGGCAGAAGCAGGTGGATGTCTGTGAGTTCAAAGCCAGCCTAGTCTACATAGTGAGTTCCAGGTCAGCTGGGGCTGCAGGGAGATCCTGTCTCAAAAAGGCCAAAAAAACTTCCCAAACCCTAAAACTACATTCTGGAGCTGGTTAGTAGTGCTTCATGTTTTTTTCCAGAGGAACTGGTTTCAGTTTCCAGCATCCACGTCTGACAGCTCATAACTGCTTATAACTCTGATAACCTCTGCTGGCCTCTGCAGGCACCAACACACACACACACACACACACACACACACACACACACACACACAAATAAACTTTTTCAAAAGTTATAATATTTTCATAAATGAAAAACTTGGGCTAAGGATGTAGCTCAGTTGGTAGTGCTGGCCAAGCAGGTACAAGGCCTGGTTTTTGTTTGTTTGTTTGTTTGTTTGTTTTTTGGTCTTTTTGAGACAGGGTCTCCCTGTAGCCCCAGCTGTCCTGGAACTCACTCTGTAGACCAGGCTGGCCTTGAACTCACAGAGATCCACCTGCCTCTGCCTCCCAAGTGCTAGGATTAAAGGCGTGCGCCACTACGCCCGGCAAGGCCCTAGGTTTAATCCATAGCATAAACTAACCTGGTATGGTGGCTTGTACCTGTAATCAGTCCTAGCACTCAAGAAGTAGAGGCAAGAGGATCATTCAAGTTCATTCAGCCTTGACTACATAGTGAGTTTCAGTCAATCTGTAAGACTCTAATCTCTCTCTCTCTCTCTCTCTCTCTCTCTCTCTCTCTCTCTCTCCAGCTATATGCTCATCTGATTTGAGACTTACTTTGTAGCCCAGTCTGGCCTCAAGCTTCTGATTCTCCTGCCTCTACTTCCCAAATGATGGGTTCATAGCGAACCTGAGATAGATGACAGTTTGTTTAGAAAACAAAACAAAAAAGAAAAAGAGGACGAGGAAGAAGAGAAAGAGAAGGAAGAGAGGAGGAAGAGGGAGGAGAGCAGGAGGAGGAGGGGGAAGAGGAGAGGAGGAAGGAGAGGAGGAGGGAGAGGAGAAGGGAGAAGATGAGAGGAGTAGGGAAAGAGAGAGGAAAAGGAAGAGGAGAGAGGGAGGAGGAAGAGGAAGTCACCTCAGCTACATGGTGACTTCGAGGCTAGTCTGAGCTACATTAGACCTTGTCTCAAAAAAAAGACAAAACCAGGGCTGGTGATGTGGCTCAGTTGGTAGAGTGCCTGCTCAGCTTTCATGAGGCCCTTGGTTCAATCCCTAGCATTGAATAAAACTTGTTATACTAGGGGCTGGAGAGATGGCTCAGAGGTTAAGAGCACTGGCTGCTCTTACAGAGGACCCAGGTTGGATTCTCAGCATCCACATGGCAACTAACAACCATCTCAGGTTATCTAACACCTTCTTCTGACCTCTGTGGGCATTGCACAATATGAATGTATTTACATAGATGCAAGCAATACAGTCATACACATAAAATAAAAATAAACTTGTTATAGTAGTACACCCCTGTAACCTTAAGCATTTGGGAGATAGAGGCAGGAGGACCAGAAGTTCAATATCATCCTTGGCTGTATAGTGATTTGGCACCCAGCCTGGGCTACATGAGATCCTATTTCAAACAAACAAAAACAGACCAGCCATAGTGGCACACATCTTTAATTATAGCAAGGGGGAAGCAGAGGCAGGCAGATCCCTCTGAGTTCAAGGCCAGCATGGTCTACATAGCGGATTCCAGGCCAGATGGAATTACAAGGAGATTGTCTCAAAAATCAAAACCAAAATGAGATCCACAAACGTCAACAAAAACCCCACCCTGCACTGCCAGAAAAAAAACACCCCCCCCTCCCCCGGACTCTTCAAGGGATTCAAGCTTTGTTTGCAAGCTTGAGCAAGGGATGCTCTTAGAAAATGACTGGTGGGCTATTGATTAGAGACCAATTCCACAAATTGTGGCTCTATAATGAGCTGGAATGCAGCATGAATACAAATAGCAGTGTGGAATGGGGACAGACGGGTGGCCATAACTAACCACAGATGATGATGAAATTGATTTCGATCCTGATTTTCCCGGATCTGAAAGATTAGATTCGACTCCCCAGATGCGTGCGCCCATTTTCATTTTGAATTTCTTCTGGCCTCTCTTCTCTTAAAGGAGGAATAGTGAGCCCCGTGGGGGCTTGATGGTAAAGAGTCTGCTCGGTCCAGCAGGAGCAGGTGCTGGGGGTTGCAGAAGCCCTGTCAGGCCTGTTGGACTTTTCTTGTTCTTGAAGCAGGGCTTTGCCCAGGCATGAGGGGGCAGATCAGCAAAATGATCAGTAAATGATTGTTGAATTATTGCCTTGCGATGCAGGCTCCACTGGGCTGGCTTGGTGGGTCCTGCATCCTCACACCCTGTCACAGTGTGCTGGGTAGTGAACACCCAGGGCTGAGAGTGAAAGAGTGGTGCCTTCCTTGACAAAACTGGGTGACCAGTTGTATTTCTCAGGCTTTCAGAGATAGAAAAGTCCCCTGGGATACTGTAAAATGCATTTTCCTAGATGGATGTGGTAGCACAAGCCCTAGTTTTAAGAGACAGAGGCAGGTGGATCTCTGTGAGTTTGAGGTCAGCCTGGTTTACACATCCAGTTCCAGAACTATATAGTGAGACCTGTCTCAAAAAAAGGGGCGGGGGTGAGGGTGGGAGATGGCTCAGCAGTTAAGAGGACCCAGGTTTTGTGAGGAACCCAGGTTCAGTTTCCAGTATTCACCTGGCAGCTAGCAACCACCCATAATTCCAGTTCCATGGACTCTGAAGCCCCTTTTTGGCCCCCTGAGGCATTGCATGCATGACATGAGTGTACAAACATACATGGAGTCGAAACACTCATACGCATAAAATAAAAATTAAAAAAAATTTAAGGCATTTTCTCGGCTGGAATTTAGCTCAGTGGTAGAGTACATATCTTTAATTTCTTTTTTTTTTCCTTTTTTTTTAAACTTCTTTTTAAATTATTTATTTATTTATTTATTTATTTATTTGTATGAATATACTTTCTGCATGCATGTTTGTGCACCTGTGTCATGCAATGCCGTGGCGGTCAGAAGAGGGTGTCGGATTCCCCTGGAACTGGAGTTCTCTTGGAATTGGAGTTACAGACGGTTCTCAGCTGCCATGTGGATGCTGGGGATTGAACCCGGGTCCTCTGCAAGAGCAGTCGGCGCTCTTAACCGCTAGGCCATCTCTCTAGCCCCATATCTTTAATTTCTTAATTTATTTGTGTGTGTGCACTATTTTTTCATTGTTTATTTTATTTTATTTTGTCTTTTCGAGACAGGGTTTCCCTATAGCTCCAGTTGTCCTAGAACTTACTATGCAGACCAGGCTAGCCTTGAACTCCCAGATAGCCACCTGCCTCTGCCTCCCAAGTGCTCATATTAAAGGTGTGTACCACCACCATGCTCAGCTATTTTGATTTCTTTTAATGTGTATGAATATATTGTCTGCATATGTGTATGTCAGTGCATTGTGCTATACAATGCTCATGGATATCAGAATCAGGAGTCAAATTCCAATGGAACTGGAGTTATAGATGGTTGTTATCTGACACATGGGTGGTGGAAATCAAACCCAGGTCCTCTGCAAGAGGAGCCAGTTGGCTCTTAATCATTGAGTCAACTCTTCAGTTCCTATTTATATGTTTATTGAGACAGAATCTCACTATATATCCTGGCAAGCCTGAAACTCAACATGTAGATCAGGCTGGCCTTCAACTCACAGAGATCTGTCTGTATTTGCCTCCCAAGTGCTTAAAGGATTAAAGGTGTGAAACACCACAACTAGCTGTTCATTAAATTTTTATTTTTATTTATTTATGTATTTATTTATTTGATTTTTTTGTGTGTTTTTGAGACAGGGTCTCCCTGTAGCCCCAGCTGTCCTGGAACTCACTCTGTAGACCAGGCTGGCCTTGAACTCACAAAGATCCGCCTGCTTCTGTCTCTGCCTCCCAAGTGCTTAAAGGATTAAAGGTGTGAAACACCACAACTAGCTGTTCATTAAATTTTTATTTTTATTTATTTATGTATTTATTTATTTGATTTTTTTGTGTGTTTTTGAGACAGGGTCTCCCTGTAGCCCCAGCTGTCCTAGAACTCACCATGTAGATCAGGCTAGCCTTGAATTTGCAGATATCCCATTGCCTCTGCCTCCCTAGTGCTGGGATTAAAGATGTGTGCTACCACGCCTGGTTTTATTCTTATTTTTATTTTTTGGTCTTTTCAAGACAGGGTCTCCCTGTAGCCCCAGGTATCCTGGAACTCACTCTGTAGACCAGGCTGGCCTTGAACTCACAAAGATCTGCCTGCCTCTGCCTCCCAAGTGCTAGGATTAAAGGTGTGCGCCACCACACCAGGTTTATTTTTATTTTTATTTCTTTGTCTTTTTGAGACAGGGTCTCCCTTTAGCCCTAGCTGGTCTGGAACTCACTAGGTAGACCATGCTGGCCCTGAACTCAGAGAGATCTGCCTTCCTCTGTCTCCAGAGTGCTGGGATCAAAGGCATGTGCCACCACGCCTAGCTTAAAGATGGTTCTTAGCTGCCAGGTGGGTGCTGGGAATTGAACTGGGTCCTCTGCTAGAGCAGTCAGTGTTCTTAACTGCTGAACCATCTCTCCAGCCCCGGGTGTTGTTTTTTGTATATGCTGCTGCCCTGGCCTGCACTGTGGCCAATCACAGGTTTCCTCCCACACTGTATGCTGTGTTTTGCCTTCCTTTCTCATTCTAGGTTCCTGAATTCCATTCTCCTATACTCAACATGTTTTTGGTATTGTCAACTACTGAATTATCTTTGTTTTGTACTGCCTTAGTAGGACTGAATGTCTCCTGTCACCCCATTCTTTAGCTTCTCCCTTAATGAAACTGTCATTAATTCTAATTTTAGTTATGTCTAGCCTTTATTTTTATTTTTTTATTTTTTTCACATAAATTTATTTATTTATTTATTTATTTTTAACAAATCTAGACCCATGTTCCCGCTCATTCCCCCACCCCGCCAGAGCTCATGCATTCTGCCAGACATGCTTTCCATCTCTTAGTCATTCTCAATATTTTCCATGGGGAAGTTGACTGTTTTGAGCAGAAGTTCATTGTTTCAGTCAGTTCTTTGATGCAGTCTTTTCTGTTGTTGTTGTTGTTTCCAAAATGCGTTATGCCCAACTGCTTTGGACAAAAGCTCAGGGGGCCCTATACAAGAAATACTTACAATTGGGTAATTGGCACTAGCATCCACAGATGAGGGATACCATTCGTCGTTTGTTTTTCTGGGACTGTGTTACTTCACTCAGCATGATGTCCTCTAGCTCCAGCCATTTTCCTGCAAAGCTC